>BSBK01000545.1:0-440553 GCA_027943335.1 Chamaecyparis obtusa
CTTGCGTTAACTACCATAACCATTTTTCATAACTACCAAGTAACCATTTTTTGTAACCACTTAAATAATCACTTTTCCTAACCACTAAAGTAATCACTTTTCATAACTACTTTTTGGGAACAACTTAGGATTTACCTACATTTTCCAAAAGTCAAGTCCAAATTTTAACTTCTATTAAGAAAATATACAATTCATATTACAATAATTAATAATAAACAAAATTATGGATTTTAATAATTTCAACCAAAAAAATATTAAAAATGTATTACAAATATTTCAATCTCATTCTTTGTTTCCTATTGGTGTCTTTGATGACATGGTTTGAGCTAAGGGTTCATTTTCATGGAAATGAGAATTTGCCTTGAATGTTTAAAAATGATTAAAATGTGAAATCACCTTGGAAACAAGAAAAAATAACCATTTTCTCTACTTCGTGGGTCATGGAATTGGCAGTTGCAAAATAGCAATTTTTTGCATTGGTGCAACGATAGCAAGTGAAGGTAGTGAAATGGTATTTTTTTTTGCTATTTCGCAAGGATTATAGTAAGGCTTGCGTGATAGCAATTTTTTGCTAGTTCGGAGGCAACATTAAGAAGACAGCGAAACAACAATTTTTTTCTATTTCGTAGACGACTTATTAGTGAGTTGCAAAATGGCGAAAAGTGAAACATTTAATGAAGGGTGGTTGAATTAATGGTTGAGCATGCTGATAGATGTTTTGAAATTTGCACATATGAAATGTCTCATGAGGAGTATGGAAATTATTGGGTATTAAGAATGTTCGATTATAAAAGATTGACTAATCTGGCTCTGATTGTCAAAAACATTGTAGATCGAACCGAGCTAGTGGAGTGAACGGAGCTAGTTGAGAAGACACAAGCTTGTGCAGTTCAAACAAGTAAGTAAAATTCTTCATTGAGCTTAAAACTTATTGCATTTTTAGAAAATGACTAAGAAGAAGGAAGTAAATATCAAGAAGGAAGTTTCCAAGAAAGAAAAAGTGCCTAAAGAGAAATCCCACAAAGAACATTACTTAGCCTATTGCCAGGGTCGACAGATACAGGTGCAAAGAAGAAATTTTCAGATGAATAGAGGGAATTTAGAGATTCTACCATTCCAGTCTCTAGTAGGTCCTTATTTTGATTTTTCTATGCAAACTGAGATGAAAAGGAACCAGGGTGCAATCCATGGAGGTTGGACTTGGCAAATGTCATAGTGCCAAATGTGTATATAGATATAGAGTTGATGAATGTTCTAGTCGAGCACTACAGGCCAAGGACTAGAATGATAAGGATAATAGATGGCTTACCTCTGGTGCATATTTATAGGGCATATATAGAACAATTATTTGACCTAAGAAAGAAAGCCCTAACAAAATTGAAAGAGATCAAGCTATCATTAAATATGAGAGAATGGTGAGGAGTTCCAATTACAGAGAGGTCTTGTATTTCATGAAGAGAGGTCTCGACAATCGAATGATAGTAGTGGATAGTAAAGGCCCACATTTGACAAATGTTTTTATGGGTTTCTTTCATAATACATACTATGCATGGGAACAACTATATCGAGAGGATGCCAAGTCAAAAATGCCTCTGGAATTCATGTACATGTCAATAAGAATTCAAAACCCTAATTTCTATTTAGAATTTGATTTTTCTACTGAGATAGAGAGGTACTGCATCAGTAGTTGATACAATGGAAAACAAATAAATCATTTAATAATTATTCTCTGCTATTACATTTAATTTTGTACCAAAACATTTTAGAATATAGAGAATCTTTAAAATTGACTACAAGTGATGGGCAATGAAACAAATTGTTAATGCATCTATAGTGCCAAGCATGGATAAGAATAAGAGAGATTGCAATTTTAACAAATTCCAAGATATATTTTTGTTATGGATTTATAGGTTGGTAGGTCATCTAAATGAAAGATGTAATGCCCCTCCAACTCTGACAAGTATTTTGAAGAGCTAGGAGATGCAATATGAACTTTGGGGTTAATTATCTAACAAATGTATGGTTTGTCTGAGTTGCATGGTTTTATTTGTTGTGTTGTGTGATCCATCTTGACAATGGTATATATATTCCTTTATGGTTCCTTGACTAAGAGGATGAGATACTGTAAGATTGTGCTTGATAATATGTTTTCTGATTAGGATCCTAAATATTACATAGTATAAATCATTTATCATGATCTGTGATGATCGCTTGTATGCATGATGATTTATCTTCTTGTAATACCTATCTTGATGATGATTTACCTTTTTTATTGCAATTACATGGTTATGATTATCTACGTGCTAACAATATTAATGAATCATGTTTTAGTATGAATCCTATTTGATGTGCTTGTAGGATGAGGGAAGGCAACATTAGTCACTTCTATAGAAGATCTACAATGTGTCGCACTCCCCCTCCTTGTCTGCTACTATTTGCCTATGTATATATGTGTACATATATATTTTTCTTATCTTAGTGATGTAGGGTTATAGGTACCAGACATCGAATCCACTTGGTTATACAGGTATGAGCGTGCCTTTAAAATCCTCAAAAGTTGTTTTTGCGGAGGTGGTTCCAAGGTCCCATAAGTAACTCCTTTTGGCATCGGTTTTATATTTAGGTGGACCAGTTGGCTTTCTTTGACTTGGTGATTTTACACTTTCATTCTTTTGGTTGTATGATTTTTTTGATCATTTCATTTATTTCTCCTCCTTGGGATGATTCTAAGATAATCTTTTCTATGTTATGTTTTAGGGTTTCTTTCTTTGTCAGGAGTTTGGCTTGACTTTCCTTGTTGAGTATGGTTGAACTTGTTTGATCTTGTGGTTTGATCTATGTGTTTTATAGTTCAGTGTAATGCCCTCTTTGGATGATTAGATTTACTTCCAGGCATGTGATTTCATTCTATCTGAGTATTATATATTATAGTAATTATAAATACATAATAATATTAATGTTGTGATCTATTACTTCCTGATCATGCATAGATTATAATGTTTGGTATTTGGCTTATATATATAAGTTATATGTGATTATTTTTGCATGACTATGGATATTTGTTATAGAGTATATTTGGAACTAAGGTAAGTATAGTATTGTTTTTTGTTTTTTTTAGGCCAAAGTGGACTAGCCACCATAATTATATTAATAAACTGATTCAAAGACTCCTTCGTGGAAGAATCAGGAAGAAATCCTGGAATCATTGTCATATACATGCATGATATTTAGTATGATCGGTTACATATGATTTTTTGTAAGAAAACACCAAAATCCCTGAAAGCTATACATCCGAAGCCCCCATACCGGCAGGCTAAAGATATTGAAATATAGAACCTTTTCCCTAACCTAACCCCAAACAAGATATAAAAAAGTGTTTTAGATGCCAAAATCATAATTTATCAATACAACACTGATTTGGCATCAAGAGTAGCAAAAACAACAAAAAGAAAGTAGTTCCCATATTACACATCATCTAGTCGACCATGTCAGTTGTTTCCCAACTAGAAACAGGGAAATCTATTGAAGGGCACAAAGACCAACGAGAAGAATGTAGAGACACCCTAAGGACCGAGTCAGTGACCATCAAACACACATCGCTACCATCCTCAGGAGAGACTGAGTGACAAGCTAGTGCCAAGACCATATCTTGCATAGTTGATGAGCAAAGAAGCATCTCGGCCAGAAGTGGGACCCTGAAACAAACCAGAATGTGCCCCATCAACCAAACCTGTGGGATAAACATTAAGATCTGGCACACCTACAAAATTTCTTGGTGAGTGATCACTTTTAGGAGGTTGAGGCTGCAGCAGATTGCAGGTCCATTGAGGAGGAGAATTTGGGAACTCAAAAATGTCTAGCAGAGCATTTACCCAAGATTTAACTCGGTCCACCATGTGAAATCCCAGTCTACAACACAAAATACGAAGGGCATTTTCAACAAACCTAGCATCCTACAACCCCAGCGAATGTTTGATACTTTCATAAGTTAGCATGTAGTCATGATTGGATAGTAAATCATGGTGTGAGAATAAGCCCCTGACCAAAGCCAAACCCTCCCATAAGTCATACCACTACACAGCCCGCATGAGTGCATTATCTTGCAAGAATTTGGGATTAACCACCTTAGCGGCTAGGGATGTCACCAAAGGCACTGATTGATTAAGGTCCATAGCATTAGAAAGAAAAATGGCCACAACCTGTCATGGGAAAATGAAATTCCATGAATGTGGAGCTAAGATTTCCTCTCCAATGACAATCTTAACAATGGCCCTTATCTCCTGTGAGTGGCATATAAATATGGAAGCAGACATGTCCTCATCAATATGCTCTGGTAGAGCTTCCTCCAAGTTATTACTTTGCAACCGGATTCTGAAGTTTCACGGTAAGACTTCATAATGGTGTCTTCCACATTATTTGCATTTTAAACTTTGAAGCACCTTGGACTCCATAATTGATAGCAGAAAAAATACACAGAGTGAACTGAGTTTAGGAGGGGCCAAATATTTGTAGCAGGTGTGTCATGACAGATACACCCTCAATTAATTCAAATCCTCGCAAATCTTTGCATTGTGATGCAATGATATCGAACACAACTTTGGTAATTGAGAATCTTCAAAAAATATCCATAAAATGTACATACTCGTAGCATCAAATTAATCACGCACATGCGAGACATGAGCCAAGAGGGCAGGAGGCCACAAATTGGTAGCACACAAGATACATATATTTATGCTTACATCATTATCAAAAGTGTAACTACACTGCATACCACACAATTCTAGCACTGTGACACAAGGAACACAATCTACCCGATCTCCATTTATGCGAATAATAGAATAGTCAACACGAGTGCAACCAGAAACACTTATGTCCTCTCTGGCCACGTTGGCAATTACCTGGAAATCTACTAAATGCTTTAGTTATTCTTATGGTTAGCTTGACCATTTACATCTTATAAAATCAGCTCTCGGAGTTTAGTATCCCACCTAATAACTTCTTCAGGGGATAGTGTTGTCACTTTATGGCCATCACAACCTTTATTGGAAAGGTGATCTACTACTGCATTACCTTCGCAGAGAGTATGAGATATGTACACTTCTTGAAATGAATCAAGGAGGAGCCAAACTTGCTGAAAAATGTATGCGAGCTGCCAATTATGTATTTCCCTCTTAATGCAAGCATTGACTATTACCAATGAATCACCTTCTATTTGAACATAGTGGAAGCTCATGCTCTTGCATGAACCAGACCAGCCTGTAAACCCTGAGCCTTGGCCATATTGTTTGTACCTCGGGGTAGTGGGAAATATTTCATTGCCAAATGGAGCCCTGGTTTTCTCAAATGCACACACCCACCCTCGATACCCCTGGGTTACCTCTCGAAGAGCTATCAAAATTTATTTTAACAATCCCCTAGGTAGGAGGAATCCAGCGAACTAAGTGTTGGTCTTGAGTCTTTGAAGGGAGTGATTGGTGACACCAACCAGTTGGAACATGAATGTGCTTCCATTCCCATGTTACAACACTATCCCAGCATGTCATACGTGTGTGCTATAAATGTGTCACACTTCTATGGATCATTACATGTAAGGAAACTCAAGAATGAGCCCTCACAAATTGATCCATAGCTCCCTAGGCATGGAGTGCAAGGGTTTTTAAGAATGCTCTCAGCTAGAGCTATTTAGCCTATAACTTTGCTAGTAAACCATGCAATGGGAGATTCAATGAAGACAAGGGCAAGAATGCCAATATCCTCAAGAATCAAGAATGAAAATGCAATGCAACTATACTAGAAATGGAAATGCAAGCTAAGCTATGAAAGGAAATATGCAAGTGTTACAACCCAAGCTAATTAATCTATGTGAGCTAATCTAGAGCATAGAAATGAAGCTAATCTAAGAAAGCATAAATATGAAGCTAAGCTAAGAATGCAAGAATGAGATGTAGAATGTAAGAATGAGATGTAGATGCTAAGAATGCTCCAAATCTTCAAAAGCTCCAAAGTGATCTAGAAAACTTGTAACATAAAGTTAGCATAAAAAGTTGGGGATCTAGAATGAAGAAGAGAGCTCTCCTTTTAAAGGAAATGAGGAGGAATGGACCATGGAGATTAAGAGGCTAAAGATTTAATCAACGGTGGAGCTTGAAAGAGGAGCAATCCATGTGCACAAATATCCTCCAATGAGAAAATAGGAGTTGACTTTTGTGTCCATATGAGACAAAAAGTGTTTTTTTCCCTTTTTATAAAATAAGAATAATACTTTATTTGTGCAACTTAGGATAAGAGGAAAAGTGGGGGCTTTTTATTTATTAAAAGGGGAGGAAATATTCCTTTTAAATAAATAAAAACTTAGGATAAGATGGTTAGCCCATAGAAAATAATCGAATAAATGATAGAGCTAGGATTTGATCAAGAATAAGCAATTTATGATTTAGCAAAAGGGGCTAATAGTCTAGATGACCATTTTTAGGTGTATACATTTGCCCCTCTTTGACTAATGTGTGATCGATCTAAGAACACATGTAGTCAAAGAATGAAGTTGAAATGTGAGATCAATTTGGGATCACAAAGCAACTTAGATTAGCCAAGAAAGCAAGAGATAGCGATCTGACTCCAAAGAATGAAGTGCAGAGAGATAGAAAATCCTGCGTGATCAGCCTGGTAGCGACAGTTTTGAACACTTAGGAAAGAGATAGCCAATAAGATATGATGTGTCTACCCCCTCGGGATCGAAAGTGAAATCCAGGTAGAGGGAAAGCAGAAGCATGAGAGACATGATCAAATCACTAGAAATCATAATCGAAGAAAGAGAATAGAATAACCATCAAGCAATGAAGGTATGCCCCATGCATGGGACATGGGGCACGAACCAAGCGGTCCCTCAACCCAAAAACACCACGAAGGGGGAAGAATTTGAACTTGGGATTGAAAGTGAATGAAAGACTAGAAGTTTGAAAGAGATGGAGATGAAGAGGTGAAGAATGCCCCAGCGAAGATTGAAGGATCAAGCCTCAAAAGGTTAGCCAACTGTGTAGAAGAAGGAGAAATGTGATTTGGGTGATCAAGCTTAACTTGAATTTTGGTTTCGATCCTAAAATGAATAGAAAATGAAGTGATATGAAAGACCAGAAGTGAAAGACATGATCGGGAAGAAGCGAAAGGTGAGCGCAGTTGATTAACAAGTCCACGAAAGATAAAGGAGAGCTCTCTCCATATGCAAGATGCAAAACTAAACTAACATGAACTTAAGAATGCAAGCTACATGAAAAGTGGTTTACTTGCAAGGTTACAAAGCCAATAGACATCTAATTATCATCATCAAGCGTTATTGGTAGCGTCGCAAGGTCATACAATACACACTAGCATAACTATGTGGATCTAAATATGACCTATATCAGATAGAAATGTGGAAATCTCACCTAGGCATCAAAGACATGTAGGTCAAGATGACTAGTGCAGTGAGATTACCTAAGTTTGATATAGAAAGATTATGCTCACATCGAGACACAAGAAAGTCAAGATGACTATAAGCATGCACTTGCGAAACAATCAAGGATAATACCTTGTAGGTCCATAGTGTCAAGTAAGACCAGCATAAATGCTCGTGACAGTTAGGTCCAACAAAATATACCCACAAGCAGAAAAAGCAATAAAACATGTTCTCATTCCCTTAGTCTTCTAGCTATTCATCATCGAAAACAATCATAGGGGGAGAACACTCAGCAAGGAAATCATCATAGACAGCGTACAAAGAAATAAAGCCAAGCAAGTCTCAGCGAGTCAAATGTTTAAGTGTGTGTGTGTAGGTCATAGAATCAAACTTTGAGTATCGCATCTGCTAGTGAGAAATATTGCATCATCTAGACTACAGGTAGGATATCTGATAAGTGTTAAGAAACACTCAACACTAGGGTAGTGTTGAAAAAAACAATTGGGGTGGTGTTGAAAAACACCATTTGTGAGGTGTCGAAGAAACCCAGACGCACAAAGAGACCCAAGATAAGCTTAAAACAACGTATGCCCCCTAGACTAAGACAAGAGTCAATTCCAGGCTAGGAGAGGCAAAGCGAGAAGTGGAGCGAATGAGCGCCACGCAAGACTAATAGACATAGGTGCAAAGGGTCTCAAGCAATGCCTGTTTCCAAGTTTTCACCACTTGATAGATTTATTACAAATTTTTTCAGGACTTTTTATAATTTTTTTATTATTTTTGCTACCAAGGCACCTGTTTCCAGGTTTTCACCAAGGCACTTTTTCAATTTTTTTTTTTTTGAATTTTTTGATTTTTTGATTTTTTTGGTGAGACATCAAAGCACCTATTGCTAGGTTTTCACTAGGATGCTCATTTTTTTAGTACTTTTTATGATTTTTATGATTTTTTCAGCATCATATATGAATTTTTTTTTGGAGTTTTTTTAAGATCATATAAATATGTACAAAGAATGCCCCAGACAGAAATGGGCATCAAGAATCTACTTCCTCTGATGTAGAGAACTGATAGGCCCTAGGCCCAAATGCTGCAACTATGATGATAGGAGCTCTCAACTAGTTTGACCAATAATAACCAGCCCTAAGCAATGTCTGAGCTAGCGGAGGATCATTAGAATGTGATCCACATATGCCATTGTGGATTTCAGCTAGCACTTTTTTTGACTCCTCTATTTCTAGACACTTAAGGAGAGTTCCATCTAGACCCTTCCTATACAAATCACCAGAGACAAAGGCAAAGGGATGGTGGAAGGAATGGTGTGGTGGATTTGCAAGAGGAATATGAGGTGGAAGATATGAAAAGATGGTAGGATTGTAAGATTTGTGAGCAGGATAGCGTAATTCATCCACCAGGAACTTGAAGTAAAATTTATGCTTTTTCATTTGTAAGATGGATGCCGAAGTAACTAAGGCATTAGCAACTTTGTTCTCAGCTCTAGGAATGGGCTGAAGTATAACAGATATGAGATCATGCTTGAAGTAGTGCACCATTTTTTTGTAGAGAATCAGCTTGTCATCTTTTATTTGAGAATCATTATTTTTTAGCAGATTTTTATTTTTACTTTTCTTAGGTGCGGATACCACCACAATGTGGTTTTCTCCATCTGACCATTGCTCTTTTCTTTTGACATGATGACTGTGATACTTGATTGTTGATTCAATCTTTTTTGTTGCTAGTTCGCTGGTGGAAGAAGTAACAGGTGTTGATGCGAGATGAAATGAAGTGACTAGTTCAATAGCATTTATACAAGGGGTATCATCTCTGGTGACAAGAGAGGTCAAGCCTATAGGGTAAGCTCCAAAAGCGTTAAGATCTAGACTTGTCATAGAAGGACTAGCGTGATCCACTAAAGCAATACGTGGAACAAACTCATCAGACCCAACACGAGACTCATCAACTATGTCGGGGGGGTTACGAGAGGTATGAACCACATCAACATCCATATCTGTCATGGAAGAATCTTCTGGAAGAGGCTTAAGATGCCGAGAAGTAGAAATACTCATGTCATTATGTGAGAGATCACCTCTTTGTAGCAGTCGTGCAATGTTGTGATGTTGTCTATCATAGTTCAATGATTCTTTAGGCACATAGGTTCTAGACATAGAGGCCTCAGCTATATCATCAATAGATATACATTCTTCTCCCCAAAGGAGTGAAGTAGAAGGAAGATCATCTCCCATGTGAGCCATAGTGTGTAGTGGTGACTCATCTGTATTTGTGTCTGAATTAGTGAGCATGGGGGTATTTCTGGAATTATCAAGGAGGGAAAATCTACCCTCATCTTCTCTATAGATCCACTCTTGGCCAACTTTTTCTTCTCTTTCTACTTCTAAAGGAATGGATGAAGGAACAAAAGTATCAAAGATAGTCATAGCAGAAGTGGAAGGCTTCATCTGATCATAAGGTTTCCCATATGACCTAGGAGAAACAGGTATAGAAGCAAAGGAATCCAGCATATATTCACCCATACCAAGGCTCATCATCTTAAGTGATTTCTCAACAGCAACTAGAGACATACCAGGATCAATAGAAGGTTCATTGTAAGGAACACATTTTTCAGCAGTAGCAAGAGCATTAATAGCAATAGTATGGTCTCCAGGAATCACAACCTTAGTGCCATTGTATAGAAATTTGATGCACTGATGATAAGTGGAAGGAATAGCCTGCATGTCATGGATCCAAGGATGACCCAAAAGAATGTTATATGCGAGTGGGATGTCCAATACTTGGAAGCTAATATCTTTTGTGATAGGGCCCACTCGGATAGGCAGCGTGACAAGACCTTTAGAAGTGTTGGTGTAATTAATTATTCCTAATTACACTTTACTTAATCTTACTTAGGATAATGCATTGCATAGTAAGTTGTGATTGAGACACCTAGGAGTTTGCACATCCATTAAGCACATGGTGTAGGAGAAATTCCACTTTTGGTGTGATAGTTGTCATCACATACCTCGTTGTGTGTGAGATCCACCTTTTGTGCTCTTATCACATTATCATCCTAATCCAATGCACATACTTTCTTGCATATTGGAGGATGATCCACATTTGGTGGACATGTGATTAGGTGATAACTTATCAGCTCCTTATCATTCTCTCTTATTGCCTCTCCTATAAAAGGAGGCCTATTATGTAATTCAATTCAATTAATCTATTGAGGAATTCATTGGATCTATTCAATCCATCCTTGCTTCATATTTTCTCTCTTGTGCTTTTCTTCAACCTCTTGATCTTGGTTCAATATTTGCTATTTGCAAATTCTTACATGGTATCAGAGCCATTGGAGCGTTCTTGATCAGCCGATTTGGAGAGATCTTGCAAGTTTGAAGGTCCAAATCTCAGATCTGGCCACCAGCGTGCGATAGAGGCATCTTGGAGCAGATCTAACCTCACCATTGTGTCCGGGAGGCTGTTTCGATTGAAATCGACTATAAACTCGCCCATATTTAGCGAAAGTCCAATTCGAGGCAAAAATTTTTTGCAAATACACCTCTACGGTACAATTTTGTAAAAAAAAAATTAAATTATTTTTTTATTCTGATTTATTTTCAGAATTTTTTTCAGTCTGTAATTTTCAGAAAAAATTTTTATGGGCCTGGTATAGCCCTGTTTTTTAATTTTATAAATTAAAAAATAAAATAAAAATTTTAAAAGGGGCTTGGCGCCATCGGTGCGGCCACCAGCAGCAGTACCGCGCCACCACCGGCAACCGCAGGACCACCGGCAGCCACTACAAGCTCCACCGGCCTCCGCAGCTCCCCGGCCATCCAGCTCCGCGGCCACCGCCGCTGCGACCCCTCCGCGGCGTCCTCCGCTGTGACCCCCGGAGCTCACCGCCGCCGCTCCGACGCCCCGACGCGCCACTCCCGCCGCTCCTCCTCTCGGCCCTGCTCACGGGCTTCCTCGGTGCCGCCACCTCGGCTCCGCCCAGATCCGCCACCGCAGAGCCCCCAACCTGCCACGTCAGACTCCGCCACGTGGCCCTGCCACCTCACATTGCACAGTCGACAGTCCGTACAGTACGGACAGACACGCCAGCCGCCACGTCAGCACAAGGGCTCGGTTTTTTTTGCTGACGTCACTTTTTATGAGCTAAAATTTGACGGCCGTTTAGCCGTCGCAGCAGAGTAGAATTGGTTTTTTTTGACGGCCGTATGACCGTCAAATTTAACCTCGGAGATTGCTGACGTCATCAGGGTTTGAAAATTCTTTGCCCTCACCATTTGCATTTTGGTTTTTGCAGTCCAACTTTGAGAGGCCATAACTTGGTCATCTGGGCTCCAAATCGGGTGCAATTTTTTTTGAAATTGGGTAGAATTTCCTGTACTTTCCAGTGGTGGTATTATTTTTTCAATTTGGCAGTCAGATTTGTCAGAAATTGCAGTTATTGGTGACTATTCCTGTCTGTTCCTGATTTCTGCAACTTCCAGGGCTTCGTTTGGGCACATACGGTAACATTTTGAGGTGAAATTTTTTTTGAAAGTGCATAATTTTTCGTCTACTTTCCAGATCTATAATCAGATTTCAGTGATTTTGAGTAGACATATCACTTTCAGAAATAGGCTATTTTGGGGCTACATTTGCACTTGGTTAATCCTTGGATTTCAGTTCTCTAATTTGCATCAGTCATTTGAAGAAGTTATCAGTAGTTATCAGTCAGTATTTGGTGATAATATGGATAATTCAAAGGTTAAAATCCTCACTCCATATAACTACCATGAATGGAAAGATTCTTTAAGTAATCATTTGTTGAGTCTTGGATTGCTTAGAATGACTCTTGGGCAGGATCAAGAACCTCAAACAGGTGCTGTAGAAAAGAGAAAATGGTTTCATAGAAGAGATAAAGCACTTGGCGCTCTTAGATCATCCATCTCTCATGACTTGCACTATCATATTGCTTCTTGCACACATCCTCATGATGCTTGGATCACATTGGAAGGACTCTTTGGTAAACCTGATAGAATGAGAAAATTCAGATTAGAGAATGATCTCATAGGTCTTAATCCTAGGGATTTTGACAATATTCAAGATTTCTTTTCTAAGTTCAATACTATTAGATCTGAGCTTTCTTCATGTGGCATTGTTAAAGGGGATGAACAATTGATCTTTTCTATTCTTTCCAAGCTTGGTCTTGAATATTCTATCTTTGTTTCTACATTCTATGCTACTATGGATGCTCTTGGTAGTGCATACAAATTGCCCTCTCTTGATGAATTTGCAGCGCAGCTCACAAGGGAACAAGCAAAGTTGGCACACATGGGTCAGTTGAAGCCTTCCACACATCAAGCATTGGTTGCAAGTGAGTCTACATCAAAGGCTTCTAATGGCAAAGGAAAGAAACACAATAAGGATCCTAAGCCTCATGACAAAGGTAATGAATCTTCTTCACCAAAAAGTACTGAATCCAAGTCCTCTTCAAGAGAAGAATCATCTAGAAGAAAGAGAGATAAATGTGCATATTGTCAAAAGTTAGGACATGATGAGCATAAGTGTTTTCAAAAGAAGATTGATGAGCTAACTCACATTATTCAGAAACACAACATTAAGTTGCCCTCATCAGTGTCTGCTCCTTCTTCTACACATTTGGAAGCTTCTACATCTCCATCATCATAAAGGTAAAGGACAAGCACTCATGGCTTCCACACATCCTGAGCAAGGTAAATGGCTTCTTGATTCAGGTGCATCACATCATATGGCATCTTCTATGGATATGTTTTCTTCTTTTGAGCCTTGTAATTATCCTAATATTTTGATGGGTAACAACACATTCATGAGAGTTTGTGG
Organism: Chamaecyparis obtusa; assembly: GCA_027943335.1. NCBI lineage: Eukaryota > Viridiplantae > Streptophyta > Pinopsida > Cupressales > Cupressaceae > Chamaecyparis > Chamaecyparis obtusa. The sequence goes on from BSBK01000545.1 coordinate 13,277, forward strand.
AAAAGGTTCTATTCCTATGGGAGAAGGGACATTTAATGATGTTCTTTGTGTACCATCCTTGACTACTAATCTTCTTTCAATTTACCAAATCACACATGGGGCACAAGGTAAAATTGTTGAGTTCACTCCTGATTATGTCTACATTAGGGACATGGAGACTAGAGATGTCATAGCTATGGGAGTTGTTGATCATACATCACGCTTGTATTCTTTTTCCACTTTTGTTGATAATGATGATGATATTCATGATGTATCCATCCCTTTGCCAAGGGATAATGATGATTATGAGGAGAATTTTGGGCACTTGAATCATTTTGTTGTTGAGACAAGTGTTGATCTTCCTACTCCTCCACCTCCTGCTTCTTCAGACATGGGCTCTACTATTCAGCAGGATATTCATTGTGTTTCAGATCTTGCAGAATGTGATGACTACTTCGATGCATCTTCAGCACTGGTTGTTTCTCACGATGCAGATTTGGAAGACATACTTGAGGGGGTTTCTCTTTCCTTTGATGACAGTTTCATCATAGATGGGGATACTTCTTCACCTACTTTGGAGATTGGTGTATTTAATTCTTCTCCTTCTTCACTTGATTTATCACATGAAGTGATAGATTCTTTGAGCTTGGAGATTCCTATTCAGTCTTCAGAGATTCATGCATGGAGACCTTCCTCTTCTTCCTCCTTCCATTCACACAAGGATTGGCTTCTTCAATTGATGTATCTATTTCTTCCTAAGGGGAGACATGTTTCTTGTAAGCATTGGTTGATCTTTTGTTTGCAGGTACTCTTCATCAACATGGGAGCTTCTACATTATGGGGGGGATATCATGTCTCCAACTATCCTTCTTATGGGGGGATACTTCTTTGTATATACATGATGTATGTAGTTCTTGGGGGGTCTTGAGCACTCCATCCATTCATGCATCTTGTTTTCTTCTCTCTTTTTGGGGGAGGGTTTTTCCCATGAGGTTTTCCCTCTTTCTCCACTTTATGCGAGTTATGCATTTCATGTATCTTGTACATGGGTACCTAACATGGCCTAGTAGCCAGGACCCATCTTGCATTGTGAGTTTAAGTGCATTTCCCTAAGTTGCACTTAAGGGGGGGTGTTGGTGTAATTAATTATTCCTAATTACACTTTACTTAATCTTACTTAGGATAATGCATTGCATAGTAAGTTGTGATTGAGACACCTAGGAGTTTGCACATCCATTAAGCACATGGTGTAGGAGAAATTCCACTTTTGGTGTGATAGTTGTCATCACATACCTCGTTGTGTGTGAGATCCACCTTTTGTGCTCTTATCACATTATCATCCTAATCCAATGCACATACTTTCTTGCATATTGGAGGATGATCCACATTTGGTGGACATGTGATTAGGTGATAACTTATCAGCTCCTTATCATTCTCTCTTATTGCCTCTCCTATAAAAGGAGGCCTATTATGTAATTCAATTCAATTAATCTATTGAGGAATTCATTGGATCTATTCAATCCATCCTTGCTTCATATTTTCTCTCTTGTGCTTTTCTTCAACCTCTTGATCTTGGTTCAATATTTGCTATTTGCAAATTCTTACAAGAAGATCTTTCCACTTCATCGTAAGCTTTTATAGTAATCTGCTTCTTAGAATCCACAGCAAATTCTGACAAACCCAATTGTTGTATGACATTAAAAGAAACAATATTTAACCCTACACCATTGTCTATCAGGACCCGGCGGACTCGGGTATTGTAGACTAGAACTTCAATGTGTAAAGCTAGATTATGAGGGTGAGCAATAGATATGTCATCTTCTGCATAAAAGGAGAGAGATAGCGGATATGAAATGTGGTTGACCATAGCCTGAAATTGATCTGGATCAATGTCATTGGGAACACATGTTGTATGTAAATCCTCATCAAGAATCTCTCTATGCGAAGGGGATAACCGAAGCAACTCAAGGATAGATATCTGAGCTGGTGTCTTTTGCAAATGTTGGACAAGATCATAGCTAGTTGTGGCTAAAGGAGCCGCATGTTTGGAAGGCAAAGCTTGTTTGGGATCTTGCACAGTTTTAAGGACAACCTTGGCTTGCCCCCTAGTAATAGCATTCAATATCTCACTTCGGGAAGATGAACTATCATGTGTTTGCAAGACCAACTTTGGTTTACCATAATTGGCTTTATTATCATCTTGAGACCTCATCATTAGAACACTCTCAATGAGTTCTACCATGTTAATCACAAGCGTATTAGAAGGATACGTGTAATTGATCTTTGCATCATGATTCTTCTTATGTGTTTGAGAGGTTTCCCCCTTATCATGCTTAGGTAGAGGATCTTTGAAAGCTGTGTGATTAGAATTTTTAGTTAAGCCATCAGTGGAGATTGTGTTGTTATCAATGAGGTCTTGAATATCATCCTTAAGCCTAAAACAATTATCTGTCGGATGTCCCTTGTTTCTATGATAATGGCAGTAATGATCCTCTCTCCACCAATCTAGCTTATTTATTGGATCCCAGTTGCTAGGTTTATTAGGAAGTGTAAGATATCCATTGTCAACCAAAGTCTTAAGGATCACATCGTAAGGTTCTGCCAACTTGGTATAGACTCACTTTCAAAATGACTTCTTAGGCTTATCTGCATATTGAGGTTTAGGAGCATTGTGAGCATTGGCAGCTTCTTGTTGTTTTGCTGCATAGATAGATTGGAAAGATTGAAAGTAGGCTCTTTAACTTTAGGGGCATCTACAACCCCATCAGTAACAACATACTTTTTCTTATTCCAAGGTTTGTTCTTATCTTTGCCATTGCCTTTAGCATCTTTATTAATAAAAATATCCCCTTTTCTTATAGCTACATCCTCAATTTGATATGCACTTTCAACCATGTCATGGAAGGAGGAGAACAGTTGCTTCCTTAGATCATAAAATAGCTCAGACACAAGTGTGTTGATGAAAATGTCAATCTTTTCTCTTTCAGGTAGCTGACGAGGATACCTAGAATACAATGACCTCCAACATTGTAAGTAAGTTGCAAATGGCTCACCTTGATGTTGTCTTAGATTACCGAGATCTATCATGGTGATAGGTTGTTGGATGTTGTATGAATAGTGTTGTGTGAAGCACATAGCCAACTCATCAAAAGTCTTAAGAGATGGTGTCAACTTTGCAAACCATTCTAAAGCTTGTCCTCTTAAGCTTCTAGGGAACAGTCGTAGAAGAAATGTGTCTTCATGAAGAAAGTCCATGCTAAGAGCGTAAAAGTGATGCACATGGTCATGGGGGTCACCATTTCCATCATACTTGTCATATTTGGGAACCTCAATATCCCTAGGAAACGGGGCCATGTATAGAATTTTATCAAAAGGAAGAGCACAAATTGATTCTACAAAAGAGACCTTTGGAGGCTCTCTTTCTAATGCCATTTGGGTAAGGCGTTGATTTGTTTGATGCAGTTCTTCCTGAAGGACTTCCAATTCAGTTGGTACTCTTTGTTGGACAATTTGTCTGACATCATAGCTGGGAGGAAGCTTGTATCCTCTAGAAGTCATATATTGAAAATATTGATCGCCATTACGCTCTAAAAGCTTATGCATCATTCGTTGGGAGACCACATCTTGTTAAAATCTCATAAGATCCTCACTAGAAATCTCATCATCAGCCTCTGCCTCATGTTGAGAGGGAGGAGGTCTAGGAGGTGAGGAAGGCATACCAAAAGTAGGTCTTGGAGGAGATCTTGGTGGTGTGTTGTTTCCATTGTTGCCATTGATAAAAAGAGATCTATGCTCATGATTACTAGTCTCAAGTTGCTCATGAAATGTCCCTCTATAAGCCATGCACCTAGCAGCATCCATCCTTTGTTGATTGTGTTCTTTGTCTAAGCGCGCTTGGTTATCTTTATGCTCAAAATGTTCTTGCAAGCATTGAAATTTTTCTTGTTCAGTCAAAGTAAGTGAGACACTGTCCGTGTTTTTGGGGGTCTTGAATGCGAAAAAGAGGAAACCTCCTTTGTACCACAGGGTAGCCTTAGAATCCTCAGATTGGTTAGAACTAGAACTATTGTTGCTAATGGGTGCTCGTGAGCATCTAGTTGGAGAAGGTAATTGTGTATAATTGAATGGAGGATGACTCTCCTGTTCAAATTGAGACCGAGTTGTAACCGGAATGAAAAGAGATGTTGGTTGACTAATAGAATGAGACAAAGCTTCTCAGATATGAGATAAGCAAAGCTAATAAAGATCACTTGTCAAAGTAGAACAATAGAGAGAGATGGCTCGTCAAAAGTGCTCAAGCACTTACAGCAATCAATTGACTAAAGCCAAGCAACGAGCAAGAAGCTCAATAAGCAAGTAGCTAGAGAGGTAACCGTGATACGACAAGTGATCAAGAGTAGCATTCGTTAAACTCAAATCCAATAGTTTTAGCTCATTTGTTTCAGTCTAGAACAAATCTAAGCATGTAGGTAACAAACCAGTTTCAGGTAAGAACAGAAAAAGACACTCTACGATAGGTTAAAGTGCAAGTTTAGCAACTCTGGATTGCAACAGCAACAAGACAGCAAAAAGGTTCTGGGCGATACTTTCCAGGCAGACAGGGCGATACTTCTCAGTCGGGCGATACTTCACCTTAAGCCAGGTGATAGACCTCAATATACCAGAGCGATAGACTTCAAACAAAGCAAGTGATAGACAACAGGTGTGAACTATCGCGCGATATTTCTCAGGAAGGCGCGTGATACTGTTGTAGATTTGGGCGATTCTTTGACCAGTGAACATAAAAATCTCAGTTTTGAAGTGTTTTGATCGAGTTCAAAGGTTGGATAGTACAATTTCTTAGTTTGACAAGCAGTAACAGCAGATAAGAGATAGGTTTGCAAACAGTATAAGATCAAACATGTCATAGAACACTTGAAACAAGGGCAAAAGCAACCTTGCCAAGACAAGCACTTGTGATATCAAAATAGAGAGCCTTATGAATGCTACCATTTGTTTGAATGTTGAGGACGTTTACACTGGTATAGCACAATCGAAGACAATTCAAGCAATTACTACCTAGAAGGACAAGGCTCATTACTTAGCAACGTGGCCCACAACTTGATGCTCCCTTGCCTCACACCAAGTGGTTGCCCACAAGAGATATTGGCATTGTCATGAAAGTGTCAAAAACACAACCAAAGGAACACATATGGTGAGTGTCTTGGGGTGATCCGGGTAAGTCCACTTGGATCAATCCTTGCACCAAGAAGCTAAGCGGCTAAAAGAAGGTGGCCTCTATCTAATGGTTCGTAGTAAGGGCTTCCATTCATAACACCCCTCTTGCTCCTCATAAAGGACTAGGACCTCGCGGCCTCAAGAGTACCTTAAGCATTCTTGCTCAATGCTTTCCCCATGGTCACAATCCCATGAGCTACTAACATCAAGCAAAGACAAGTGTTATGTCTACCAAGGTTTTGTGTCCTTGATAGCCTTGAGATTATAGTGAGTTGGAATCACTCGCCACCAAGGAAAATGATGACAAGGTTGTCCCCACTTGGTTCGTTCCTTTTGATTGCTCAAGAGCAGGCCCGCTAAAGGATCCTTATACTAAACAAAACGTGGATTAACTCTTGAGGTTCAAGGTTTTTGGTTCACCACAAGGGTGAAGAGCATACTCCCCTATCTCAAGAATCTCTCCCAAACACACCAAGCAAAGATTCAATTACCCCCTTGCTTTCAAAATCCCAAGATGGGTCAAGATTTTTGTTTCACCACAAGGGTGAAGAGCATACTCTCCTACCACCTCAAAATTTCTACAACAAGGTATTAAGTGCCTATGAAAGGAAACAACTAGTATATGCCGCACTTAATAAAGAAAGCAATTAAACAAGCACTTGATTTGATTTTTATGCTTAGGGCAGCCCTGCAAAAACCATTAGTAGCCCTCTTTGACATGCGATTTTAGCAAATTTCAAGCAAGAAGCACCTACAACCACAACTTGTTAGACCAACAAGAGTTAGGAGAATCAAAATTCAAAATCTAACAATGATTAGTACATGAAAAAAAATCAGATAATCTGAAAAATAACTGATCAAATGATAAAATCTAAAAATGAAACCATCATGGTTGGATTAGGCTCAGAAAGACCTTTTCAACGATATATCACACTTAAACTTTTGATACCATTTGCAAAATTTCAAAAAAAATGGGCACCCATTTTCCAGAGTTCCACGCATATAGTAAGGTATATTGTGCGATATAGTAAGGTATATCACGCGATATACCTGAGAAGTATTGCGTGATACTCTGAAACAGAGAACTAGAACCTGCAAAATTTCTGAAAAATGACAAAAATGAAAGAAACTAAAGGGCAAAGCCTATCTACTCTGCCCCACGGTAGGCCCCAAAAATGTGTGCTATAAATGTGTCACACTTCTATGGATCATTACATGCAAGGAAACTCAAGAATGAGCCCTCACAAATTGATCCATAGCTCCCTAGGCATGGAGTGCAAGGGTTTTTAAGAATGCTCTCAGCGAGAGCTATTTAGCCTATAACCTTGCTAGTAAACCATGCAATGGGAGATTCAATGAAGACAAGGGCAAGAATGCCAATATCCTCAAGAATCAAGAATGAAAATGCAATGCAACTATACTAGAAATGGAAATGCAAGCTAAGCTATGAAAGAAAATATGCAAGTGTTACAACCCAAGCTAATTAATCTATTTGAGCTAATCTAGAGCATATAAATGAAGCTAATCTAAGAAAGCATAAATATGAAGCTAAGCTAAGAATGCAATAATGAGATGTAGAATGCAAGAATGAGATGTAGATGCTAAGAATGCTCCAAATCTTTAAAAGCTCCAAAGTGATCTAGAAAACCTGCAGCATAAAGTTAGCATAAAAAGTTGGGGATCTAGAATGAAGAAGAGAGCTCTTCTTTTAAAGGAAATGAGGAGGAATGGACCATGGAGATTAAGAGGAAAAAGATTTAATCAACGGTGGAGCTTGAAAGAGGAGCAATCCATGTGCACAAATATCCTCCAATGAGAAAATAGGAGTTGACTTTTGTGTCCATATGAGACAAAAAGTATTTTTTCCCTTTTTATAATATAGGAATAATGCTTTATTTGTGCAACTTAGGATAAGAGGAAAAGTGGGGGCTTTTTATTTATTAAAAGGGGAGGAAATATTCCTTTTAAATAAATAAAAACTTAGGATAAGATGGTTAGCCCATAGAAAATAATCGAATAAATGATAGAGCTAGGATTTGATCAAGAATAAGCAATTTATGATTTAGCAAAAGGGGCTAATAGTCTAGATGACCATTTTTAGGTGTATACAATACGAAGATTGCATTTAAGCTTTGAATGATTGGAATTTACCACTTCAGAAATTGACTTTTCCAAATTTGGGAGGACTACTTGAATTGGGGTGATTACTTTGCGAAAAATTCTTTTGTTGCGCTCCCACCAAATCGCCCAAACAACTAAAGATGGTATACATATCCATAGAGAAGAGAAGAGGGAGTTTGAGTATAATTCTAGCCATAAGTGAATAGGTCCCATAATTTGTTTGGAAGAGGTGAGAGTACTGTAGTTTTCCCAAGACATATGTCCAACATTGTTGAGCAAATGGGCAGTTTAGAAAAAGATGATCCACATTTTCCTTTTCACGATCACACAGTATGTAGTTAAAAGACTGTGCAATCTTTAATTTATGGAGTCGGTCACTAGTTAATGCCCTTTTTTTTAAAGCTAACCAAGAAAAGCATGCATCTTTGGGGAGTGTGAAGTGGCTCCAATAGAAGGTAAAAGCACGAGAGGGTGGATTACTAATTTCCTGTTGTTGTATAAGATTATATCCATCTTTTATATTGAAGTTACCCTCTTTGTTGGGCACCCAAATCACCTTATCTTCCAAGCCTAACAAATAGACCACTTTTTTTGAGAGAGTCATTTCCAAGAGCTTACATTCCAAGGGTGGAAGGGGAAATGCTATTGGATCTTTCCATATCAATCTTCTTAAGAACATACATACTGTAGAAACAAAATTTATTAAGTGAATTCCCCATACATTTTCTGAAACTGAAACAATATCATCAATTCCTTCAAGGTTGGCAAGGGGAGGTGCCCTAGTCCATGAGTCATGCCAGAATTTGACTTGTGAGCCACTATTGACTTCCCAAGAGATGTAATTGGTTACTAACTCTCTTGAGGCCATCATGAAGTCCCATATTGCTGACCCTTTTGGGGGATCAAGAATAGTAAGGATTCTGATTGGATTATCATTATCTAGATATTTATGCTACATAATTTGACACCAAATATTGTGCAGATTAGTATACATTTTCTATGCTAGCTTGCCTCCAAAAGCTTTGTTCAATTTTTGCAGGTTGTGAATCCCTGCACCACCTAGCTATTTTTCTTGTGCCATGTTATGAATTGACACCAGTGGGATTTTCTTATCCCCATTCATATTTCCTGTACATAAGAATTCTCTCAAATTTTTTTGAATGGCATGAATAATTGAAGAAGGTGCTTTGAGAACTGATAGGTAGTAGTTTGGTATTGCTGAAAGCACTGATTTAATAAGGAGGATTTTGCCTGAAAGTGAAAGTCATCTTGCTTTCCAAGCTACTATTCTTGATTTAATTCTATCTATTATGGGCATCCAATAAATTTTTCTATTTTCTCCAACAAAAAAAGGGATTCCTAGATAGACAAATGACAGGAAATCAACTGTGAATCCTAAAATATTTACAATCTTGTTTGATATTATCTAATTAGTATTGAACAGATATATCTTTGATTTTTGAGGATTAACTTTTTGATTTGAGATTGAGGTATACAAATCCAATGATTATTTAATCTGTCTTGCTTCCGAAACCATGGAGGTTCCAAAAAGCAATGTGTCATCTGCAAATAAGGTGTGTGTTATTGAAATGCTTGTTTCACTAATTTGGGCGTCTTTCCAACCACCTGTAGCCTATTGTTTTTGAATATATCTGCTGAAAGATTTTTCCATCAGAATGAGCATGACTGGAGATAGTGGATCTCCCTGGCGAACCCCTTGTGTGGAAGAAAAAAATCCCACTGGCACCCCATTAATCAAAACTAAAAACCAAGCACCCGAGATATAGGCCCTCACCCATTTGCACCAATTTTTTCCAAACCCAAATTTGTGCAAGACTTTAAACAAGAAATCCCAACGAACTCTGTCATAGGCCTTCATCATATCCAACTTGATGACAAAGTGTGAAGATTTGTTGGTATTTATGGAGTGGAGTGTTTCATGAGAAAATAATGCTCCCTCCATTGTTTCCCAGCCTGGAACAAACCCACCTTATGGCTTAGATACAAGGCTCAAAATTAAATATTGCATTCTTAGATATATGGCCTTCGTTATGATTTTATAGATTATATTGCACAAGGAAATGGGCCTGAATTCAACAAAGGTTTTAGGTGTTTTAACTTTGGGAATGATAGCTATGTTAGTAGTATTGAAGTATTTTAGCATGGACTTGCTAGTTCTGGATTCTTCAATAACACCAAGGAGTTCCCATCCAACCAATTCCCAGCATGCTTGAAAGAATAGAGCAATAAATCCATCTCAACCCGACAATTTGTCTGGAGGAAGTGAGAAGACTACCTTTTTGAGTTCTTGGATTGTAAATGGCACCATTAACTTCAAATTATCCAACTCTGATACAATCGTTGGGATGACCTCAAGGAGTTCATCATCACATGTGTCCAAGGAACCAGAGAGAATTGGAGGGGCTAACAAATTTTAAAAAAACCTTACATCTTCATCTTGTATTCTTTGAGGATCTGATAGAATAATACCAAAATTTGCATTATTAATGGAGAAAATCCAATTGAAAACTATTTTCTGCTTGGATGAAGCATGAAAGTACTTTGTATTTTTATCCCCCTCCTTCATCCAAAGTTCCCATGATTTTTGTCTCCAATATACCTCTTCTTTGCTACACAATTCTTCCCATTCGTGTTATAATTTTTCTGCGTGACAAAAGAATCATTGTCCATACCCTATTTGGTGATCATTTCAAGAACATTTTCTAGTTGTTGTTTGACAATCTCTTTTTCTTTGAAAATGTTTTTAAAGACTTCTTCATTCCACTTCTTGATTTGAACTTTGATAAATTTCTTTTTGGCTGCAAACTGATACATTTTGGTTCCATTAGTGGGGGGGCTGTAATACCCCAAAAATGGGCTATAAGTTCATTAATCTTCTATATCAACAATTCGAACGAAATCGACACCAAAGTCCTAACCTAAGGCACATCTAAACATCATCGAATCCTAATTGATTATCTTAAATTCTGCATCGGGGAATATTCCTAGCAATATTTCTAATTATCTTAATTATCTTTAATTTAATGATTATTTGGCAATAAATCACATTTATCCTAAGTTTGATTAATTGAATATTTTCATATTTAATTAATTAGATTTAATATCTTGCCACTTAATTGTGTAATTAAATTTAATTCTATCTATTATTAATTGTATTATTTAATTTTGACAATAAATCTAATATCTTATGAATAATTGATTAAATTTTTATTTAATTAATTAAAGCAAGTTGTCATTATTTAATAATATAGTTTTTAATAAAAGTTTGATTAAATAATTGATTAACCTTTTCAAAAATCAGTTAAGTTGAGCATAAATCACTTTATTTATTTATTAATTCATAATTATCCATGTGCACAATCAAAGAAAAAGTTAAACTCCAAATCAGAAAATCAATGCAAGTTATTGACTTTTTGGAACTCAACATCATTTTTGAGTTTTAAAATTGATCTAAACTTCTAATTTGAGTTAAAAAGCTATTTTTGCATGATTTGCATGTTTTTGTGAATTAAATTATCTTTATTATCAGATAACTCAAAAATCAAGTTGAGTTAATTTGAGTGATTTATGGCTTTCTTCCATGCACCTCCAAAGCCCTGGATTTCTATAAAATTAAAGCCTCAGCTCATCCCAAATCATCTCATATTTTTGCACAATCACGTTGGAGAATTGGAATTTGGAGAATCAAAGCTTATTGCGAATCAAGGCTATTGTGAGATCAATTTGTTTTTTTTACATTCATTTAGATTCTTTTTCATATCATTGTTAGATCATTTTAGCAGATCAATTTCATATAGATTATATTTCATATCAAGTTTTTATCATTCTTATTGCATAGAAAATTCAAAAAAATAGCTTAATTGCATTCAATTCATATCTAGATCAATTGCATTCAAATCCTTCATTTAGGTGTCGTCTAGGTCACTGATCTTGATAACAATCGGAGAACATCAATCTCGCACCTACTAGAAGGTAGTAAATCGCTTGGTTAAATTAGATTTCAATTTTGCATGATTTTGATTTTTGCTAACCTCTAATGTTTTACTGAAGTGTTGTGTCTACAGATCAGGTACAATTTTCACACACACATTTTTGGCACCCACCGTGGGGCCTTGAAACGGGTTTCCAATTCAATTCTATCAATTTCTATCTTTTTCTCCTTAGTTTCTGTGAAAAATATGATTTTTATTTTTTGTCTGTATAATCTTCGTACGAGTTTCTGACAAAAGTCGTATGAGTTTGAGCCTACTGTCATACGAGAGTTGACCGAGTATCATTTCATCAGGCACCCACTATCATTTGGAAGTTGGATTATCATTTCATCAAACACCCAGTGTCGTACGAGTTTCCAGATTGTCGTCTAGGAGCATACCCACTGTTGTACGAGTTTCTTACTGTCGTCTGGTAATAGACCCACTGTCGTACAAGTTTAGGCATCAGATTTCAATTGTTGTTTCATTTTTGCAGGCAGTTTGTCAGATTTGATTTTCAGATTTTGACTAATAGCTAATCTTAACATTTGGAATTCTCTATTTTTTATTGACTCTTGCTGGTTTTGATTGGAAAATGCATAAAGTTTGCTAAAATTAGGTAAAAATATACTAAGCGTGTTGTGAGGATCTCAGGTATTCCACTTGTGCTGATAATATTTTGATTTGGGCTTAAAATAAATCTCTTATGTGTCTAGCTTGGGTGATTCTTTTCATGCTTTTGTTTTACACACTTGCATAATTGATACTAGGTTGTGACACCTTAAGTATTTATTAGCAGTCTTAGATTACTTGTGATTGATCTTGATTTCTATTTTTGGTTATTGGACTCGCTAATCCGCCAACCCCTCAGTTCGCCCCGTGGTTGCAATATCAGTGCCACATTAAAGGGGAGGGGTCAACAAGACAGAAGCGTTAAGTGTTCCACTTGGCAACCCATTTGTGCTTTTGGGAACTCACTTGTTTTCTAAGTTGGGGACTCATTTTCAGCTTGTGTGAGGTGTTAAGTGTTCCACCTTGTGGATTCATCTCATATTCACTTTAAGTGTTAAGTGTTCCTCTTTCTACTTTTTGGGTACTTTTGGTAGATTTGCTTTTGGAAACATACATCTGTGCTCACATAGTAATTAGGCCCTATGAACACTATTCATGATTCTTGAGAGATTGGATTCCCAGCAAAATCCTTCTTGATGATAGAATCCTTGTAGGTAGGGAGGATACTTAGTGTGTTTCACATTCAACTCGGTGAGTGCGTCTTCTCTTATTGATCGATACATTCTCTCCCAGGAGAGGTTGATAGATCACATGGGGTTGACATCATGAGCTTTGGTGAATCAAAATTGGTTAGTGCGCCTTCTCTTATTGATTGATACATTCTCTCCCCGGAGAGGTTGATAGATCACATGGAGTTGACATCATAGACCTTGGTGAAGCAAAACTTTGTCTTAGCGTGTCAGATTAATTTGCTTGCTTTGTTTGGGTTAAAAGTGAAAAGGTGTCAAAAACCTTGGATCTGGAGCCAAGTCCCCTTGTGGTATACTATTGTGAGTCACCTTGAGAGAGGGTTAACCGTAGTAGACACTCCCTTCATAAGGTAAACTGCGTTGATGGAACCTCAAACGGTAATAGCCATTTTTGCCATGGTAGTGACAGCCACTATATAAATGTCCTTGTGGAAGAAATCTCCATAGGTATGGTTCATTGTTGGGTTGTTAGATCTCCCTAGCAGCTCCTGAAGATTAAGTTCTCAGACTGTGTCAAAACCCTGGTGCGCTGGGATTTGAGTTCACCCCTTTGGATCATAAAATTTACAGAGTCAAACCATTACTAAAAACCCTAGCGAGGCCAAATTTTCATTTTATAGGGTATATGTGCATTATTGCAAAATATTTTTGGAACATACACAATTAGCGCTTCTAAGGATTAGAATGAATAAGTCACTTGATTGTTCATGCGCAAGGTTGCTTTTACCCTTGTTCATTGTTTTCAGACATGCTTGAAATCACTTGCTTGCTATTTTGTGTGCTTTTTTATCTATCTGGTTATTGAAAACAAACAAATCTTTTATAATCCTCAAATCTAGACATTGAAATTTGCAAACAATCCAAATCTACAAACTCAAAATTTAGCAAAAATTGACGTAAAATCCTTTCTGGAGTCAAAAATCATTTCAGGAAGTCAAAAGTCATACGAGTTTTTCCAAGTGTCATTTCATTACAACCCATCTGTTGTATAATTGAGTACCCAGTGTCGTACGAGTTTCCATGCCAGCAAATTTTCAAAGTCAAAATCTTGCAACTGTCATATGAGATTTTCAACTGTCGTTTCATTGCTACCCAACTGTCGTATGAGTTTTTTAACTATCATTTCATTGCTACCCAACTGTCATACGAGTTTTGCAACTTTTGTTTCATAGCATACCCACTGTCGTACGAGTCTGCAAAGTGTCATTTGGGAAATTTTTGAAAGTTGTCAAAAAATTGTCAGAATTGCCAGATATTTAGCTTTTTCAGCCTAATTTCAGAATCTATCGAATGAATCACTGTGTCAAGAATAGAGCAGTAGCTATTAAGAATCCAATCATTTTCCTAAAGTGGCCTTTTGAATCTGATTCAGCCTTCTGTTTAATCGATTTGAGTCCTTATCATCCTGTGTCAAAACCTTGTCATAACTATCAATCTTCAATCAATCATCAAAATGACTAAGTGTTGTGATATCTTGTCCGCTATCTTTTGGGAACCTACCCATACATCCAGGGCACATTATCCTTCATCCATGTCTAATCAAATCTTCAAATCAATCAAAACTTGACAAGGTTGCATCATTTGATCATCTTGATTCAATTCATTCTTCGGTTATCTGGATTTTATTCTTTTGTTTCACTTGAGGTGAATGATGGAGACTAGAGCTTCCTCTCACAAGAAATCTATCACCACTCTCCAAACTCCAACTCTTGAGCAACCCATCAATTCTAGTCTTTACGAGGATGATGGTCTTGGCAACTATCGATTGAAATCTGGTTACATACCTCCTCCATCAACTCACGGAGGTACTCAACATACCCCCCATCAATCTAATCCAGGGAGTCCACACTCTCCTACCATGTCTCAAGTAGGGACAAATTTTGGCTCTCAAAGAGCTCAATCTCAACATGGTGCAGATCAGGAACCCACACCTGAAGAAATTGTTCGCTATCAAAATGACGATGAATTTAACAAGATGATGAGGCATTTCTTGAAATAAAATAGAGAAGCATACTTTTTACTACTAGCTCATCAAGGAGCTAAACTTCCTCCCAACTTTAATGTTGAAGATATCATTACACATGAGGAAGAAACTCCACTCATAGCTATGATGAAACAAATACATCCTTTACAAGTCAAACTGAATCAACTCGAAAAAGAGAAGGAACCTCAAGAGTTCTCCATGGAGGCTCTATGTCCTTTTCCATTTAACAAAGACTTGTACATGCCGCCCTTTCCAAAAAGAGTGGAGATGCCGAAGTATGATAAGTATGATGGACACTCAGATCCTCAAGATCATGTTAGAGAATTATGTACACAATCAATGGAGTTCATGCACGAACCAACCTATTTGATGCATCTCTTCCCTCGATCTCTAGGGGGAGCAGCCATCCATTGGTTCTCTAGACTGCCTTCTACTATCAAAAATTTTGAGGAGTTGATCAAATTGTTTTTATCAAAAATACTCCTACAATATTCAGCACCCGGTCACCATGATCGATATCTATAATCTCAAGCAATATCCAGGGGAACCATTCCTAACATTTCTCAAGAGATGGAGGAAGAAGTTCTCTCTATATGCCAGACCTATTCTAGAAATAGAAAAATTGGAAATCTTCATCAACAACCTTGTTCCAGAAATCAATTATCCTTTACAAATGCAAGATCATACATCTTTTGACAAGATGGTGGATAATGCTATCAAAATTGAAAAAGTGCTTGTAAAAAAAGGAGAAATCACACTTCAAAAAGACAAGTACGAATCTGGATCTAGTTCCAAAGACAAGAACAAAAATTGGAACAAGAACAAAGGCATCATCATAGATGGCGTTGTTGACACTATCCGTGCCCCATCAAAGGCACCAGCCTACAATCTCACTCTTGGTACTCAAGCCATTAAAGCTTTAGAGAAAAAGTCTTCTCAACCATCTCAAAGGAAGCCAGAATACAAAAGATGGGATAAACTTCAAAAATTTACTCCTCTAGGAGAGTCTTTAGAATCAGCTATGAAAATTCTACTGGCTGATAACATCATCTCTTTACCACCAATCCAACCAAATGATCAGGACCCCAAACCAAAATGGTGGAGAGAAAATGAATTATGTGATTTCCATTGGAGTAAAGGTCACAAAACTAGTAGTTGCTACCACTTGAAGCATACCATTCAAGATCTGATCGATAGTGGAGACATCACAATTGATAATCCCAAGAGAAATAATGATCATACAGCATTCATAGAACCATTTCTGAAACATGGTCAAGAAGTTTCAACTTCTCAGCCTAATATGGGGGCAAAAGTCAACTATGCCTACCCTGGAAATAATGCTGTCATCAATATGGTTGAACCATGTCTCTCTGAAAGTTGCAATGTCATCATAATTGTACAAAGAGACAGAGATCATTCCTCAGCTAATGTATTTACTTGATCACAAGCTTGAACGCATCTGAAAGGACAAATCCTAGATTCATCAAATGTCCCTAAGGTGCCCTTCAATCTTTCATCTGCTTCTAAATAGAAGGCTACTTCCAAATCTTCCAATCCAAAGGATACAAGGCCTAGGTCTTATAGCATTGTTCAACAACTCCAGCACACTAATGCAAAAATCTCCATGTTTGAGTTTCTTTGAATATCTCCAGCTCATAGAGCCATTCTCGATAAAGCTTTGCTCGGTTCCAATGTTCTTGATGACCTTGATTTAGATAGGTTCCAGACTATGGTTGGACATCTTACATCTCTACAATATATCTCCTTTTCAGAGGAAGATGACAACTCCTTGAGTCACCCACATAATTAGCCTTTGCATAAAGAAGTCTTGATCCAGAACCGTAGAGTCAAACGTGTGTTGATAGATGGGGGTGCTGGCCTAAACATTTGTTCTTACAGCTTGATCACACAATTGGGATTTTCAAAATTGGCTATTGATCCTAGAAAGAAAATAACTATCAAGGCCTATGATGAATAAGAAAGATCTTCTAAAGGCACCATTGTCTTACCTATTAGAGTGGGTCCAGTTATCAAAGATACCATCTATCAAGTGCTTGATCTACCTTTGGCCTACAACATCCTTCTAGGGAGACCATGGATACATGAAATGCAAGCTATTCCTTCTACATACCATCAATGTTTGAAGTTTCCTTATGAAGGAGTAGAGGTTACTATCCTCGCAGATTTGAATACAACTTGCAACACCTTGAAGGAAAGTGTAGATAAGCTTGTACCTAATAACAGAGAATCTTCCATTGAACCAACTAAAGAAGCATCCACATCTAAAATGGAAGATCTTGCAAAAGAGGTTAATATCAAAGAAAATAGTATGGGAGAATATACTATCGAGCTAGTCTTATCTTTGACATCTCTCCCTATCTCGCCTAAGTCTTATGGGAAATCTTTGAAACAATCCAAACCAGACTCTAAAGAACCTCTGCAAGCATATAAAAAGAATTTTGTAGCAGAACAAGAATCCAAGAAAGAATTTGAAGAGGATGAAGTTGTGCTATCATGGCTATACAAAGACGAACCTGAATCTCAAGTTGTTCAAACTGGTGACTCTATAGTATCCAAACTCCTTTCTAAGTCATATGGTCTAGGAGGTAAATTAATAGCTAAGATGGGGTATTCAGGTCAAGGGCCTCTAGGAGTCAGAGGAAAAGGTCTCATGGCACCTCTCCCACATACTAGTAGAGAAAATAAAGATAAAGTCAGCTTAGGATTTATGAAGAAACCCTATCACCTCAAAGGTAATTGTTCCCATGTCATAGAGAAGATCACACTAGGAGAACCTCTTCTTAAGAAAGAAGAAACAAAACCATCAGATAGTGATTCAGATAGTTCAAAACTCATCCCCTATGAAAAATTTCCTAAAGAGATCAAAGACCTTCTTGATGATAAAGATGATCCTATCAAGAGAATTAATGTAGTAGAAACACAAGAACCAGCTAATCTCAAAAACAATCAAGAAGAGGGAAGTGGTAGTGATTCTTAGACAGATTCCCATGAGTATGAATTCAAATCAGAATCCAAGGGTAACCCTTCTTGGGGTATTCACCCCGACTTTACTCATGTTCTAAGATTTCCTAGAGATCCTGAATCAAAAGCTAAATCAAATGACTACGAATGGGGAGCCATTCTAGAACCAGATGAAGATGAGCTTATTATAGAGAAACATGTTGATGTTATTCACCAATATGTACCTAATCCCAATGTGAGTCTAGAGTGAAATGATGAACCTATCGAGTCTGATCCACCTATAGCTGAATTCAACTCCCACGATGACATTGAGCCTATTCATGAATTGAATGTCTTAAATTGTAATATCACCTTTGAACTTGAGCATTGGGTTAGGACCAATGATGACAGATCCATATCCATAAACACTATCTCCTAATCTTTCCCTACTTTGACTATCCAATATCCAGAACTTATTGATCAAACCTCCACAAATCTGAGCCATGGTATTTATAGCTTCTCGAATGACTATGCCCTTGCTTGCTACCTCAATGCAATTGAGCCTATGAGTACTTCCATTAGTGAACCGAGTGTCAGCATGACTGAGTCGAATATCAAATATCTTAGTCAGAAAAACAAGAATAAAAAGAAAAAGAAAAAGAGTTCTGAGGGTGAAAACCACTTTGTGGCAGTCTCAAAACCTACAAAAGTAAAAATAAAAGACGTATCCAAAGGTGAAAACCTCTCTGAGGTGCATAAGGATGAGATATTTGATTTCCTTTCGATTCATTTACATGATAGATCTCTAGTTCTAATTGAGCCCACCCAATCCATCAATTTGGGTACAACAGAGGAACCACAATTGGTACATGTAGCACAATCATTATCAGAAGAAGAGAAGAAAATTTTTACAACATTCCTAATAGAGAAGAAGATCAACTTTGCATGGAAATATTTGGATATGCCAGGATTGGATCCTAATCTCATAATGCATCATTTATCTATTGCTCCAAATGTCAAACCTATCAAGCAAAAGTTGAGAAAGATGCATCCTCATGTTGCACTCTTGGTAAAAGCTAAATTAGAGAAGCTTCTGAAAGCCGGATTCATCTGAGTTATTGACTATGCAGAGTGGATCTCTAATATTGTACCTATTTCTAAACCAGATGGTTCAATCAGAGTGTGCACAGACTTTAGAGATGTGAATAGAGCATGCCCTAAGGATGATTTTCCACTACCTAACATTGATATGATAGTGGACATGATTGCGGGTTTCAAGATGTATTCCTTAATGGATGGTTTCTCTGGATATAACCAAATAAAAATTTCTCCAGAGGACCAAGAGAAAACTGCTTTCACATGTGCATGGGGCACCTTCTATTGGAATGTCATGCCATTTGGGCTTAAAAATGTTGGTGCTACATATCAAAGAGCAATGACATATATTTTCCACGACATGATGCATCGAACCATGGAAGATTATGTTGATGACACATTAGCAAAATCTATGATCAGGACTAAACATCTAAAGGACTTGAGCATGATCCTAGATAGAATGGAAAGGTTTAGTCTCCGACTAAATCCTAAGAAGTGTGCTTTTGGTGTCACTTTTGGAAAGCTCTTAGGATACATAGTTTCAAAGAAGGGCATTGAAGTTGATCCAGCTAAAGTCAAGGCTATAATAGAGATGCAACCTCCCATGAATATCAGTCAAATGAGGACGTTGCAAGGAAGAGTTCAATCTATCAGAAGATTCATATCATAGCTAGCGGACATATCACAGCCTTTTACAAAAACATTACATAAAGGTGTGACCTTTGCATGGAATGAAGAATGTGAGAAAAACTTTAACCATATCAAGATGTATCTATCCAATCCACCTATCTTGATGCCTCCTATTCATGGGAAGCCATTGATCTTATATATCTCTGCAACAGATACATCATTGGGGGCATTGCTAGCACAACATGATGAGAACAAAAAGGAAAGAGCTATATACTATATCTGTAAGACATTGGTTGCATATGAGAAGAACTATTCAATGATCAAGAAAGCTTGTCTAGCTGTGATCTTTGCATCACAGAAACTGAGACACTACATGTTAGCTCATACCACACAATTGGTAGCTAAAATTGATCCCCTCAAGTACCTACTAAGAAAAGCTGCCCTCACAGGTAGATTAGCTAAATGGGTTATGCTCTTAAGTGAATTTGACATTGAATACGTGGAAAGAAAAGCTATAAAAGGACAGGTTATTGCTGATCAATTAGCAGATGCACCTATGATTGCTAATACACCACTACAAATGGAATTTCCAGACTCCTCTATTATGCACCTATTTTCTAGAGAATGGAAATTGTTCTTTGATGGCTCCTATACACAAAATGGATTTGGAACAGGCATATTGTTCATAACTCCTCAAGGATATGAAAATAGCAATTGAATGGAGAGTAATAGAGCTACACATTCATGGAGACTCTCAACTTGTTATTCATCAAGTGAATGATGTGTACCAAACTAAAGATGAAAAGCTCCTTCCTTACAAGAGAATGGTAGATGATCTTAAGAAATATTTCATATCTATAACATTTGAACAAATTCCTAGAATGGAGAACAAGGATGCCGATGCAATGGCAACACTATCTACTTTATTACAGTAGCCTGAACATGAGCTACGCTATGAGTTCCTGGTGGAAGCACTATCTTATCCTGCATATGACTCCCCTGAAACCTGCATGATCTACACTATGGTTGGTCATGATTCATCCAGATACAAAGACCTCTTTTCCTATCTCCAAGACCAAATCATTCTCGATACCTTCAACCGCCATGAAAAGAGATACCTTATCCGTAATGCCTCTCGATATGTCATCATTTGTCATGATCTATACAAATGAGGTCTAGATGGTATGTTACTTAGATGTTTAGAATGGGAAGAGTCTCAATGTGCATTAGAGGAAGTCCATGATGGTATTTGTGGGTCACACTCAAATATTTTAACACTAGCTTGAAAACTTATTAGGGCTGGGTACTATTGGCCTGAAATGGAGAAAGAGGCTATCAAATTTGCTAAGAATTGTCAAAAGTGTCAAGTACATGGAAACCTAATTGATGCTCCAGGGAGGGATCTAATCCCCTTTACAACACAATGGCCTTTCCATCAATGGGCATTTGATCTTATCGGGATGATTCATCCTCATTCTTCTAACAGACATACCCATATAATCACAGCCACAGATTATTTTACAAAATGGGTAGAAGCGGTCCCTTTGACACAAGCAACGGGAAAGCAGATATCGATGTTCATCTTAAACTATATCATATGCAGATATGCGATCCCTCATTGCATAATCACAGATAATGGTGGGCAATTCAGGAATAAAGACCTAGATGATCTATGTGCCACATTCAACATCACACAACATTGGTCTTCTATCTACTATCCACAAGGAAATGGCCAAGTAGAGGCTTCCAACAAAAATCTATTAAAGATCTTGCACAGAACAGTAAACAAAACTGGCAGAGACTGGCATCTCATGATTAATCTAGCTCTATGGGCCTATAGAACAAGTATTAGAACACCTACAGGGGCTACACCTTTCACTTTAGTTTATGGGTCTGAAGCGGTACTGCCTATTAAGGTTGAAATCCCATCACTAAGAATTAGAATGCATGGTCTAGTAACTGATGATGACTACAGAGTGTCTAGGTTGCAAGAACTTGAACTACTAGATGAGCGCAGACAAGCAACGTATGATCATCTGAGAGTATATCAGAAGAGAATGTCTAGAGGCTACAACAAGAAAGTCAGACACAAAGAATTTCAGGTTGGCGATCTAGTTTTGAGAGAGAATCCTAAAAATCAATCACATCGAGAACACAAGGGGAATTTTGAACCCAAATGGCTAGGTCCCTTTGTTATCATTGCTACTTTTGCCTAGGGTGCTTATCAACTCTCAACGACTGAAGGAGAATAGCTCTAAGAACCAATCAATGTTCTCCATCTGAGGAAATTCTATGCCTAAGGCATTCAGTCTATGGTAAAATGTCCTGAAAAAATTATAAAAATCAGAAAATGTCTTGAAAAAATGAACATCTTGGTGAAAACCTAGCAATAGGCACCTTGATGATTCACAAATTAAAAAAAAATAAAATGAAAAATTCAAAAAAAAAAGTGCCTTGGTGAAAACCTGGAAACAGGCACCTTGGTAGCAAAAATAGAATCTCTACCAAGATGGTGAAAACCTGGCAAATGGGCGCCACTTGTTTCAAAATGCTCCATATATCAGCGCAATCTTGGTCTTTCCCAACTTTCAGTCTTGCTTTAGTTTGTACATATCTCCCGGTTTGTTTCTGCATTCTTGTTCTCAATAAGTCAGTTTGTCCACCAATCTGCTCAAGTGTCTGTATCCTATCAATGTTCAAACTTGGGGGCAATCAAAGTCATATCCTATGGTCTCCGGTGTATCTTAGACATATCATATCTAGTTAGAGTCATTTTCAAGCTTCATGTGAGTCACTCAGTCAGTCTTGTCTCCCGAAAGGATTTTGCATCTACAACAATGCAATCAACATCAAACATTAAACTGAAAACAATCTATGCTTTTTTACATGCTTTTATCTCCTTGTATGCTTACTGATTCGCATTGAGATTTTTGCATATTGTGTCCCTTTGAGCTCTTCGATGATGTCCCTTATAGGATTTAGAGAGTGATGACTGGGGGCATAATCTTTTGTTTATTTTCTACTTGTATGTGAAAATCTAAACAACTTTGGAAATTCTAGATTGAAATGGTGTCCGACTGTAAGAGCCTCTATCTCGAATTGGATGGCCATGCCTACCTCGACCATTGATACCTAGAAAATTCAAGGAAGTTTGATCTAACTATTGTCTTTTTGAGTCAGTTCTTTCTCCTACTGTGAAACATGATCTTACCTAAGGATGTGAACACTAAAGGGTCACTATGGGTAATTCACACTGGATTTAGAATGATCTCTTGACTGTTTGATGTGTTTGTAATGCAAGGTGTATTCAGGTCATCATGACGTTTATGTTTTGATGCTTATACAAATTGCTATATCAAAATGGACATGATATTTAGGTCATCCTGGCGTTTATGCCTTGGTGCTTATATCTAATTCGACATTCAAAAAATAAAATCAATATTCATATATCCATGGTTGTTGACCAGTGGGTGTTGTATTGATTCTTGCGCATAAAAATTGATATTCATATGTCTATGGTTTCATAGCTAGTGGGCATTGTATTGATTTATCCAGTTACCTAAAAGTTCAATGATGATAACAAATTGACATATGATCAGTGAGTAGGTCCTAGGTCTTAGGTTGCATTTCATTTTGCATGTCTCTTTGCATTTTGCATGTTTGCATGATCTCACAATGGCTAAACGAACTTCAATGCTTAAAAGATTCTTCAATCACCTCTTCCAATCTAACAAGAGCTGAATCCCACACGAAGGTTCCTCCAACAAAACAGTAAGTAGAATCCTTTTTCGGGATCAAAATCAAAATCTGAGATCATTTATTATGTCAAAATCACGATTTAAAATTTTGGGCCTAGGACGGTCTACTGCTTGCATAATCGACCTTCAATCATCACAGAAATGAACAGAAATCCAAAATTCAACTTAATTGATTATCTTACATCAAACTATCAAAATTTCAACTTGGTCAACTATGGTCAACTCATGGTCAAACCTAGTCAAACTTGGTCTCCAGGACCTCTAAACGATGCAGAATGCATTCTCGGACGTGTTTAACCACTTCTCAAATCAATTAACATGTTTCTAAACTATCAACGCTGACTTTGTTTTGTCAGATTTCAATTTTAATCCCGAAGGGGGCATGGTATTGCACATCATTCAAAGTCTGTAATCAAATTTGAAATCATATCTTCCTCAGTAATCAAGACAACAACCACGTCTAGTTGCTAATTCATCAAAATTCCTCATCGCTCGGGGCAAATCTATCATCACTTGGGGCATATCAGATTCATCGATCCATATCAATCTGGTATTCTCCTAATCTTGTAAACTGTATCAGTTTTTGCAACCATCGGATCATAGTGTTCTTTCCTTGGTTCTTCGGCAACGGAAGGGTTTGGATGTGATACCTGCTTGTTCTGCTAAGACAATCGAGTCTAGAACCGGTCACTCACTTCTTTGCAATCCTAAGGTTTGGAATCATGTGTTTTGACACTTTTTCGCAATCCTCGGTTCATCGCTGCTATAGTGAACATTATCTTTGGTCATTCAGGACCTATTATCTCCATATCAAATCAATATCAATCAGCTTCTATCTCATATCAATTATCAATTTCAAACATCAGTTTCATATCTCTATCAAACACAAACTATCTTTGAACCACTGCGCTTCGCACAGTAATTCAAAGAGGGGCAAAATGTAATACCCCAAAAATGGGCTATAGGTTCATTAACCTCCTACATCTACAAATCAAACGAAATTGACATCGAAGTCCTAATCTAAAGCACATCTAAACATCATCGAATCCTAATTGATTATCATAAATTTTGCATCGGGGAATATTCCTAGCAATATTCCTAATTATCTTAATTATCTTTAATTTAATGATTATTTGGCAATAAATCACATTTATCCTAAGTTTGATTAATTGAATATTTTCATATTTAATTAATTAGATTTAATATCTTACCACTTAATTATGTAATTAAATTTAATTCTATCTATTATTAATTGTATTATTTAATTTTGACAATAAATCTAATATCTTATGAATAATTGATTAAATTCTTATTTAATTAATTAAAGCAAGTTGTCATTATTTAATAATATAGTTTTTAATAAAAGTTTGATTAAATAATTGATTAACCCATAAATCAATTATTTATTTTCAAAAATCAGTTAAGTTGAGCATAAATCACTTTATTTACTTATTAATTCATAATTATCCATGTGCACAATCAAAGAAACAGTTAAACTCCAAATTAGAAAATCAATGCAAAGTGTTGACTTTTTAGAACTCAACATCCTTTTTGAGTTTTAAAGTTGATCTAAACTTCTAATTTGAGTTAAAAAGCTGTTTTTGCATGATTTGCATATTTTTGTGAATTAAATTATCTTTATTATCAGATAACTCAAAAATCAAGCTGAGTTAATTTGAGTGATTTATGGCTTTCTTCCATGCACCTCCAAAGCCCTGGATTTCTATAAAATTAAAGCCTCGGCTCATCCCAAATCATCTCATATTTTTGCACAATCACGTTGGAGAATTGGAATTTGGAGAATCAAAGCTTATTGCGAATCAAGGTTATTGTGAGATCAATTTGTTTTTTTTACATTCATTTAGATTCTTTTTCATATCATTGTTAGATCATTTTAGCAGATCAATTTCATATAGATTAGATTTCACATCAAGTTTTATCATTCTTGTTGCATAGAAAATCCAAAAAAATAGCTTACTTGCATTCAATTCATATCTAGATCAATTGCATTCAAATCCTTCATTTAGGTGTCGTCTAGGTCACTGATCTTGATAACAATCGGAGAACATCAATCTCGCACCTACTAGAAGGTAGTAAACCGCTTGGTTAAATTAGATTTCAATTTTGCATGATTTTGATTTTTGCTAACCTCTAATGTTTTACTGAAGTGTTATGTCTACAGATCAGGTACAATTTTCACACACACAGGGGGCACTAGTCCACCATTGTCTGACTAAAGGAAGGAAGGTTCGATGTTGGAGCCACATTCTCTCAAACTTAAATGATGGCTTATGCTGGGCTGACTGATTCACTGAATTGAAACTCTCTTGGATGCTAATAGGGAAATGATCTAATCTTGGTTTTGGCATGATATCTAATTGGAAGGTGTAATTAGTTAACTTCCAATTTTGAGATATTAGGAAACGGTCTAACCTGACAGCTATCTTGGCAAAATTAATTCTTTTATTGGTCCAAGTATATGAGCCACTGCTTGGCTCTATGTGCATGAGATTGTTGTCTTCTACAAACTTAGAGAAATCTTGAATTGTTTTCAATGGTGAGCTAATGCCTCCACACTTTTCCGACAGCTTTAAGATAACATTAAAATCACCCCCTATTATTAAATGCTGCTCATGGTGAGATTGGATCATGTGAGTCAATTCCAGCCATACTCTTTGTTTATCCAATGTTGTTGTGGGACCATATACATTGATCAGAAGGAGTTTTTTGTCAAAACAATTCAACATTACTGCTTGCCAATTGTCTTCCTACTTTGATATCTGACATTCAACTGACTTGGGATCCCATAGGACAGCCAGACCCTCTGAGGTGCCAATCCCTGGTCTATGAACTGATTGCCAATTTGACCATTTCCCAATTGTCTTATCAAAGTTAACTTGTGCCATTTTTGTTTCTTGCAAAAGAATGACGTCTACTCTCATAGAATCCAACTCTTGCTTGATTCTATACCTTTTGTTAGAGGCATTTAATCCTCTGACATTCCATGAGATTATCTTCATGGCTGTTAAGGAGAACACTTAGTTCTCCTCATTAATGTTTTTAAGGGTGTGAATTTACCATCCAAGGTTAATTAGATACCTTCTACAATTTCTTCTTTAGTTTGAATGTTCTTAGGTTTTCTGCCTCTTTTCTTCAGAGTGGGCTTATCTTGGATGATCTAAGAAGGGGTCTGTTGAATTGAGAGTATTGTTTTATGATCAAAACCCAATTGTGATGGCATATAGATAGAATTTAAAGCTTTCAACTCTGAAATATGCTCTCCTCTCTCCTGGGATTCAGATTGCTCCAAACCATCCTAGACCATGTTTGATACTATCAAATCTTCATCTTGTTCCCCAGTAGCCTAGAAATCATCCTGCTCTAGATCCATAAAGCTGTTAGACCGTACCCATTCTCTAATTTGATTGGTAACAACCTCATCCAAATTATAAGTGTCTTCACCATCTGGGGTCTTCGATAAGATCAACACCTTTTGAAAGTCTTGTTGTGTCTGAGACTCATTGAGAACCTCAAATGACTCTAGCAGAAAATCATGACATGTTGACATTACTAATGATATGGATGTTTGACCAACATCTCCTACTAGTGGTGATTGTTTATTGATATGCCCAATTTCAGATAGCAGCCCTTTCTCTTCCGCTATCTCAAAAATTAGTTTGGTAGCCAATTCTGTGATCATCTGATCCGATAACTGCTGAGATTTCAAATCAATAACTGCTTTCTTACTGAGTGAATCCTGCATGTTGGATATATTTATCGAGGTGTTTTGAAACATCAACTGATGAACAATGATATCAACATTTTGGGGAGGAAAATCAGACTGATTCCTTATACAAAACCCTGGTGCTGAGTGAGCTGGTCTAGGTTTAATCTGACATTTCACTTTTGACCTGCTGACGCCAAGGCTGAAGAAATTGATCATGTTGCTAATCTAAAAGAGTAACCTTTGGTCGACTCTATTCATCATTGATCTCATCCTTTGATCTATAAAAAAGTCATAAAATGGTGATGGAGCCTTGGTTTGGTTAGTACTAATAACCATTTGCGAGCTAGATCCATGGGTGGTTTGGATATTGCTCATTTCCTTATGTGGAGTGGATCCCTGAATAGAGCAATCTAATGGATTTGAACAATGGTCCTCACATACCAGTGTCTTTGAGTTCTCTATCTTTTTACACTGCGAAGTAAAATGGCCTAAAAATTGTTGGTATTTTTGACAAGTGATCTCGTCCTCCATATTGATTGGCTGTTCCAATACACCCCATTTTGATTTAATCTTGATAATCTTTGGTGGTATATTTGAGGGACAAAGTAACACACAAAATTGAGTATCACAATGAGGGTATTCAAATGGTATGAGGTCATGTGTGACAAAGATGCCAATTTGATTGGCAATGATTTCAATAATTTCCAAGTCTCTGTATTCTAAAGGAAGCATAGGGAGGGAAATCCAATAAGGAAAGAAACAAAATTCTTGCTTTTCAGGTTTAAAATTGGGTGTCTAGACCCTACTGAATAGTCTAGAGCCTTTGCAGAACCACCCTTTATAGTGGTGAATGACATCCCTACAATCTACTATTTCAAAAGAAGCTACAAAACTCCTAATGCTGAATCTAGTAAAAAAATGTCAAATAGGCCCTCCCAACATTCATATGCCCAGGTCTTAATATCTGAAAATGCAAGTGATTGGTTTGAAAACTTACCAATGAGTGTTGTGAGATGTAGTGAGCCAATGTGGCTCTGTAGGAGGTGTTGTGGCAAAGTGATCTCTAGTGTGGATTGATTATCTTTGACACCTTCTAAAGCTCCCACACTATGTTGATCTTGGTCTATAAACTGAGCATCTTTATGTATGTGTTCTTGAGCCGAATGATTATGATTCTGGATTGGTTTCCAGATTTGTGAAGGTTGATTTAGAATGAAGGGCGCTCTAATATGGAGATCTTTCAATGCATCCCTGGCCCGACTTTCAGGGATGGAGGTATACCTGATTTGCACAGGAGATCCTGGTGGTGTCCCTTCACAAATATCAAAGATTGGTTGATCTTTGTGAAGTTTGAACTTTCTATGATGACCAATCTTATTTCATTGCCTTAGCCTAGGAAAAATAGGGTTCTCCCTTCAAGGAGTAGAGTTAGCTTGATGGGGGTTTTCTATTGATTGTTGCTGGATATGCAAAGCCCTAGATCTGAGATGTGCCTGCCGAGAAGATTCTCCAAACTTGAAACTCGAAATACCTTGAAATGGGTCTTGATCTCACTTGTCATGATGTTGCCGAGTCCTCTAAGGCTTAACCTAAAACCTGGGGTTAATGAAAAATGGTTTAGCTGGCTGAACAATTTCTTTACCACTAAAAATGGAGGAGACAACCTTTCCCTATGCACTATTGGTTACGTTCTTCTCCAAAAAAGGGCACTGCTGGAAAACCTTGAGTGAGTGGTTGCTAAAGTGATGTTTGGCTGGTTGAATAGTCAGGATACCATGGAAGATCTTCACAATGTCCGCCTAGGTTGGTGAGTCAGAAAATTGCAAATGTACAGACTTACCCCAGTGATCATACCTATCCAGATGGCAAGTACCTGGCATTGGCCCTCATGCTGACGAATGAAGCATTTTCCCTCTACCGCGGCTAGAGTCTAAACAAAACTGTTTGAATTTTTGACTCTGTGATTACAGTGGTTTTCTCCTATTGTACAGGTGCCATTCCTATCCTGCACTCGACACCCATTCCTGCCCTTCGCTTGACGCCATCATGTAAGTAAGTATAGTATGGTTAATAATGAAATATTACTTAATGCAATGTATGATATTCTTAACTACTATTTTTCTTATAATATGAATAGGTTAAATATTATTTGTATCTTCTATGCCACATATTATAAATATGTGTATTTATGATTATAAAATCATTCATTATAGTTATATATATGTTCTATATAGTTGTGAGTTCATAATTATATTGAGTTATTTAATTATGCCTTTTAGTTAAGAGTTAGTTGGGGTTGGTTACCTTTGGGAAATATATTTATATGGATTCTCTTTTTTATTTTGGGAGGGGGATGGGGCTGAAATATTGAAGAGCTTGGTTCTGATTTTCATGGATATTTTTGGAGAAAAAATTACGATTTGTGAGAAAGGGTTTTTAAGCATAATTCTTTAAGGATTTTTAAGTTTATTTGTTTTGGGGAGAGAGTCATATATGAGAGTTTCAAGGGTTGAGAGAGGGATTTTTTTTTCTTCTATGGAATCGGTTCTTCTTCTTACATGGATATTTTTAAAAGTGGACAGGGTTTCAATGATGTATCTCAAGTTAGATTTTATTTCCTCTCTGTCTCCTTCCTCCTTCAGTTGAACCTTCATAGGACTTGAGGTACGGATTGAATTTATTTATTGTATTATTTATCTGATAAAATATGGATGTATTTTTATGTTATAATTATGTATTATATCTATATTTTCTATTCCTATAGTTATTTAAAAGTTTTGAGTTTCTTTCTGTGAAAATTGCCATGTTTTTTCCTAGGGTTTTTAGCAACTAGTTTTTGGAGATATGTTATTTTAATAATCTAAATTAAGTATAGGGATATTGTTGGTTGATTTTATAGAAGATAAATTCATATTTCTAAAATGGGTATCTCTCATATTTCCTTTTTAGGGTCGAATTAATGCCCTATTATGTAAATTTTGTCAGACTACATCTATCCATTCCAGGTTCCTCTTTTTTAGTCAAGTTTATCTCAATGGTATGGATTTTAAAATTCATGTAAAGACCTGAATTTGATATGAAATATATTCCTCTATCCTATATTTCATTTCCCACTAGTTTTATGAATTTTTGTTATGTTTTGTGAAAGTTACAACCATTTTAGTGAAGGTAGGTCTAAACCCTAACTAGGGTTTTCTATTTTAGAACATAAGCCATAACTTTCATTCCCACTATTGGATCTTCATATAAATCTTAGGGATGGTTTAATGATTCTCAATGAGGTGATTGGATTAATTAGGTTTTTTGGAAAGATATGAGTTATTGTTCATCGATGACTATTCTTGGCATTTAAACATTATTTGAAATAAACCAATTTTGGAAGTTGTCAAGTATTAGAGGCTTGTAGGTTACTAGAGGATTTTAAGTTCTTCTTTTTTTGATACATTTGGTCCTTTTTTATATTTAATATTGTTTTAATATTATGTATGGTTCTTTTGGATGTCTTTTGATCCGTTTAGACCAACTTGTAGATGTGGAATCTTAGGAGGTTATCTAAATTTTTACTTTGAGTAATTGAATTATTTATGATTTTTTTATGTTGCTCCTTGTTATGGTAGTGTTTGGAGTAGCATCTCTTAAAGAATATGTTGAGATATTCTTTCTTGTTATGCCATTATTTTTCATTTTACGGTTACGGTTTGTTCTGATAATGTGGATCCAAATGACCCTTGATGTAACTTCAAAATGTAAGAAATGAAATTCCTCTCATGGAATGTGAGGGGGTTGAATAACCCTCACAAACAATATGCACTGAGTTGTATCTTTGTTCAAGGAATATTGAGATTCTTTTATTGTAGGAAGTGAAGATAATTATAGATACCTTTTCCATTGTTGCAGAAGAATGTGATCAGGCTCCTCCTATTTAATTAGAAATGCCTCATATTTCATTAGCAATACAATCTCTTCATTAGAGAACAAATATGGTTGGGGTCCTCCTATTTCATTAGCAATAAATTTTTTCATGGTTGGGCTCCTCATATTCTTACAACATGGTGAACTTGGTAGATTCTATTAACAAAGTTGGTCTCTTCAACATTGAATTGTCTAGGCAACCTTTCACTTGGTCAAACAATAGGAAAACAAATAATATTATTCAGGTCACACTTAATAGATTCTTGATTTTTGCAACTTGGGATATTTGCTATAATGTCATGCTTTAGGCTCTCCGAAGAATGGTGTCTAATCACAATCAAGTGCACCTATAGTGTATTAATAGACCTTCAAAAGGGCACGTATTCCCTTTTTCTATGAGATTATGTGGACCTCTAATATGAAATTTGGGATGCATTTTCAAGATTGGTGGAAAAATCCTATTCAAGGTTTTGCCATGTTTCAAGTTGCTCATAAATTAGATTTAATTAGGAAAGGTTTTAAAGGATGCAATAAACTAACTTTTTGGGATATCTTTATTCAAAAAAAGGAAATCAATTCTAATATAATGGCTCTACAAGTATCGATGGCCAAGGGAAACTACACAAAATTGATGTGTAGAGATGAAAAAAGATGGAGAGAGAAGTGGATGGAGAATTTTTAAAAAGAAGAGATAAATTGGAAGAAAAGGTCTAGGGAGAAATGGCTAAAATAATGGGATAAGAAATCTTCTTTTTTCCACAAATTTGCTAGTAAACATAAGAGAAGAAATACCATTCAAAGTCAATAAAATGATATTTGACCAGGTGATTATAGAGGACTCATAGTTGGGAGCTATTGTTACCGATTTTTTTTGTAAGAGATATGAAGAAGAGGGTGTACAAATAAACTATACTATGCAAGAACAACTTTTGCAATCTCTCCCTAAGTGCTCAAATTTTCTAATAATGACCACATTCTTTCTCTGGTCACTAATGAAAATTTTAAAAACATTGTCTTATCAATGTGAGCCTACAAGGTCCTTGGATCTGATGGCTTCTCGTTGGTGTTTTCTAATAAATTTTGGACATTGTGGGTTATAATATAACTATGGAAACCAAAGACTTTTCCAGAACTGGTAAATTACTAAAAAGGCTTAATAAGACCTTCATTTCCTTGATCCCCAAAATACAAGAGCCCCAAAAAATAGTGGATTTTATAATAGTCAACCTATGTAACACAATCTAAAAGGTTATTGCTAATTTTTTGGTGAACAAATTCAAGCCCTTTTTGGACAACTTTATCAACCTTAACCAGAAAGGATTTGAGCTAAGAAGAAAAATCTTAGATATAGTTATCACTACACATGAGATTATTCATTCTATGGATAAATGTTGCCTCCCAGGAATGGTGTTTAAACTAGATATTTCAAAGGCTTATGACAAGGTAAGGTGATATTTTCTCTTTAAAGTTTTAAGGATGATAGGATTACATAAAAGATTAATCAGAATCATTAGGGAATGTGTGAGGTCAAATATTTTGTTATTCTTAATGTAGTCCCTAGGGGATTCTTTGGGGCAGAAAAAGGTACAAGACAAGGAGACCTTCTCTCCTCATATCTATTCATCATCAAAGTAATCTTTGAGAAACCCCCCCCTCCCCTTCAACAAAGGTGTAAAAAGCTAGTGAAATTTTAAAAACTACCAAGGAAAATTTTAATTTTATTGGCAAAAATTTTTAGTTTACAAAGAAATAATAATAATCTCAATTGGCGAATCATTCATGCTTCTTGAAACTATGTGAAAAACCTGAGAGAATTGTGTTTTTTTAAAAAATATAAAAAATATATATTGGCAAATAAAAAAACATATTTATAGTATAACAGGGGCATTGAAATTAAGATATGAAAGATTGAAGTGTGTGAGGGCAGAGATTGAAATGATTGAAGAACAAATTGAAAGGACATGTAATTTACTAATTTATGATGAAGTCGGGAAGGAATGGTTTATTAAAATGGTTTTGGGAAGGTTATCTTTGCAAATCTTTGTGAGCGGTTTTGATGGTGAAGAGAAGCAGCTTAAGGTTCAGGCTTGAAGTAGTTTGTGATAGAACCAACATTTAGCTTCCCGAGTAAGAAGCAATAGAAGGGTCTATTTGACCCAGTAGATGATCGTAGGTTGAGGATGATGTTGAAATGTCTATCAAAGGAAGTAATTAGTTCATTATAGAGAACCTTGGGGCATTTGTTTCAAAATGCAAAAAATCATTGGAAATTGCAAGTTGACATAGGGACAATGACAATGGTGTGGGGTTTAGAGCTTGGAGAGGATGAAAGCAGAGTTAAAGGGGCGATGGAGTCTCTATTTGAAGAGGAATTATTGGAGGGCATGGAGGCTCTACTAGAATGGGCACACCCAAGGTAGGCTTTTGATTACAATGAGTATTTCAAAGATGAGGAAGAAGGTGTGGAAGTTGATATTTTTCCCTTTGTCGTCTGGCTGAATAGGGTGAACAAACAAGAATATTTGGAGGAGCGTGAGAAAGCATGGACTGATTTGAAGAAAGACATTAATGGATATAAGGAAGATGGAAGGAAACCAAGTGTTCCTATTGGGTTTCCAAAAGGGAAGAGGTCAGCAAGACTTTGAAAGGTTAATGCAGAACGGAAAGGATAGAGAAATATCCCCTGCAATTTTAAATTTTTCCTTTTTGTTTTTGGTATTGGAAGTTGGGCAAGAAGTGGGAAAAAATGATTTATCTATTAATGGAATGTTTTTTGGCCACAGGAATATGTTGTTGCGTCAAGAAGGAGTTTAAGGACATGAAGATGGATGAGCATAGTTTTGATATGAAGAATGAATGGAAGATGAAGATAATGCAATGTTTTGTCTTGCAGGTTTGAAATTTGTTCATGTCTTTGTCTATGTAATGAAGATATTATATTGTCAAGAAAGATGTATATGGGGTTACGTAACTTTGGGATGTTGATGCAGGACCATCTTGGGTCCTTGGCAATCCTGTGTCACCAAAAATATGTTTGAAGTTTTCTGTGTTGCTCAGTTTCTTCTTTGACCGAGTTGGTCGGTAGTTGGTCAGTTTCCTTTGGTTACTGAGTATGGTCGGTCCTCTCCTAGGCGGTCGGTTGTTTCACTGGCACTCGGTGTTGCTTGTCTATTGCTCGGTCATCCTTGTTTTTCGAGTAGTTTATTTTGAGTTCTTGTTGGGACAACTTGTACATTTATTATGGGTCATAGATTTAATGCTAGGATATTTCATTGGGAGGTGTATGTTACTAGATCTAACCGTTCCTTCCATTGATTGTGGATCTAAAGGCCAACTTAGTTTAGTAGACTCTTGTATAAATGTAGTTGTTGGTTTAGAGTTTTGGGGGTATTTTTTAGATAGAAGATGGTAGACATTAGAATTGGATATTTCTAGTAGATCCTCACATGTTTGAGGACTTCTGAGTTTCATTGTAATATCTAGCCATAATCGGGAAGGCCTTACAGCCTAACATGTATGGTTCTATTTGATCAAAACATATGAATGATCCTACATTCTCTCTCTCACTATTGTGTTGTTAGCTTTCGTGTGTGTTGAGTAGGCTTGGATCATTAGGGTGTGCATCCTTTGGCCACTTTTGACCCCTGCCTTGTGTCAAGTGGTATCAGAGTGAGGTGAGATCTTGATCTAGGTCTGCAGATCTAGGTTTGTTGGTTCCTCTTGAAGCCCTAGTTGATTGTTGTGGGGTAGTAGATTGCGATCTGACCTGCAATTGCAGAGGGTTGTCAAGATGATTCGTGGGAGGCAAGATGCAGATCTAGGATTGGAAAATATGCTAAGACAAATTTTTGCTAGATTGGAAGTAGTGGAGATAGCCCAAAGAAGAGGCAGACATCTTGAAGATGTTAGTAATATTGATGAAGTTGAAGAAGAATAGGAGAATGTAGAACCTGCACCTTTTATGGATCAAGGTGAAGAAATATTTTTGAAGGCTTTGACAAGTTTGAAGTCTACAACACATTTCAATCCTCCTGAATATGGTGGAAAATTGAATTTTGATGAATTGGTGGACTGGATCAATGAAATGGAAAAGTATTTTGAATATGAGAATATCCTTGAGGATAAGAAGGTGAAGATTGCAAGCACTAAGTTGAAAAGCCATGCATCCCTATGGTGGGAACATCTGAAATTGGATAGGAAAAGGAAGGGTAAAGAAAAGATCAAGGTATGGAACAAGATGGTTAATAAATTGAAAGGAAAATTCTTACCCTGTGATTATCAGATTAACCTAGTTCGGCGAATGCAAAGTCTAAGGCAGAAAGATAGCTCGGTAAAAGAGTATACTAAGAAATTTTATAGATTGGATATCAGATCTAGACATGATGAAGATGATGTGGAAAGAATTGGTAGATACCTGAATGGTTTGAGAGTTTCCATCCAAGAGGAGATCAACTTGGTTAAGTTGGAAAGCATTGAAGAGGCTTATCAATCTTCTTTGAAAGCCAAGGAGAAATTGAACAAGAGACATAAGCAAAGACAAAGAGGTCAAGGTGGTAGATTCCCTAGAGGAAGAGTTAGATCTAATGGTGAAACTGGAAGATCTGAACCTGAAAAGACAAATCTGGACAAAGGCAAGACCGAGTGGAAAGGTGAAAGTTCATCTAGAGGTAGAGGCAGTAACTACCGAGGTGGTTATAGCAGAGGAAGTTTATGAGGAACTTGTTATAACTATGGAGAAGAAGGACATAGATCATTTGAATGTACACAAGTAACTAAGAAGGCTGGTACTAGTAGAAATGTTGTAGTGCAAGAAGAGCCATTGAATGAACCTGAGAAGGAAAGTAACCTAATGGTAAGGAGAGCATTGTGGAATGAAAGCAAAAAGGAAGATCCGGTAAGGAAAAGTTTGTTCAAGACTAGATGTAGAGTTTCTAATAAAGTTTGGAAGGTAATAATTGTCAATGGTAGCTCAGAGAATTTGGCATCTGAAGAGATGGTCACCAAACTAAAATTGGAAAGACTGGAACATCTGAAACCCAGTCACATTTCATGGATCAAGGATGAGCATACACTCCTGGTAAGTGAACAATGTTATGTAAATTTGAAGATTGGAAAATACTATGATAAGGTGTTGTGTGATATCATGCCTATGGACTGTTGTCATATTTTGTTGGGTAGACCTTGGCAATATGATAGACATGCTATATATAATGGGAGATTGCATAAGTATACTATTGTAGCTGATGGAAAGAAACAAATATTGTTACCATTGATGGAATAACCTGTTAGTAATGTTTGCACATCTGTGAAAGTTTTCTTGATGGAAGGAAGAAAGTTTGTGAAATATTTTAAAAGGAATGATGTATGTTTTGCTATGATTCCTAATAAGCTGAGTAAGAAAACAAAAGATAATGTTCCTGAGGAGATTGACAAGTTACTCATCGAGTATAATGAAATCATTTCTGATAATGTAACTGATGGTTTGCCACCAAAGAGAAGCATTGATCATTGTATGGATCTAATCCCTGGAGCTAGTTTATTGAATAAAGCACCTCATCGGTTAACACCTGCCAAGAATCAGGAATTGAACCGACACATTCAAGAGTTGCTAGAGAAAGGTTTGATCAAAGAAAGTTTGAGTCCTTGTGCAATACTTGTTATATTAGCACTGAAGAAGAATGAGAATGGAGAATGTGCACTGATTCCAGAGCAATCAACAAGATAATAGTGAGGTATAGGTTTCCAATACCGAGAATGGATGACATCATGGATAGTTTGACTGGAGCAAAGTATTTCACAAAGATTGATTTGAAAAGTGGGTATCATCAGATCAGAATCAGAGAAGGTGATGAATGGAAGACTTCTTTCAAGACAAAAGAAGGTTTGTATGAGTGGTTGGTTATGCCCTTTGGTTTAACTAACGCATTGAGTAATTTTATGAGGCTGATGAATGAAGTTTTGAAGAAATTCTTGGGTAAGTTTGTGATTGTATATCTTGATGACATTCTAATATTTAGTAAGACTAGAGAAGAATATTTGTTGCATGTTAGACAAGTTTTCCAAAGATTGAAAGAGGAGAAGTTGCTGATAAATCTAAAAAAGTGTTCATTTATGAAAGAAGATATTGTGTATTTGGGATTTGTTATTTCTACTGATAGTTTGAAGATGGATCCTAAAAAGGTTGAAGATATTCTGAATTGACCTACACCTGTGAATGCTAGTGAGGTAAGATCATTTCATGGTTTGGCAAGTTATTACAGGAAGTTCATTAGAAATTTTAGTGCAATTTGTAATGCTATGACTGAGACTATGAGAGGAGACAAAAGAGAATTCAAGTGGACACATGGAGCTGATAAAAGTTTTGAGACTCTGAAGTAGAAAGTTGTTGAATTACCTATTTTGGCATTACCTAATTTCAGTAAAGTATTTCAAGTAGAATGTGATGCAAGCGGAAGTGCAATTGGAGCTGTGTTGAGTCAAGAAGGTAAACTTGTTGCTTTCTTTAGTGAAAAGTTGAATGATGCTAGAAAGAAATATTCTATGTATGATCAAGAGTTCTATGCTATTGTTCAAGCACTAAAGAAATGGAGACATTATTTGATATCGAGTGAATTTTTGTTGTATACTAATCATAAGGCTTTACAATATTTGGGTAGTCAGAATAAGTTGAATTAGAGACATATGAAGTGGGTTGAGTATTTGCAGAGTTACACATTTGTGATAAAACATAATAGTGGAGTCACTAACCGAGTTGTTGATGTGTTAAGTAGGAGATCTTTGATGACAGAGATGAAAATTCAAGTTCTTGGTTTTGATGAGATGAAGGATTCTTATGAGGATGATCCTGATTTTTTTGATCCATGGAGAAAGTGTAGAGCACCCATACAAGATCAACACGATACTAAATGGGATGAATATTTTATTCAGGAAGGTATGTTGTTCAAAGGTATTCGGTTGTGTATACTGAGAGGAGTAATGAGAAATAATTTGATAAAAGAGAAACATAGTAGTGGTTTGGCTGGACATTTTGGTATTGATAAAACATGGAATTTGCTTAAGGAGAAGTACTATTGGCCGTAGTTGTACAGAGATGTTCAGAAATTTGTGAAAAGTTTTGGAATTTATCAAGTTGTAAAAGGAGTAAGTTAGAATACTGGTTTGTATGTACCGATTTTTGTACCTGAGAAACCTTGGATTGACATCAGTATGGATTTTGTTCTTGGATTACCGAAGACAGTAAGAGGTAATGATTCTATATTTGTTGTTGTGGATAGATTTTCTAAGATGGCACATTTTATACCATGTAGAAAGACATTAGATGCAGTACATATAGCAGATCTTTTCTTCAAATAAATTGTAAGATTGCATGGGTTACCGAGGAGTATTATATCTGACCGAGACAGTCAATTCATTCGATGCTTTTGGAAGACCCTTTGGAAAAATTTTGGCACTGAGTTGAAATATAGTTCTACATTTCACCCACAAACTAATGGATAGACATAGGTTGTAAACATAAGTTTAGGAAATCTTTTGAGGTGTTTAGTTGGAGACAAACTGAGTAATTGGGATTCTGTGTTGGCACAAGTAGAGTTTGCATACAATAATTCAGTGAATAGGAGTACTGGAAAAACACCATTTGAGATTGTGAATGGTATGCAACCGAGAGGAATATCTAAGTTGAGAGACATTGATGATGAGAACACGAGAAGTGCTGAAGGAGTGAAATTTTTTGAGTACATGAAAACATTGCATGAAGATGTGAAACTGAAGCTGGAAGAGAGTACTCAAAAATACAAAGACAAAGCTGATAGGTCAAGAAGACAAAAGATTTTTGATGTTGGTGATGAAGTGATGGTTCATTTGAAGAAAGGCCGATTTCCTGTTGGCACATATGGAAAGCTGAAGATGAAGAAATTTGGACCTTGCAAGATTTTGAAGAAATTTGACAGTGGAAATGCATATGAAATTGAGTTACCTGATGATATGGACATATCACCTATTTTCAACATTTTTGATTTATATGAATATCATGAATCTGATGAAGAAATGACAGTACTAATAGAATATCCTAAGAAATAGAATGAAGAAGTGGAGCAGATCCTGAAAGAAAGAGTTGGAAAGAGCACAAGAGGAAAATAGTATATGGAATATCTAGTAAAATGGAAGGATAGACTGATGGAAGATAGTTCATGGATTTTACAATCTAAGTTGGATGCAGCCCAGATCATACATGTTAAATGATTTTGAGAATCATTTCAAAATAACCCCAGGTGTCTGATGCAGGAGCATCTTGGGTCCTTGGCAATCTTGTGTCACCAAAAATATGTTTGAAGTTTTCTGTTTTGCTCAGTTTCTTCTTTGACCGAGTTGGTCGGTAGTTGGTCATTTTCCTTTGGTTACCGAGTATGGTCAGTCATCTCCTGGGCAATCGATTGTTTCACTGGTGCTTGACGTTGCTTTTCTATTGCTCGGTCATCCTTGTTTGCCGAGTAGTTTATTTTGAGTTCTTGTTGGGCTGACTTGTACATTTATTATGGGTCACAAATTTAATGCTGGGATCTTTCATTGGGAGGCATGTGGTCCTAGATCTGACCATAGAGTTTTTGGTTTAGAGTTTTGGGGGTAGTTTTTAGACAGAAGATGGTAGACATTAGAATTGGATATTTCTAGTAGATCCTCGCATGTTTGAGGACTTCTGAGTTTCATTATAATATCAGGTCATAATCGGGAAGGCCTTACAGCCTGGCATGTATGGTTCTATTTGATCAGAATATATGAATGATCCTGCATTCTCTCTCTCACTGTTGTGTTGTTAGCTTTCATGTGTGTTGAGCAGGCTTGGATCATTAAGGTGTGCAATCCTTTGGCCCCTCTTGACCTCTGCCTTGCATCAAATGTAGGCTTAGAAAATGTAATTTAATATGAAGGTGATGTAGACTTATGGGTAGATAGTGTATGAGGAAATCTGTGATAGCTATATGGATGATGTAATCTGATTCTTTTTATTAATATATTTCAGAACCTATTATCAATTAAAAAAACATTAGTTTGTGGGCGAATTATGAGTCAAAAACATCAAAAGACTTAGACAATACTATTACATTGTTTGAATAATCATAACTTTTTTCCTATTGCATTGCCTGAATAATACTATTAAGGATCATGTGTATAATATCTCATGAGAAGAGTTGAAACCCTCTTTAAAATATCTTTGAGTATATATATATATATATATAGGTTGGATAACAACTTGTGTTAATTACCATAACCATTTTTTATAACTACCAAGTAACCATTTTTTGTAACCACTTAAATAATCACTTTTTCTAACCACTAAAGTAATCACTTTTCATAACTACTTTTTGGGAACAACTTAGGATTTACCTAATTTTTTCAAAAATCAAGTCTAAATTCTAACTTCTATTAAGAAAATATACAAATCATATTACAATAAATAATAATAAACAAAATTATGGATTGTAATCATTTCAACCAAAAAAATATACAAAATTTATGACAAATATTTCAATCTCATTCTTTCTTTCCTATTTGTGTCTTTGATGACACGGTTTGAGCTAAGGGTTCATTTTGATCGAAATGAGAATTTGCCTTGAATGTTAAAAAATGATTAAAATGTGAAATCACCTTCGAAACAAGCAAAAAGAACCATTTTCACTACTTTGTGGGTCATGGAATTGGCAATTGTGAAATGGCAATTTTTTGCATTGGCGCAAAGACAGAAAGTGAATGTTGCAAAATGGCAATTTTTTGCTATTTCGTAAGGATTATATAGTAAGGCTTGTGTGATAGTGATTTTTCGCTAGTGTATCATCAAAAAATGGAAGCACTTCCATTTAGGATGGTGTTAGCACTTTGAGTAAGTGGTTTGGGGTCATGTCACACGCCTTGATGGATCTCTGGCTTGATCTTGGCTTTTCCCCCCTATTTTACTCCTATTTTCACCTCTTTCCAGCCTATTTTTGGCATCCTAACCTGAAACCTTGAGATTCTTAACCTTAGGGTCAAGGTTGACCTTGACCTTGACCTAGGTCAGAGTTGACCTTGACCTTGACCCTAGGTCTAGATTTCAAAATCCAAAAGTTTCTAGATGTCGGGTTTCAGAAAGTTTTATTTCCCGCGTCCAGGTCGACTGTTTCAGATTTTAGAACGGTAAACTCTTAAATTATATTTAATCTAGGTCCATTTATAGGGGTTAAGGTTTAAATAGGAATTTAATTCTCCTATGTTAGCCTCTCTAGAAGTTTGTGCCGACTAGTATAAAAGGAAGCCTTCCTCTCTCATTTCAATAAATCAATCAAGTGTGAAATACATTCATCCTTTCTCAAGCTCTCCAAACATTCAAGAAAGAATTCTCAATCAAGGAAGCATTCAAGAAATCATCCACATTCAAGAATTTAATTTTTCCATTGAAGATCAAGGATTCAAGAATTCAATCCTTTGAAGGGATTCGGTTCAAGCATTCAAGATTCATCATTCAAACCCTAGATCTATCCATCATGGTAGTGTGATCTTCCTTCAAGATCCTTTGTTCATCTTCAAGATCTATTCATTTTCCCTTCAAGATGGATTCTAAGAATAAAATCATGGAGGTTTTGATTTAAATTTATGGTTTTTAGTGTTGAGTCTAAGCTTTTCTATCAACATACTTGTTTACATTTCAAATACAATTGCATATCTATTGAATATCATAGCTTCGTCGTTAGATCTATTTCTACTACTTGCTAGCATTCTCCATTTTCATTCTATTATTAAGGTTGATTCCAAACTAGGGTTTGACCAAGGGAAACCCCTCATCCAAACAAAAAAACCCTTTTTCTTGTAGGTATAGGTGTGGGAAAATGAATTACAGTTCAAATCTGAGTACCCTTTTTGGTGAACTTCTAGAATCCGTGAACAGAATTTCCATCAGAGAAATGTAGGTCAAGGTCGACATAAAGGGGTAATATTGTTCCTCGGGGTAAGATCTTACCCCTATCTTGGGTCAAGGTCAACCTTGCTCAAAAAATTAGAAGGTTTCTGGGTTTTCTCTATCTCTGTGAAAAATTTCCCGAAACTGAGTGCAGACACCAGAAAACAACATTTTCTAGATCTATCATATTTTGAGGTTAGTATTTGTCTTCAATTCAATCAAGATTTCAATACATACTTTCTATAATGGAATATAAGGTTTTCTCCTTTCTTCATATTCTCCATCAATTGATTCATTTGTGCATTAATCATCTTCTTGTGGTTAAACAATTTGGATCTCACATTTGGGAATTTGGGTTAAGAAGATCTTACATTCCCCAACTACACCCATGCACATTTATATCTTAAATTTTGATGAACACATTATTATTATATATTACATTTTGGTGAACCCGCGATAGATAA
The DNA here is from genome assembly GCA_027943335.1 of Chamaecyparis obtusa. Taxonomy (NCBI): domain Eukaryota; kingdom Viridiplantae; phylum Streptophyta; class Pinopsida; order Cupressales; family Cupressaceae; genus Chamaecyparis; species Chamaecyparis obtusa. The sequence continues at coordinate 55,309 of BSBK01000545.1, forward strand.
TTCTTTCTTTTTGGTGTTAGATTAGCCTTTGCATTTTAAAATTCAAACAAAAACCTATATATTCTATAAAATACAAAAATAGTTTCTTCCATTTCAATTCACTATGAAGATCTTTAAGATTCTTTGGTGTGTGGTTATTTTTTCTATCATTCTCCTCCTAGCATCTCTTTATCATACTTATGATGTTTATGAGAGTATCATCCATTTCATTAACTTTTTCACTCTTCATGTTCCACTTGCCTATGCTACTGTAAGATTGAATGATACTAGTTTTCCCAATTTCAAAACTTTCATTAAAGATTTATGTGGCAGACTTATCACTCTTTTAGATTATGTGAAGAATTTGGTAGATGATACACCATCTCCTAAACTTCCTAATCCTACTCCTATCATTCCTAATCTAGTTCCTAATCTTCCTAATCCTAATCCTATCCTTCCTAATTTGATTCCTAACATTCCTGACATGCCTAATTCTCCATCTACTAATCCTAGTTCTTCCCATACTTATGATGGGGTTCAAACTATAGTTCATGATGCAGATGTGCAAGAATGATTTGATTTACCTTCTCCTCTGATTCATGATGGTATTAAAGGGAAGGGTAAAGAAACTTCTTCTAAACCTATCATTCCACCTTACATGAATTTCTCTCATGATCATGATAAAAAAATCACCTCCTGTAGAAGCTTTACAAGATATGTATACTACAAGATATAATATGATGGTTAAACAAGGTTACAAAGGTTTAGGGCTTGGTGTTAATGAACATGGTATTAAATATCTGGTTCATATATCCCCTAAACAAGATAGGCATGGTCTTTGTTGTTCACAATCTCAATTTAAGGTGGTTGATTTTGATCGTTGTCCTCCTCTTCATCTTCTTCTTCCAACACCTACCTTAGAACACCCTAATACTCCTCAAGATGTGGCTAAAAAGGTGTATGTTCAATTAATGAATTCCAAGGAAGAAATCTTTAAACCTATGCCGAAAGATGCTCTCTCCAAGTACAAATGTCCTTCTATAGTAATACACATTTACTTGCTGATTGTGTGCATTTTAAGTTGTATTTTGGAGAAAGAGCTACTTTAGGAATTATATCCCACTCTCGTGCGGTTTTACAATTCCTTCATAATCTTGGTCAGGGGTATCCCCTTGAATCTTCCATAAGGTAGATATTTTATCCTCTTGTCTCTTGACTAGGGGGAAAGAGGTATTTCATCTAGTCTTCTAGGATCCATTACACTCTTAGCATATATTTCATTTTGAGCTTAATTGGTATTCTTTCTATTTTTCCTTCCTATGGTTTTGTATTCTATTCATAATCATCCATAGCTTTCTTCTAATATTCAAGATATCTGTGTTTAATAATATTTGTTTGGAAAAGGTATCCCTTTCTTTCATCCCTGGGGGGCAAGGTTCTTCCTTCTTTCTCTTTGTCTAGGGATCTACTTTCCTTAGCTTAGTGGCATTTGTTTATTCTGCAACATTATTTCATTATACTGACTGATGTTTTGGCTATGGATATCCTTTTATGTAAGATTTATTTGTCCTAGGCCATCACCTCTTCTTTATTTTATAAATTATTTTATTTATAAATTATTTCCCTTGCTGTAGGATTAGAGTTGATTCCTTCATTCCAAGATTCCTCTTCCTCTTTCTCACAAGGGGGCTTGATGATTGAATCTTGGGTCTCTCTTTCTTTGAAAGGTGATGTTTTATCTAAAGCACTCCTCTATGATGGGGGTCTTCCTGATAAGATCTTTTTCTCTTTGAGGATCCTTTTTTTCCATAAGTGACATATCCATTTTCATGATTATCTATGCTCTTGGATGTGAGGATCAATACCCTTCGCTAAGAATATAGTGTACATTGTTGTTAACATGATATCTCCTTACTTTGTGAAGTAGGCATCCTCCTTTCTCTTCTTTATCATGGCTAGTAGGTAGCCACGCTAAGGAGGGGGCATATATAGGGTTTCCCTTATGCTATTTTTTTCAATTTTCAATATGCTAAATCCTCGGAAGGTAACACACATAAGTTTCTAAATCCTGAAGAGACACGCATTTTCAATTTCAATATGAAAAATCCTCGGAAGGTAACATACATAAGTTGCTAAATCTTGAAGAGAAACACATTTTCAATTTTCAATATGCTAAATCCTCCGAAGGTAACACACATAAGTTGCTAAATCTTGAAGAGACACACATTTTATATTCCATAGTGATACAAGAAGGTGGATCTATGGGTATTCCAAAAACCATTAGAAGAAGCATTACAATTTCAAAGGTACTGTTTATGGGTGAACTATCAGGTTTGGCCACCTATTTGGCTCTCCCTCATTGGTGATTCATGGTAAGGTGGGCATATTACTGGGCGAGGTAATCACTCTTTTCCCTTTCTCTCTTTTTCGCTTGCATGCTAGTAGGATTAGATCATGAAGCTATGTTATTTATAGTGTTGCTCTTGTCTTTCTTATGTAATCACTTATGCTTTTATGATAGATTTCAGAATATTATATTAGTATAGGAAGCATTTCCTAGCAAGGTTTCCTTTGCTATTTGATTTGGGTTTGTTTTTGTACTAACCCCTCTTTTTGTGTCTTTTAGCTTTGTCTTTATTTTTCTTTGTTATCACACCCTCTTTTTGTGTCTTTTAGCTATGTCTTTATCCTTAGCTTGGGGGCTCATGTGCTTAACTAAGTGTTATTCTATCTTGTTGCGAATCCACTTGGATCTTTCTTCTCCTTTACCAAGAGTTTTCATTGAATCCATACTCTTGCTAAAGTGGGGGCTAAATGTATCGTTGGAAAATGGAAGAACTTCCATTTAGGATGGGTTTAGCCCTCTAAGTAAGTGGTTTGGGGTCATGTTAGACACCTTGATGGATCTTTAGCTTGATCCTGGCTTTTCCCCCCTATTCTGCTCCTATTTTCACCTCTTTCCAACCTATTTTTGGCATCCTGACCTGAAACCCTAAGATTCTTGATCTTAGGGTCAAGGTCAACCTCAACCTTGACCTAGGTCAAGGTTGATCTTGATCAACCTTGACCTTGACCTAGGTTAGAGTTGACCTCAACCCTGACCCTAGGTCCAGATTTCAAAATCTAGAAGTTTCTGGATGTCAGATTTCAGAAAGTTTTGTTTCCTGCTTCCAGGTCGACTGTTTTGGTTTTCAGAATGGTAAAATCTTAAATTATATCTAATCTAGGTCCATTTCTATGGGTTAAGGTTTAAATGAGAATTTAATTCTCCTATGTCAGCCTCTTTAGAAGTTTGTGCGCTAGACTAGTATAAAAGGAAGCCTTCCTCTCTCATTTCAATAAATCAATCAAGTGTGAAATACATTCATCCTTTCTCAAGCTCTCCAAGCATTCAAGAAAGAATTCTCAATCAAGGAAGCATTAAAGAAATCATCCACATTAAAGCATTTTAGTTTTCCATTGAAGATCAAGGATTCAATAATTCAAGCCTTCGAAGGGATTTGGTTCAAGCATTCAAGATTCATCATTTAAACCCTAGATCTATCCATCATAGTGGTGTGATCTTTCTTCAAGATCCTTTTTTCATCTTCAATATCTATTCATTCTCCCTTCAAGGTGGATTCTAAGCATACAATCATGGAGGTTTTGATTTACATTTATGGTTTTTAGTGTTGAGTCCAAGCTTTCCTATCAACATACTTGTTTACATTTCAAATACAATTGCATATCTATTGAATATCATAGCTTCATTGTTAGATCTATTTCTACTATTTGCTAGCATTCTCCATTTAAATTCTATTATTAAGGTTGATTCCAAACTAGGTTTTGACCAAGGCAAAGCCCTCATCCAAACAAAAAAAATCCTTTTTCTTTCCAATACAGGTGCGGGAAAATGAATTGCAGTTTAGATCCAAGTACCCTTTTCAGTGAACTTTCAGGATTCGCAAACAAAATTTTCGTTGGAGCAGTGCAAGTCAAGGTCGACATAAAGGGGTAATATTGTGCCCTAGGGTAAGATCTTACCCTTGTCTTGGGTCAAGGTCGACCTTGCTCATAAAATCAGAAGGTTTCTAAGTTTTCTCTATCTCTGTGTTTCCAGGCCAGATCCGATTGTAGAATTTCCCGAAACTGAGTACAGACACCAAAAAACAACATTTTCCAGATCTATCATATTTTGAGGTTAGTATTTGTCTTCAATTCAATCAAGATTTCAATACATACTATCTATAACAGAATATAAGGTTTTCTCCTTTCTTCATATTCTCCATCGATTGATTCATTTGTGCATTAATCATCTTCTTGTGGTTAATTAATTTGGATCTCTCTTTTGAGAATTTTGGGTTAAGAAGAAGATCTTACATTCCCCAACTACACCCACACATGTTTATATCTTACATTTTGATGAACACATTATTATTATATGTTACAGCTAGTTTGCAGGCAACATTAAGAGGATAGTGAAACAACGATTTTTCATTATTTTGAAGATGACATATTAGTGAGTTGTGAAATGGTAAAAAGTGAAACATTTAATGAAGGGTAGCTGAATTAATGGATGAGCGTGTTGATAGATGTTTTGAAATTCACACATACGAAATGTCTCATGAGGAGTATAGAAATTAATGGCATTAAGATTGTTCGATTATAAAAGATTGACTAATCTGGCTCAAATTATCAATAAAATTGTAGATTGAGATGTGCCAGTGGAGCGAATGGAGCTAGTTGATAAGACACAAGCTTGTGTAGTTCAAACGAGTAAGTAAAATTCTCCACTAAGCTTGTAACTTATTGCATTTTTAGAAAATGACTAAGAAGAAGGAAGTAGATATCAATAAGGAAGTTTCTAAGAAAGAAAAAGGGCCTAAAGAGAAACCCCCACAAAGCACATTTCTTATCCTATTGCCAGGATTGATAGATAGAGGTGCAAAGAATGAATTTTTAGATGAATAGATGGAATGTAGAGATTCTACCATTCCAGTCCCTGGTAGGTCCTTATTCTAGTTTTTCTATTCAAACCGAGATGAAAAGGAACCATGGTGCAATCCTTGGAGATTGGACTTGGAAAAGGTCATTGTGCCAAATGTGTATACAAATGTAGAATTGACGAATGTTCTAGTCAAGCACTACAAACCAAAGACTAGAATAATAAGGAGAACAGATGGCTAACCTTTGGTGCATATTTCTAGGGCACATGTATAGAACAATGTTTTGACCTAAGAAAGAAAGCCCTAACCAAAATTGAAAGAGATCAAGCTATCATTGAATATCAGAGAATGGTGAGGAGTTCCAATTATAGAGAGGTCATGTATTTCATGAAGAGAGGTCTCGATAATTGATGCAGGAGCATCCTGGGTGTAAGAGCAATCTTGCATCACCCAAAAATATTTCTATTTTTGTATTCAATAAGGGCTATTTTGTGCAGAGCTGCTATTTATGGAAAGTTACTATTTTTAGTAATTTTCGTATGTGCTCAGAATGATCTGATTTCTTTCTTGGAGGTTCATTTTGGTCATATAAGTCTGCCAGTAAAGTTTCATTGCCAGATCAAGTGTATATTGGAAGATATTGAAGATTTTTGGTATTGGCAGCAGGGTACAAAAACTTTGAACTCAATTTTGAAGGCTTTAGAGGCCCCGGATGAGGTCAAAAATTTGAGTGACAAGCGCTTGCGCCGGTCAAGCCTCTAGAGCGCTTTGTGGCATTTTCAAAATGGGGTTATAATAGCCGATCGGGTCAACTGGTGATGACTTATGGTCTTCGGAAGTTGGGCCACCTGAAATGGTGGAAAATAATTTTCTTCAAAATTTTTGTTCGGGTTTCAAAGGTTATCTTGAGCCGACTATGATGTAATAAAATGTAAAATAAAATAATTCTAAGTTTGGTCGGCCTTATTGGCTAAAAATTCTGGAACCTTCCCAGGCGGTGGAAAATTGCCTATATAAGGAAGGTTGTATTATTGTCTTAGGCAGTTTAGAATAGTTCTGGGTAGTAGATCTGGGTAATAGTTCGAGGCTTTGTCCTACAGAATATTGTAAGGGAATGCCCATGTGGCTTTGCATATTGTAATTCTGAAAGTTTGTAATTCCACATTTGTGGAGATAATAAGAAGCCAATTTTCTGTTCTTGCATATTGTTGTTGTTTCTCTATATCTGTTATGTGTTTGTGGTATTAAGGGGAGCACCTTTCATTAGATGGTATTAGAGCCAGGTTTCTTGAGTGTGTAAACAGATCACCGACTGTGAGGCAGTTTGCACCAGGACCGTGGCTAGGGTTTCAGTGCGCATCGCGAAAATGCCTCCACGAAGGGAACATGGCGGAAGAGCTGGTGTTGTAACACCTGAGGTTAGAGAGCTACAGAGACAAGTGCGAGCATTGTAAGAAGAGATTCACAGATGAATGAATCTTAATGTTAGAGATGAAAGCGAGGATGAAGCCGAAGAAGAATATCAAGAAGGAGAAGCTGAAATTGTGAACCAGGAGGAAGAAAGACTTTTTCGGGCGATTTCCAAGATTGGGAAAAGACCTAAGATTGAGGTTCCTACATTTTCTGGAAATCTTAACCCAGAGGAATTGATCGACTGGATCAATGAATGTGAGGAATATTTTGAGTACGAAGATGTTGAGGATCCTGATAGGGTCAAATTTGCGAAGGCCAGATTGAAAGGTCATGCGAAGATCTAGTGGCAAGAAATTCAATTAGAGCGAAATAGAAGAGGGAAAGATAAAATCACAAGATGGGATCGGATGGTGGATGAATTGAAGTGACAGTTCATTCCTGTTGATTATGAGCTTGACCTACTGAAGAAAATGCAGAGTTTGAAGCAAGCAGGAAGATCTGTTCAGGAGTATACAGAGGAGTTCTATTGACTTCTCATCAGAATAGGCCATGCAGAAGCTGATAAGGAGAAAATTGCCCGATACCTTAATGGGTTAAGGCCAAGCATTCAGGAGGAGCTGAATCTGGTTCGAATGAACAGTATTGAAGAGGCATACCAGTTTTCCCTAAAAGTAGAGGAAAAGCTGAACAAAAAGTTTGAGAGCAGACAAAATGGAAGAGGTCATGGTGGACGATCTGGTGGATGGTCATATGGTGGCTGAAATGAAGATCCGAAAAAGAAGGATGAGGCCAGTAGCAGTCAAAATCAGCGAGGAAATAATTTGAATCATTTCCAGGATTAGAATAATAGAGATCAAAGAGGAAGAGGAAGAGGACAAGGATCTGGAAGAGGTGGCTTCCATGGAACATGTTTTCACTGTGGAGAAGAAGGTCATAGGGCATTTGAATGTCCTCAGTGCCAAGGAAGAACAGACAGGAGAAATGAAGGCCAGGCTAGAGTTTCACATGTAGATAAAGATGCCAGATCATCAAATTCTAAAGATGCGGAAAGAGGAGAAATGTTGATTAATAGAAGAGTCCTGTTGAGTGGTGAGAATGAACCTGAGCAAAGAAGGAGCCTGTTTCACACCAGGTGCAAGTGCGAAGGTAAATGTTGTGATGTGATTATTGATAGTGGAAGCACTGACAATTTGGTGTCAGAAGAGATGGTGACAAAGTTGAAGCTGAAGAGATAGAAACACCCACATCCATATCGGATAGCCTGGGTACAAGATGACCACAAGGTCATGGTCAATGAACAATGCCTGGTGAAGTTCAAGATTGGCGGATACCAAGATGAGGTATTGTGTGATATCATATCTATGGATGCATGTCATATGTTGTTGGGTAGACCATGGCAGTTTGACAGATGTGCTGTACATGATGGTCGTGCAAATACCTATTCCCTGACAAAGGATGGAGTGCGACATAAGCTAAAACTATTGAAGGAGACTGAAGAAAAGGTATGTGGTAATGCAAGGATAACTTTTGTTGATGGAAGAAATTTCTTAGATGGTATGAGGCATGAGCATGTATGTTTTGCTTTAATTCCAAAAGCTGGTAAAGAGGAAGTAGAAGATGTTCCTGTAGAAGTTGCAGATTTGTTGAATGAGTTTCAAGATATTATATCCGATAACGTGCCTGATGGATTACCACCAGTCAGGAAGATCAGTCATCAGATGGACTTGATCCCAGGAGTGAGTTTGCTGAATAAGGCAGCACACAGAATGACACCTGCAGAAAGTAAGGAGTTGAACAGACAAGTACATGAACTGTTACAGAAAGGATTGATCCGTGAGAGTCTGAGTCCCTGTGCTGTACCAGCAGTATTAGCACCAAAGAAGAATAGAGAATGGAGGATGTGTACAGATTCTAGGGCAATAAACAAGATCACAATCAAGTATAGGTTTCCATTGCCACGAATGGATGATATTATGGACTGTTTGAGTGGAGCTGTGTATTTCTCAAAGATAGATCTGAAAAGTGGATATCATCAAATTTGGATCAGAGAAGGAGATGAATGGAAGACTGCCTTCAAGACAACGGAAGGACTATATGAGTGGTTAGTCATGCCTTTTGGGCTAACCAATGCACCGAGCACTTTCATGCGGCTCATGAATGAGGTTCTGAAAGAATCTCTGGGTAAGTTTGTCATTGTTTACCTAGATGATATTTTGATCTTTAGTAAGACATTGGATGAGCATATGATGCATATTCGTATGGTATTTGAGAAGTTGAGAGAAGCGAAATTATTGATTAATTTGAATAAGTGCAGTTTTGTGAAGAAAGAGTTGGTGTATTTGGGATTTGTAGTTTCAGTAGAATGTCTAAAAATAGACCCAGAGAAGGTACAGGGTATCCTTGAATGGCCTACTCCAAGGAGTGCTACTGAGGTAAGATCTTTTCATGGTCTAGCTAGCTTTTACAGAAAGTTTATCAAAAATTTTAGCAGTATTTGTGGACCCTTGACTGAAACAATGAGAGGGGATAGAAAAGAGTTTAAGTGGACTAATGGGGCAGAAAAGAGTTTTCAATTGTTGAAACAAAAAGTTACAGAACAACCAGTTTTAGCACTTCCAGAGTTTAATAAGGTGTTTCAAGTAGATTGTGATGCTAGTGGTACTGCAATAGGAGCTGTTATGAGCCAAGAAGGTAAACCTGTTGCTTATTTCAGTGAGAAATTAAATGATGCCAAGAGAAAATATTCTGTTTATGATCAGGAATTTTATGCTATAGTTCAGGCATTGAAAAAGTGGAGGCACTATCTGCTTCCTAAAGAGTTTGTTTTGTATACTAATCATCAAGCTTTGCAATATTTGAATAGTCAAGGAAAATTGAATCAAAGGCATTTGAAATGGGTTGAGTTTTTGCAGAGTGATACATTTATTTTGAAACACAGGAGTGGAAAGTCTAATAGGGTTGCAGATGCTCTTAGCAGAAGACAACTATTGCTGACAGAAATATAGATTGAAGTGGTTGGGTTCAAAAAACTCAAGAATTTGTATTCAGAGGATCCTGATTTTAGTGAAGCTTGGAAGGCTTGTACAGAACCTGTTACTCTAGACAGGATGAAATGGCTGGATTTTATCATCCAAGATGATATGCTATTCAGAGGGAGTCAGTTGTGCATTCCACGAAGTTCTATGAGTGAGAATCTCATCAAGGAGAAGCATAGTGGAGGATTGGCTAGACATTTTGGTTGTGATAAAACCCTTGCTTTGGTTGGTGAGAATTATTATTGGCCACAATTGCAGCAAGATGTGAAGAAGTTTGTATAGAGTTGTAGAGTATATCAGATGGCGAAAGGAGTGAAGCAGAATACAGGGTTGTATCAGCCATTACTTATATCAGAGAAGCCTTGGGAGGATATCAGTATGGACTTTGTTCTTGGTTTACCGAGGACACAGCGGGGACATGATTCAATTTTTGTAGTAGTTCACCAATTTTCAAAGATGACTCATTTCATTCCTTGCAAGAAGACTAATGATGCTGTTCATGTAGCAGAATTATTTTTCAGAGAAGTAGTGAGACTTCATGGTTTGCCAAGGACCATAGTTTCAGATCGGGACACTAAGTTTGTTGGATATTTCTAGTGTACATTGTGGAAGAAGTTGAAGATAGATTTGAAGTTTAGTTCATCACATCATCCACAGACTGATGGACAGACAGAGGTGGTGAATAGAAGTTTGAAAAATTTGCTGAGATTTTTGGTTGGAGATAAGCCAACAAGATGGGATTTGATTTTACCACAGACAGAATTTGCATACAATAATTCTGTCAACAGGAGCACTGGTAAATCACCATTCCAGATTGTATATGGAAGTAGTCCAAGAAATGCATTTGAATTGAGGAAGATAGATAAAGGAGAAATAAGTAGTGCTGAAGCTGAAGATTTTGCAGAACACTTGAAGAACATCCATGGGGAGGTGAGGAAGCATATTACCAAGATGAACGCACAGTATAAGGCTAAGGCAGATGAGAAAAGGAGGTATAAGGAATTTCAAGTTGGTGATGAAGTCATGGTTCATTTGCGAAAGGAGCGGTTTCCAGTTGGTACATATAACAAGCTGAAAATGAAGAAGTTTGGACCATGTAGGATACTGAAGAAACATGATTCAAGAAATGCATATGAGGTAGAATTGCCTACTGAGCTAAATATTTCACCAGTGTTTAACATTTTAGATCTGACAGAGTATCATGAAGGAGGTGTTGAAGATGAGATCACAGCAGCACAGTGGAGTATTCCAGCAACTAGTTCAGACACTAAAGAGATCGAAAATATACTGGACAGTCATGTTGGCAGAAGCACAAGGAACATGACATATGAAGAATATCTGGTCAAGTGGAAAGGATGACCTGTTGAAGATTCATCATGGCTGACAAAGGAGGAGGTTAGCCGTCTTGGCTTTCCTCTTCACACCTGAGTCGTGACAGGGTCACTTCTCAAATTACCCTGGGTGTCTAATGCAGGAGCATCCTGGGTGTAAGAGAAATCTTGCATCACCCAAAAATATTTCTATTTTTGTATTCAATAAGGGTTATTTTATGCAGAGCTGCTATTTATGGAAAGTTACTATTTTTGGTAATTTTTATATGTGCTCAGAATGATCTGATTTCTTTCTTGGAAGTTCATTTTGGTCATATAAGTCTGCCAGTAAAGTTTCATTGCCAGATCAAGTGTATATTGGAAGATATTGAAGATTTTCGGTATTGGCAGCAAGGTACAGAAACTTTGAACTCAGTTTTGAAGCCTTTAGAGGCCCCGAATGAGGTCAAAAATTTGAGTGACAGGTGCTTGCGCCGGTCAAGCCTGTAGAGCACTTCGTGGCGTTTCTGAAATAGGGTTATAATAGCCGATCGGGTCAACTGGTGATGACTTATGGTCTTCGGAAGTTGGGTCACCTGAAATCGCAGAAAATAATTTTTTTCAAAATTTTTGTTCACGTTTCAAAAGTTATCTTGAGCTGACTATGATGTAATAAAATGTAAAATAAAATAATTCTAAGTTTGGTCGGCCTTATTGGCTAAAAATTCTAGAACCTTCCTAGGCGATAGAAAATTGCCTATATAAGGAAGGCTGTATTATTGTCTTAGGCAGTTCAGAATAGTTCTAGGTAGTAGATCTAGGTAATAGTTCAAAGCTTTGTCCTATAGAATATTGTAAGGGAATGCCCATTTGGCTTTGCATATTGTAATTCTGAAAGTTTGTAATTCCACATTTGTGGAGAGAATAAGAAGCCAATTTTTTATTCTTGCATATTGTTGTTGTTTCTCTATATCTGTTATGTGTTTGTGGTATTAAGGGGAGCACCCTTCATCAGGTGGTATCAGAGCCAGGTTTCTTGAGTGTGTAAACAGATCACCGACTGTGAGGCAGTTTGCACCAGGACCGTGGCTAGGGTTTCAGCGCGCATCGCAAAAATGCCTCCACGAAAGGAACGTAGCGGAAGAGCTGGTGTTGTAACACCTAAGGTTAGAGAGCTGCAGAGACAAGTGCGAGCATTGCAAGAAGAGATTCGCAGAGGAATGAATCTTAATGTCAGAGATGAAAGCGAGGATGAAGCCGAAGAAGAATATTAAGAAGGAGAAGCTGAAATTGTGAACCAGGAGGAAGAAAGACTTTTTCGGGCGATTTTCAAGATTGGGAAAAGACCTAAGATTGAGGTTCCTACATTTTTTAGAAATCTTAACCCAGAGGAATTGATCGACTCGATCAATGAATGTGAGAAATATTTTGAGTACGAAGATGTTGAGGATCCTGATAGGGTCAAATTTGCGGAGGCCAGATTGAAAGGTCATGCAAAGATCTGGTGGCAAGAAATTCAATTAGAGCGAAATAGAAGAGGGAAAGATAAAATCACAAGATCGGATCAGATGGTGGATAAATTGAAGTGACAGTTCATTCCTGTTGATTATGAGCTTGACCTACTGAAGAAAATGTAGAGTTTGAAGCAAGCAGGAAGATTTGTTCAGGAGTATACAGAGGAGTTCTACCGACTTCTCATCAGAACAAGCCATGCAGAAGCTGATAAGGAGAAAGTTTCTCGATACCTTAATGGGTTAAGGCCAAGCATTCAGGAGGAGCTGAATCTGGTTCGAATGAACAGTATTGAAGAGGCATACCAGTTTGCCCTAAAAGTAGAGGAAAAGCTGAACAAGAAGTTTGAGAGCAGACAAAACGGAAGAGGTCATGCTGGACGATCTGGTGGATGGTCATATGGTGGCCGAAATGAAGATTTGAAAAAGAAGGATGAGGCCAGTAGCAGTCAGAATCAGCGAGGAAATAATTCCAATCATTTCCAGGATCAGAATAATAGAGATCAGAGAGGAAGAGGAAGAGGACAAGGATCTGGAAGAGGTGGCTTCCGTGGAACATGTTTTCACTGTGGAGAAGAAGGTCATAGGGCATTTGAATTTCCTCAGCGCCAAGGAAGAACAGACATGAGAAATGAAGGCCAGGTCAGAGTTGCACATGTAGATAAAGATGCCAGATCATCAAATTCTGAAGATGCTGAAAGAGGAGAAACGTTGATTAACAGAAGAGTCTTGTTGAGTGGTGAGAATGAACTTGAGCAAAGAAGGATCCTGTTTCGCACCAGGTGCAAGTGCGAAGGTAAATGTTGTGATGTGATTATCGATAGTGGAAGCACTGACAATTTGGTGTCAGAAGAGATGGTGACAAAGTTGAAGCTGAAGAGACATAAACACCCACATCCATATCAGATTGCCTAGGTACAGGATGACCACAAGGTCATGGTCAATGAACAATGCTTGGTGAAGTTCAAGATTGGCGGATACCAAGATGAGGTATTATGTGATATCATATCTATGAATGCATGTCATATGTTGTTGGGTAGACCATGGCAGTTTGACAGATGTGTTGTACATGATGGTCGTGCGAATACCTATTCCCTAATAAAGGATGGAGTGCGACATAAGCTAAAACCATTGAAGGAGACTGAAGAAAAGGTATGTGGTAATGCAAGGATAAATTTTGTTGATGGAAGAAATTTCTTAGATGGTATGAGGCATGAGCATGTATGTTTTGCTTTAATTTCAAAAGCTGGTAAAGAGAAAGTAGAAGATGTTCCTGTAGAAGTTGCAGATTTGTTGAATGAGTTTGAAGATATTGTATCCGATAACGTGCCTGATGGATTACCACCAGTCAGGAAGATCAGTCATCAGATAGACTTGATCCCAGGAGGGAGTTTTCCGAATAAGGCAGCACACAGAATGACACCTGCAGAAAGTGAGGAGTTGAACAGACAAGTACATGAACTATTACAGAAAGGATTGATCCGTGAGAGTTTGAGTCCCTGTGCTGTACCAGCAATATTAGCACCAAAGAAGAATAGATAATGGAGGATGTGTACAGATTCTAGGGCAATAAACAAGATCACAATCAAGTACAGGTTTTCATTGCTACGAATGGATTATATTATGGACTGTTTGAGTGGAGCTGTGTATTTCTCAAAGATAGATCTGAAAAGTGGATATCATCAAATTCGGATCAGAGAAAGATATGAATGGAAAACTACTTTCAAGACAAAGGAAGGACTATATGAGTGGTTAGTCATGCCTTTTGGGCTAACCAATGCACCGAGCACTTTCATGCGGCTCATGAACGAGGTTCTTAAAGAATTTCTGGGTAAGTTTGTCATTGTTTACCTAGATGATATTTTGATCTTTAGTAAGACATTGGATGAGCATATGATGCATATTCGTATGGTATTTGAGAAGTTGAGAGAAGAGAAATTGTTGATTAATTTGAATAAGTGCAGTTTTGTGGAGAAAGAGTTGGTGTATTTAGGATTTGTAGTTTCAATAGAAGGTCTAAAAATGGAACCAGAGAAGGTACAGGCTATCCTTGAATGGCCTACTCCAAGGAGTGCTACTGAGGTAAGATTTTTTCATGGTCTAGCTAGCTTTTACAGAAAGTTTATCAAAAATTTTAGCAGTATTTGTGGACCCTTGACTGAAACAATGAGAGGGGATAGAAAAGAGTTTAAGTGGACTAATGGGGCAGAAAAGAGTTTTCAATTGTTGAAACAAAAAGTTACAGAACAACTAGTTTTAGCACTTTCAGATTTTAATAAGGTGTTTCAAGTAGATTGTGATGCTAGTGGTACTGCAATAGGAGCTGTTATGAGCCAAGAAGGTAAACCTGTTGCTTATTTTAGTGAGAAATTAAATGATGCCAAGAGAAAATATTTTGTTTATGATCAAGAATTTTATGCTATAGTTCAGGCATTGAAAAAGTGGAGGTACTATCTGCTTCCTAAGGAGTTTGTTTTGTATACTGATCATCAAGCTTTGCAATATTTGAATAGTCAAGGAAAATTGAATCAAAGGCATTTGAAATGGGTTGAGTTTTTGCAGAGTGATACATTTATTTTGAAACACAGGAGTGGAAAGTCTAATAGGGTTGCAGATGCTCTTAGCAGAAGGCAACTATTGCTGACAGAAATGTAGATTGAAGTGGTTGGGTTCAAGGAACTCAAGAATTTGTATCTAGAGGATCCTGATTTTAGTGAAGCTTGGAAGGCTTGTACAGAACCTGTTACTCTAGACAGGATGAAATGGCTGGATTTTATCATCGAAGATGATATGCTATTCAGAGGGAGTCAGTTGTGCATTCCACAAAGTTCTATGAGGGAGAATCTCATCAAGGAGAAGCATAGTGGAGGATTGGCTAGACATTTTGGTCGTGATAAAACCCTTGCTTTAGTTGGTGAGAATTATTATTGGCCACAATTGCAGCAAGATGTGAAGAAGTTTGTACAGAGTTGCAGAGTATGTCAGATGGCGAAAGGAGTGAAGCAGAATACAGGGTTGTATCAGCCATTACCTATACCAGAGAAGCCTTGGGAGGATATCAGTATGGACTTTGTTCTTGGTTTACCGAGGACACAGTGGAGACATGATTCAATTTTTGTAGTAGTTGACCGATTTTCAAAGATGGTACATTTCATTCCCTGCAAGAAGACTAATGATGCTGTTCATGTAGCAGAATTGTTTTTCAGAGAAGTAGTGAGACTTCATGGTTTGCCAAGGACCATAGTTTCAGATCGGGACACTAAGTTTGTTGGATATTTCTAGCGTACATTGTGGAAGAAGTTGAAGATAGATTTGAAGTTTAGTTCATCACATCATCCACAGACTGATGGACAGAGAGAGGTGGTGAATAGAAGTTTGAGAAATTTGTTGAGATGTTTGGTTGGAGATAAGCCAACAAGATGGGATTTGATTTTACCATAGGCAGAATGTGCATACAATAATTCTGTCAACAGGAGCACTGGTAAATCACCATTCCAGATTGTATATGGAAGTAGTCCAAGAAATGCATCTGAATTAAGGAAGATAGATAAAGGAGAAATAAGTAGTGCTGAACCTGAGGATTTTGCAGAACACTTGAAGAACATCCATGGGGAGGTGAGGAAGCATATTACCAAGATGAATGCATAGTATAAGGCTAAGGCAGATGAGAAAAGGAGGTATAAGGAATTTCAAGTTGGTGATGAAGTCATGGTTCATTTGCGGAAGGAGCGGTTTCCAGTTGGTACATATAACAAGCTGAAAATGAAGAAGTTTGGACCATGTAGGATACTGAAGAAACATGATTCAGGAAACGCATATGAGGTAGAATTGCCTACTGAGCTAAATATTTCACCAGTGTTTAACATTTCAGATCTGATAGAGTATCATGAAGGAGGTGTTGAAGATGAGATCACAGCAGCACAGTGGAGTATTCCAGCAACTAGTTCAGACACTAAGGAGATCAAAGATATACTGGACAGTCGTGTTGGCAGAAGCACAAGGAACAGGACATATGAAGAATATCTGGTCAAGTGGAAAGGATGACTTGTTGAAAATTTATCATGGCTAACAAAGGAGGAGGTTAGCCGTCTTGGCTTTCCTCTGCACACCTGAGTCGTGACAGGGTCACTTCTCAAATTACCCTGGGTGTCTGATTCAGGAGCATCCTAGGTGTAAGAGCAATCTTGCATCACCCAAAAATATTTCTATTTTTGTATTCAATAAGGGCTATTTTGTGCAGAGCTGCTATTTATGGAAAGTTACTATTTTTGGTAATTTTTGTATGTGCTCAGAATGATCTGATTTCTTTCTTGGAGGTTCATTTTGGTCATATAAGTCTGCCAGTAAAGTTTCATTGCCAGATCAAGTGTATATTGGAAGATATTGAAGATTTTCGGTATTAGCAGTAGGGTACAGAAACTTTGAACTCAGTTTTGAAGGCTTTAGAGGCCCAGGATGAGGTCAAAAATTTGAGTGACAGGCGCTTGCGCCGGTCAAGCCTGTAGAGCGCTTCGTGGCATTTTTGAAATGGGGTTATAATAGCCGATCGGGTCAACTAGTGATGACTTATGGTTTTCAAAAGTTGGGCCACCTGAAATGGCAGAAAATATTTTTTTTCAAAATTTTTGTTCGAGTTTCAAAGGTTATCTTGAGCCGAATATGATGTAATAAAATGTAAAATAAAATAATTCTAAGTTTGGTCGGCCTTATTGGCTAAAAATTCTGGAACCTTCCCAGGTGGTGGAAAATTGCCTATATAAGGAAGGTTGTATTATTGTCTTAGGTAGTTCAGAATAGTTCTGGGTAGTAGATCTGGGTAATAGTTCGAGGCTTTTTCCTACAAAATATTGTAAGGGAATGCCCATGTGGCTTTGCATATTGTAATTCTGAAAGTTTGTAATTCCACATTTGTGGAGATAATAAGAAGCCAATTTTCTATTCTTGCATATTGTTGTTGTTTCTCTATATCTGTTATGTGTTTGTGGTATTAAGGGGAGCACCCTTCATCAATAATCGAATGATAGTAGTGGATAGTAAAGGCCCACATTTGACAAATAGTTTTATGGGTTTCTTTCAGAATACATAGTATGGATGGGCACAACTATGTGGAGAGGATGCCACGTGAATAAAAGCCTCTAGACTTCATGTACATGTCAATGAGAATTCAAAACCCTAATTGCTATTTATAATTTGATTTTGCTACTGAGATAGAGAGGTTATTGCATCAACAAATGATAAAATGGAAAACAACTAAATCATTTAAAAATTATTCTCTACTATTACATTTAATTTTTTACCAAAATATTTGAGTATAGAGAATCTTTGAAATTGACTACAAGTGATGGGAAAAGAAATAGATTGTCAGTGAAGCTATGGTGTCGAGCATGAGATGAGAATAGAAGAGATTGTGATTTCAATAAATTCCAAGATATATTTGTGTTATGGATTTTCGGATTGGTAGGTCATCTGAATGAAAGATTTCCACATAAAATCAAAGCATTGATTAGGCCTAAGGAGTATTTTCCTGAAAGGAATTATCCTCATAACTTTGGGGATTGGATTTGTAAACCAAAGTATAGAGTGATTATAATATATCGATGGAAACAACATCCTCATAAGTTTCCCATACATGTATCAGAAAGGATTTGGATTTTGGAATTCATGTGGCAGATGTTGTGGCTGGAGAAGGAGATTATAGCTATGAGGAATAAAGGCACATATATGCCTCATTCTGTAAAATTTTTTGGATTCACCATTGGTTCCAATATGTTAATTGATTTACAATAATATATAGAAAATCATGTTATAGATTTGAAAGTGAGAAGAGCATGGATTATAACCCAGAGGGACATATCCAATCCATGATTGCTAAGTTCAAACATAAATTGGATATTGATGAAGATGTGATAAGAAATTGTGATGAAATATCAGCCATTATTTAGAAGGTTAACAACTGGGAAAAACTTTTGACGATCGAAGGAGAAAGATTAAAAATGGGAGAACCTAGATTTTATGATGAAGAAAATTTTGAAGTGTTGAGAATTGAGAAATGCATTGAGAATTTTGAGGAGTTGTTAAGCCAGAGTCGACAACAGGGAAATCCTAAGGAGGTTGAGAAGGCACTTGCTTCTCCTAAGAAAATGATAAAATTGATCTTGCATGATTCAAATACAGACTCTCCACCTCCAGTGCAATAAGAAGAAAATGTTGTCCCGCTCGTTTCATACACTGATTCAGTTGATGAATGTGATTCAGAGGAAGTGGCACATATCCTAGGGGGATTAAGAGAGGAGAAGAAATAAAGACCAACATCTCCACCTCCTATATTCCAAGATGAATTTCATGGATACCAAGTGCAAACTCATGAGGATGGCATTCCCATTGACACAGATGATGAAATAGAAGCAATTTCTCTTAGGTTCCTTCAGAAGAATGACATTACAATAACACATGAATTTAAGGATTTTTGGATACAATACAAGATGAAAGATTTTGAGAAAAATAATAAATTAAGGCTTATGGGTGTTGAAGAGTCTCAACATGAAACCATAATCAAATAAATGATTGATGAGTTGAGTCTTGATGATATCACTTGCACTGTTGAAGAAGCAAGGGATATAGTGATGAAAAGTAATATGTTGATTGTGTCAGGGCTTTACACAAAAAGAATTGTTCTTGTTGGATAAAATCAGAAAGTGATGATCCCACATTTATGGTGGAGTTTGATACTTTGGAGAAGATTGAAGGATATGACTTTGATCCGAAAATAGAGACTCTAGCCACATGGGTCAATTTTAAGGGTGATAGAAAGCCCAAGTTGATCGATATAGAAAGAGGTTCAGAAGGTATGGATTTTGTTCAAAATATTGATAGTACCAATCCATTAGCCTCAGCCTTATAATTAATGCACATGGATATGTTTAACAGAGCTCAAGTTAAACATATGCAGGAAAAGTTGAAAGAATTTCAACTCAAGGAAGTAGAGATGAACAAGGTAATTAATGAATTATATTTGAAGGTGGAAAATATGGAGAAGGAATTGATGCAGTGTAAAACCCCATGGCCTAGAATGACAATATTAGTTCCACAAACTATTTTACATGTTCCAAAAATCTCACAACAGGATCTTGACAAACAAGACTATATTTCTAAGGTTTGTGAATGTAAAAATTTAAAGGATATACTATCTTTTAGAGTAAAATGTGTGTTGAAACAATGTGATGAATTACACACAAGTTACAATAGCCTGGTATACATGCAGAGCTATTTCAAATAAAATAAGCCTAAGTTGTAGGAGATAATGAGAAAATGGAGGCCTTCTCATTTTGAATCCAGTCAAGTTTATGAAATTACAAGGAGGGATCCAGATTCTCCTTCAGAAATCAAATCGACTGTACCAATGACTGAAGTTGTATCAAATAATCTAAGTTATATTGAATAGGAAGAAGACAAGGTGAATCAAAGGATGACTTCTTTTGTTTGAAATAATCATTGGTCAATCCCAGATATTATTGATAATAATGGCAAGGTAAAGAATATTCAAGAATGGAAGATTGAATTTGAGGAATCACCTAGAAAGGTGGTTGATCAATTGAAAAGAGAAGATAATTTTACAATTGAAAGATTTAATGATATTCTTGACAAAATTATTTCTTTCGAGGTCAAGTTCTCCAAATTTCAGGTTAAAGCTTGTGTGGTCATTGGGAAGAAATGGAACGATCTACCATTTCTTGTTTTTGATATTTCACATTTCAAATGGCCCACACATGTTCAAGTAACAGGATGAATAGTTGAGTATTTGAAGAAGCCTGAGGAACAACTAGAAAAGGCCATTGACGAGGAAAAAATTATGTTGGATTAGCTTTCTTTATGTTTTAGTTTTGTTTATCTTATTGTAATTTTAAAGCTTTCGGTTGCAATTAGTTAGTTATAGGGAATAGATGTGTTGGTTGGAAGCTTGTTTGCATCCCATTGATTTTTTATAAGATGGGATACCACAACCGATACAAGGGAGATTTTTTTCTTGGATATAGACTAATATTATTATATTGTAGTGGATAGTATACTTGGGTAGTGACTGCAACCGATATGAAAATTAATTGTATTTATTCAAATACTTGGGTTCTGACTAATGATAATACAATATGAAATATATCTTTGTTCTACTTCTGAATGAGTATAAAAATTTCTAGGAAATTAGGAATACATTATACTTCAAATTTAAATATAGTAACATGAACATTATACATTATACTTCAAATTAAAAAAATCATGAATAATAGTTTTGTAAATTGTAAATGTAATATGATTCAATATTCAAGAAGTACAGTATATGAAGTATGTGTATAAATACCTATTAATTGAATGCTAAATCACTTCACCGACTTAGTGAGTAGTCTGACGCTTCTCTATCTTACATGAAATCCAGCTCCTAAAATTGACTAGTTATAGTAATAGGTTCCTCTTCATTCTGAGTCGAGTATTTAAAATCAAAAAATTATTCATCTTCATTCTAAGTATGGGACCGAGATCCATCATTTGTCTCAAAACTAGCAGTAGCACTACCAGGTCTTAAAGTGTTTCAAAGCCCTCATCTTTCATGCATGGAATTCCAAATTGAAAATGCCTTATCATAAGGAAAATCTCTAACATTGTACTGAGTTACAAACAACCTCAAGCAAGTTTCCGAATTTTTGTCTATTTTTTTTTTTTCTGATCTTTGATTTTAAAAACCCCAATGCACTGAAAAATATTTCATCTTCCACTGACCCCAATATCATTGTTTGACATAAATCAGCAAGTTTGAAATATTCTTATATTGAATCATGTAATACTTCACTTTGCTCTATCCTTTTCCAAAGCCTGGTTATTGCACCAGGTTCAAATGGATTCTCCAAGTTTTTCAACTACAATTTCATACATGATGCAAATTGTCTACATTTTTTAAAGATTAGCTGAATCTAAAATTCCTTCAATTGGTTGTTCATTTCAATCTGCATGTTTTTGAAAACTCTCTGATCAATTCTTCAATTTTTTTATGAAAGATATGTGCATCAGTTTGTTTATCTTTGACGTTTTTCCAAAAATGAGGAAACACACAACCATGGCTTCAAGAATTTCTTCTTAAGGGAATCTTTCACAAATCTCATTTAAAATTTGGTAGGAAATTGACTTCAAATTATCACTAACAGATTTAACAATCCTATCAAAATCTTCCTTTTTAACTGGAAGTAGTCTGCCTCGCTTATCTATCTTAGATTAGTGCATTGGTATTTCATATCCTTTCACAAACACACATAAATCATTTTTTGCATTAAATTATAAAAAATTCTTTGCATGATTCAAATCTGTAATTATTTGCCACCTGAACAAATTTGGGCTTTCAAGTGTTGTCATATCTGAATACAGAGCACCCAAGGAAATGCATGTCATTCTACGTAAACTGTTATGTTCATGGATATACATAGTTATGTCTTGGTCTTTCTTAACAAGTTTTTTCATTAAATCCAGCATGCGGAGAAGACTGGCTAAAGTTAACAAAATATCTATATCACTTAACTTATGTAAAAGATCAGGAGATTCATATATTAGTCTGATGAAGGATTGATATTCTATTATAACTTGTTCTACTGGTCCATGCAAAAAAAATCATCTGGTCTCAACATCCTTGAGAAGCTTGTTTCTTGTTGTTACTCCCTCTCAAAAAATCTTAAATTCTACAAATTGTTTAGGACTTCTACAGAAGTAAGAGTATAGTTCGTAGACTAGATCTTCAACTTTTGACATTGTAGGAAAATCACTTACAATTTTATATGCTAATTTCATTCGATGGGCGATGCAATGTATGCCAAGCATGTAAGGTGTAATACTATTTTTTAATCTTGCACAAAGACCATTGCTTTGGGCTTGCATTACTGCAGCTCCATCATCTCCAACACACACTAACTTCTTGCCAATTGTCAAATCATCCATACCAGCAACTTCATTAAAATCTTTCTTGACTTCAAAATATAAGTTTTATGTTGTTGAATTGCCCCTCATTTTATGAATACGGAGTAGATGAGATTGGAAAATATGTTATTTTACTGTATATACATGAATACAGACCCAAGAAGTGTTATTTACTACAGTAACTTCATTTATGGATAATGAAATGAATCTTGACTGTTTTACTTTCTCCTGTAAATTTTTCTTTTCCACCTCAGAAAGACAATTTTCCATTTCCCATCTAGCATTAGTTCACCAATGTGACATATGATAGTGAGGAACTCTAAAAAAAAGATAATAAATTACCATATTTTGATAAGTCTCTCATAGGATGCCCTTTGGACAAAATATGAAAAAAAACACTCATCTGAACAATCTTTGCCAGGTTTGTTTCATTGGTTGCATGTTTAAACCCAGCCTTGATTGGATTTCCATTACTAGCAGTTACTGTCATTCTCTTGTTATGCTCTTCATATTCTATGGAATACTTAACATGAAGACATTCTTCTTTTTATTTCCATCTCACTAATGATATTTCTTGTTCATCTATGGTATGTTTTTCATAAACCTTACCAATATGATTTTCTATAGTGTCAAGCTTTAGCTGCAACTTCTTCTATGTTTAAGTTTTCTAGGTACAAATCTTACACATGCATTATGTTAGTTTTTCATCATTGTTTTTGACTGGTTCAATGAACCAGTACTTTTCTACCCAATCAACCTTAAAAAATTTCTTGTCATTTCCCACTCCCACCCTATTTTTGCTTTCCTTTTTCTTTTCTTCCTACCAACATCAATATTATCTTCATTGCTAGAATTTTCATCCAGTTGGTTCTCTGTAAAACTTGATCAGGAAAAAAAATTCTTTAGATACTTAGAGTGTAACACTCATTCATTCAAGATTAGACATCTTAAACAACAACTAATTAACTCATTTAACACATTTATAGTATCAACTAGGGACATAGACTTGAAATAGTGACCGCAAAGTATATGCTCTAAATCGTCCTAATTGCCACTCATCTAGACTATGAAATTAAAATACTTGAAAGATTGAAATGCTAAACTAGGAGATAGGAATAAGCTTGATCTACTGAAGAAAATAATCATAGATAGGTACTGCACTATCTTCCTTTGCTGCAAGAACAATTTGTTAGTTCTGTTACCAATGGTTGCAGGAACAACAAAGTTCTCTCTAAATCTAGGAAAGCATGAAATAGATCCTAGCTAATAGTAGAATTAACTCACCAAGTGGGCCCCCTTGGATGACTAAATATAATATGATTAGGATAAAAAGATAGAACTTGCAAAGTATTGTACACACAAAAGTTGTGCACTTCTATGAATCCTTACATGCAAGGAAACTCAAGAATGAGCCCTCACAAATCAATCCATAGCTCTCTATGCATGGAGTTGCAAGATTATGGATTTTCTTTCAGCTAGAGCCATTGAGCTTGTGACCTTGCTAGTCAACCATACAATGAGAGATTCGAATGAAGACAAAGGCAAGAGTGCCAATATCTCCAAAGAATCAAATGGAAATGCAATGGAATGCAAGCTAAGAATGAGAGTGCAAATGTGCAAGCTATGCTATGAAAATGGAAGTACAAACTAAGCTATGAAATGGAAATAGCAATGTGTTACAACCCTTCCTATTAAGCTAGATGAATTATTCTAAAGCTTGAAAGTGAAATCTAAGCTATGAAAGCATAAACATGAACTACTATGCAAGAATGGAAACTAAATTATGAAGAAAATGAAGAACTCTAAAATGCAATGCAATAATGATCTCCAAAAAGCTCCAAAGAATTCCTGCAGCATAGAGTTAGCAAAAAACAAGTGTCTTAGAATGAGGGAGAGAGCTCTCCTTTTATAAGAAATGAGGTGAAATGGACCATTGAGATTAAGAGGAAAAAAAGTCTTAATCAGTAGTGGAGCTTGAAAGAGGAGCAATCCATGTGCACAAGTATCCTCCAATAGGAAAATAGGAGTTGACTTTATGTCCATATGAGACAAAAAGTGTTTTTCTCCTTTTTATAAAATAGGAATAATACTTTATTTGTGCAACTTAGGATAAGAGGAAAGTTGGGGTTTTTTATTTAATAAAAGGGGAGGAAATTCCTTTTAATTAAATAAAGGCTTAGGATAAATGGTTAGCCCATAGGATAAAAATCCAATATATGATCGAAATTAAAATTTGATCAAGAAATTGATAGTGTTGAAAATATTGATTATTGATAAAACTGATTCAGGATTGATAAATCAAATAAATGGGGCCCAAAGTCTAGGTGACCATTTTTGGGTGCATACAAGTACATTCTATTCATTCATTGAAAGGTACACTTAAAATAAAATAGAACTGAATTCTATTTGTTGTTTACAGAATTACTGTAACTTTCCTAACTTTCTCTAATCTTATAAAAGTTAAGTCAACAACTTATTTATAAGCAAACACTAAAAAACTGACTCCAAAAGCTACGATCACTCCAACATTGAGGATCAATCAAGATTCATAATTCTACACAACAAAATCAATAACTTTTGTTCTTCCAGAAATATAGAAGGTCTTGCTTCTAGACCCAAGTATAACGAGAAACCGGTTGACTACTACAAAGGGAAGCGATGCACAGTCATGCCTTTCTTATTTCAACTATAGAGTTGACCTTGTCACATCCACAATGCTACCCAAATGAATGTGCCATCAACTTGTTCTTGCATGGAGTTAGTAACACATTCTAAATTTGAAAAATATATATTTGGATCATTTAAATCAAAAAATACATTATCCCATTTTCTAACTCTTGCATGATATGTGGCTACAGGAACCTAACCCAAAATAACGTAGGAGAGATGAACATTAAATAACACACATATATATCTACTTAATTCATCTATCAAATTCAATTCACAAGTTTTAACCATTAGTTATTTAAATCACATATCCTATTGAACTATAAAGTATTTGAAAGTATTGACCATGCACATATAAAAACCATACATAACATCACTCAAGTTTGCATGAAACCAAGTAAAAACACCCTAACAAGTCACATAAAAACATCATAAACATGTCATTAATATGGCTCATCATTCCCCCCAGCTTAAATTCTTGTTGGTCCTCTGACATGCATACAATTTTTGATCCTGACCTTCATGCGTAGGTCCTCTGCAATGTGTTGCCCGATGCTCCTTCCTTGTATTTTATGTATCCCTTGTCTGCTTCCATATTGTTCCACCTATTTACCTCCACTGCCATATCATGTTCATCAGCATCTTCATTCATCCCTAGCATAAGATGCATAAGAAAAGGTGGTTGGAATTTCAAAGGAAACCAATAGCTAGTTTTAGTTCTTCCCAACATGATATACTATGGAGCTCGTCGACTAGCCAAGATCAGATTTTTTGTGGAATAAGGCTCCTTAGCCCTTAATTATGTAGGCATTCTTACCCATTTGTGAGCATTGGAGTCAATGGCTACATGAATCTCTGTGGCAGTTAATTCCTCATAATCTTTTAAGGCCTTTTCTCTCAAGGGATAAATCTTTTTCTTTCCAATGTCTGTCAAGGTTACCTTTACCCAGTCATAAAATATCCTACTGGCTTCTTTGGTTTTAGGTCTAATATAAAGTGGCATTTCCATTTCCTCACCTCTTTAAGGTTGAACCCGATGTTCCTTATTGATTTCATTTTATACCCACGACATGAAAGCCCTGAGTTGAATATCTCCCCCATACATGAGAGAATTCCAATCTTTGTTATCAGGAACTACTAGATTATTTAAATACAATTCACATAAAAAATTTTGAATGTGCATTGGGGAAGAATGGAATGCATCATAAAATGGAAACCAAAGGACTAAGTCCTTGTACTACTCTGGTGAATTGATAATTCAAAAATTATTCTTTAAGGAACAATGCATGCACCTAAGAAGGTGACCTGCACTTCATCAACTCTAGGACAAGTCTGGTAATCTGTGTAACTTTTTCTTCCAGTACCATAATCTTATCTTATTTTTGTTCAATTTGATGAGTCTGCTCATCAATGATCTGTTTCAACCTCTTCTTATCTAACTGCTACTGCACTTTTTATAGTAATATTTGTTGATATAAACTCAACCCGACTATCAAAGGAGTAGATAAGTCTACTGGTGGCATGCATTGGTCCCTGATTATTAATATCAGTCCATCCTAGGGATAGATTAGGAATCCCTTTTCCTTAGTTTTATCTACCCATAAAATAATAGCCCTCTACAAATTATTCTCTATACATTGTTCAACCACTTGGGTAAGGGTGTCTAACCCATCATGTCTAAGTTTCTCAAAGATAGAAATGACAGTTTCCATGTTGATCTCAAGGAAATCTTAAGAGGGCATTTCCTCTAATGATGTAGGAACATTTTGATTAGATGGAATGTCTCCTCCAAAGGAGTTATCATCAACATCCATGGAATCATATGTTTCATCATCTTTTCCTAATTTTGAACTTTCTTTAAATCACTATCAATAATGATAAAATTAGGGTTATTTTCTTCATGTTGCATAGGTGGTTCATTTGGGAACATAGCAACATCATGCACGCTTGGAGAGGGAGCACTCTCACTATTTATCTATTCATCACTTATAATCTCCATATTCACTGTAGAAGGAGTTTCAAAAGACTCCAAGGAATCCAAATTAAATACAGGGGGTGTAGATATTTTATTCCAAGGCAAATCAGGGTGAACCGAACACTTCACCGAATAGAGTTCTAAATGAACGTTTAGGGTTTTTCTGCCTCCTTTTACTAGAAGAGGATCCTTCAGTAGAAGTTGAAGGAGGTTCTTTTGGTGCTCTCTTATTCTTTGGAAAAGTAGTTTCAAAAGATCTTTCATTAATTTCCTTTGTGTCAAGTTGTAATTTTGGGGTTAACTAAACCTAGTTTTTATGGAAGACTGGAGGTTTTGTTAAGAAACAAACTATTTATCTTTACCTTTCTGGGGATTAGTGGAATTAGGTTCAACAATGTTCCTTCTGGTAGGCCTAGGGGTAGAGGTGGAAGCTTTAGAAGTGGTTTCCAACCTTTCAACAATTTTAACAATACCCTGGGTTGTTTTCTCTTGTCTGCCAAACTCTTAACCACTAGGGTCGACTGTTCTAGGCATTATTTCATCAATATCTAAAAATTATTTGTATTCTCCTAATGCCTTCTTGTTTAATTATCTTTCTACCAGTAATTTGATTAAACAATGATGAGATACAGATTAAGGCTTACCTACTTGTACATTTGTAGCTTTCTTTTTCAAAATATTGAACAGAAAGTTGGGAAGATTTACCAGTCTGTTCGCATGATGTAGGCTGCTAATAATTTTGAAATGTATTCCATGCATCCAGGTATATCGACCCTCATAGGTGAAATTCCTCATCATATACAATGTTGGCTGCATATATTATTATGGTAAGGAAAGCCTTGATGTTCCTTGCTTCTTTTCAACAATCAACTTGGGATCACCATGCAATGTGAACTATGCCCTAGCTGAGCGAGGGTCTAAGTCCTCGTAATTTTCTCATTCTTGAGGCAACCCAGACACTTCAACAATAATTTCTTTGCTGCATTCCACACGAAGACCTTTAACTACTACAACTCCATCTCTAAGAGTATTCAAAAACTAAAAGGCCACCTCATCATTAAAGGCATTCAATTTTAAACAATAATCTAGCCAACCTTTCTACTCGAACAATTGTCGACAAGGAAGATCATTTAACAACACTGTATGATCAAAAGGCTCATGCCTTACCAAATCACCATGCATGCTTCCACACTGTAGGAACAAATAATCTCAAAATCCCAAATGAAGAGCTAAAATTCACAAAGAATTTGCACACACAGAAATCAGCAGTTTGGACTTCAAGAAATGTAGAACTCGCTTCTCAAAATAAAACTAGTTCAGTGGATTAACTTCTCATAAGAGAAAAAGGTTACCATAACATTCCATAATTACCTTCACACATGCCAAAGTCTCCCACCTTTAGCACATTGTGAAGGTACTTAATGACTTAACTATGACATGGAAACTTAATCACCCTTGCTTTAATCATTAATAGGATATGGAAAAATTAATGATGGGTCACATAAAACTTGTAAAAAGATTGCAAAAAGATTTTGAAAAGACAAGAAATTTTTTGAATATACACATGGTTAAATATTCCCTCCCCCAGCTAAGTATAGGCATGGGTCCCACCATGCCACATATACAAGAGTAGTAATGAAACAAATAAACTTTTCCAAAAATAAATGAATTAAATAATTTGTACGATAATGTATGTTACTAACTTGTTGTTTCTCAAGATGTTATAATGGAATCTCTGATGGAAATCAAAGAGTGGTGACAATCTGGGTAGGAGACCCAGATTCTTCTACTACATGACTTTTGGATTCATCTTTTGGGGTGAACTATTGTAGGAACTCTTCTCTACTCTGCGGCTTGTAGTAGATCTTGAGACAGTGACCGTTGACTAGAAATTTGAATTGAACCAGATCAATAGTGGGATGCATGACTCTATTAGAAAAAATAGAAAAAATTTCATACTGACCTAACCAGTGTGTCTAAAACATGCCTGGAGTGTGTTGATAATGAGAAGCACATAATAAGGCCCAATCACCAATAGAGAAAGTTTCATCCTTGATGAACTTGTCATGTCATTTTTTCCACTGCTGCTGAATAATCTTTGTGTTGTGTAAAGAGGATTTTCTAATTTCATCCAGGCTGTTAAGTAGGAGTAGTAGTTGTTGTTGAGCCCTAGTGAGATCTATATCCAGCTCAAGTGTTGTCCTCAGTGTCTTGTGATGAAACTCAATAGGCATGACAACAAATTTTCCATAAACTAACTCAAATGGTGTGAAACAAGTTATAGTTTTCCATGTAGTCCTATATGCCCAAATGAATTCAGGAAGTCAAGTTGCCCAATCCTTTTTGTGTACAGCAACTATTTTGGTCATAATGGCTTCTATTTCTCTATTTGTAATTTCGGCTTGACCATTAGCCTATGGATGATATGGCAAATATTTCCTATGGTGGATGGTTGATTCTCTTCACGATCAAGTTCTTGGGGATTTTCCTACTCAGGGGGTAAGATTTCTTCGAAAACTAAGAGAACATTTTGAGGGAGAAATCTTCCAAGATGGTATCTTCTTCTATAGCATAAAAATTAATTTGGACTAGGACCTATATTAAGAAATCTTTGGTAAAAATGACCCTTAGGATAATTTAGATTGACACCATCCCCGAAAAGGGCCCCAAAGATTATCATCCAAACAAATGGTTTAGATACTTAGAGCATAACACTCATTCATTCAAGATTGGACATCTTAAACAACAAAAACTAATTAACTCATTTAACCCATTTATAGTATCAACCAAGGACGTAGACTTTAAATAGTATCCGCAAAGTATATGTTCTAAATCATTCTAATTACCACTCATCTAGACTATTGAAATTAAAATACTTGAAAGCTTGAAATGCTAAACTAGGAGATAGGAATAAGCTTAATCTACTGAAGACAATAATCATAGATAGGTACTTCTCTATCTGCCTTTGTTGCAGAAATAGTCTGTTAGTTCTGTTACCAACGGCTGCAGGAACAACAAAGTTCTCTCTAAATTTAGGAAATAGATCCTAACTAATAGTAGAATTCACTCACCAAGTGGACCCCCTTAGATGAGTGAAAAGAACATGATCAAGATACAAATATAGAACTTACAAAGTAAATTGTATTGATTCATTGAAAGGTACACTTGAAATAAAATAGAACTGAATTCTATTTGTTGTTTACAAAATTAAACTGAACTTTCCTAACTTTCTCTAATCTTTTGAAAGTTAAGTCAACAGTTTATTTATAAGAAAATACTAATAAAATGACTCCTAAAGCTACGATCACTCCAACATTGAAGATCAATTAAAATTTATAATGTTTCACAACAGAATCAATAACTTTCAGGAACAAGTCTTCCAGGAATATAGCAGCTCACGCTTCTAGATCTATGCCCAAGTATAATAAGAAACCAATTGACCGCTACAAAGAGAAGCAATGCGTAGTCATGCCTTTATTATTTCAACTATATATTTGACCTTGTCAAATCCACCACGCTACCCAAATGAATGTGCCATCAACTTGTTCCTGCATGGAGTTAGTAACACATGAAAAATTTGAAACATATATATTTGCATCATTTAAATCAGAAAATACATTATCTCATTATATAATTCTTGCATGATATGTGGCTGCAGGAATCTAACCCAAAATAACTTAGGAGAGATGAATATTAAATAACACACATATATCGCTACTTAATTCACCTGTCAAATTCAATTCACAAGTTTTAACCATAAGTTATTTAAATCACATATCTTGTTGAACTATAAAGTATTTGAAAGTATTGACCATGTACATATAAAAACCATACATAACATCATTCAAGTTTGCATTAAACCAATTAAAAATACCCTAACAAGTCACATAAAAACATCATAAAATATTCCATTAATATGGCTCATCATCACTTATAAAATCTTTTGTTGTGCCACCATTGTTATCCTCATTTGATGCATTTTAATTTAAAACAATGATAACACCACCTCATGGTGGTGGTATTGGTGAGCTAGTGTGAATGGATTTTACACTTGCAATTGAAGAATTTGATGGAGTAGAAACATTGCCAATTGCAAAGAAAGCCTTTATGGTAGTACCTCTAAGTTTTGGGTATTTTGATGGCTCCCAATCCCTTCAATGTCCTAAGGATTCTTACCCTTTTCTACCCTTCCAATCCCTTCACTACCCTGAGGATTCTTACCCTTGTCTACCCTTCCAATCCCTTCAATGCCCTGAGGAGTCTTAGTCTTGTCAACCCTTTCAATCCCTTCAATTCCTTGAGGAGTCTTAGCCTTGTCAACTTCTAGGCTTGGCCTTTCATTTGCAATCCCTTCACTTCCGTGAGGAGTATCAGTCTTTCCCATGTCTAACATGGAAATCCCTTCAGTTCTATCACCACAGTGAGAAGCCCAAGTCTCAACCTCCCCTAACATCTCAATCCCTTCTTCAAGCCTGAGGATACTCATGATAGTCACCATTGTCTGACATCTTGACCTCTCACTAGTCACTAGCTTTCTAGGAATTACAATTAATAGTAATACTGTGAAGTGTGAACAAATAATTTGTTGCCTTGGTACTTTATGCTTTCTCTGAAATGTTGAATCCTCTGTTTACTATTGAAAATTTTAATTTTAAAATATGGCCCTCCAAAAAATTTAATGGGACATGAAAAGACTATAAAAAATCTAAAATTGTGTTTAAGTTGTTGGAGGTTTGCCAGCAAGCCAGATTGTTCACTGTATGTTTGTCATTAATGAAAACATATGGTAAGCAACATGTGTGGAAGCCTAATGGAGAGAGCCTTGAGCATATGGTTCCTAGATATTTTATCAACATGATATCATAGATGCAGAGGTTGATTCTGAGTGAAGACAGTAATATAGTTGTTTATATCAATAGTGTTCTTGACAGGTCCCAGGAAGAGTTTTGTATGTGATTTGCAGTATGGTTGTAGTGGAGCCTTGTGCATTTATATTTATGTTGTATACATGTGTATGATTCTATGTTCATGGACACAGAGTCAAATGTGCAGTACAGGTTGAGTTATGAAGTCTCCAGTTGAAAGTTATAGTTTCCTGAGTTTATCTAGTGAAGCTGACAATGTTTATAGTAATCTAGTAGTCGTGCCTATCATGAGGATATGCGTGTTTGGATTAGTTTTTGGAGAAGATTTAAGAATGTTAGGTTAAGAGTTCATGATGTAATTCAGCATGAGAATAAAGTTTGAGTTAATTTGGTGGAGCCGACTGTGTGAAGCGACGCGTCTACTCATATTGAGTTGGGCGGTCCCATTTTGTATTGCATGCTTAGTATAGTAGACTAAGATGTTATTGGAGATTTATATTGTTTCTCTAATATGATTTCAAGGAAGTTCTAATATGTCGACTTGATTATATCATTTGGAGAAAGATATTTATAGGTAGTCATTTTTTATTGCTAAGTATGGCAGATAGTTGAAAGATAAGAGTAGAGCAGAAGGTGTGAAGTATTGTGGCATCAGTAGAAGGTCAATGTGGCAAAGAATAAAGTGTATGCTATTCATTGGAACTAATCAAGACAACAGGTCTACCTTGCAGTTCACCAAAGATCTAGATAAGTGTGTATCTATTAAACATAAGGTTGCAGCCTTCACCCCTTATAGTAGTGTGATCCCAGATAGTGCGTCCTCACCCCTAACAAGGTTAATTGTAAAAGACTCGTAACAAGGTCTGACCCTTGACCAGGTCACTTTACTTAATGCATTGTAAAGATCAACTCCTAATAGGGTTGCAAGATCTTCTAACATGGATCATAATACTCTAGTGCAGTTTATAGTGGGTGCTAATTCCCACTAGGGTTTTCAGCTATTTGGGCTCCCCCATAACCAAAATTGTGGTGTTGTGTTAAGTGTTCTCATATTGTGTTTATGCTTAATGTTCTTCTGTACTTAATTGGATAAAGAATTGAATCTTGTAGATAACTGATTCACCCCCCCCCTTCTCAGTTATCTCTTGTGACTATTCCTAACATAAGTTTTCAAACTTTTAATTAACTAATTTGAATTTATATCAATCCATGATTCCAATTTCCATTTTTTGTGAATTTGCTGGCTTTTCAAAAAATATTAACATCTTGATTTAAGTGTGGTGAAAAATGTGCCAACCTGTTCAATGCACATTGTAGGAATTAACAAACGGTTGGAAAAATAGGTCTTGGTCAATATAACAATCTCGGTGAATATAATGGTCATCCATCAAGAAATGTAAATTTTTTGGGGTGAAATGGGCCAACTCATCCAATTCATAATTAATAACTGTTGATGAATTAATAGGTCATTACAAGAACCACATCGGACTGGTTAAAGGAGAATATACCGATCAACCACGTCAAATGGAAAAATCTTCATGGCAATTTGAAAGACTATTGACCTATTACCATGTTAAAATTAGGCGATTTGGGCCACCATGTATCGAGCACGATTTGCCAATTTCAGCAACAATAATTCCTCATTTTTCCAAAAGGTGAATATTCGCCACTAAAAGATACTTGTTCATCATCCTTGTTGAAGTACTAGGAAGAAAGTTTTTTAAACTTTTGAACATGGTTAGACTTTAAGTTGTTAATCTTGCCTCCACAATCCTCCTTGTTGTTACAACAAATTGTTGATGACACCATCTTATTTGGGAAAGCATTTGGTGTTGAAGTAGGATGATGGAAATTATTCCTTAGTGATTATGCAAAGGATATCATACAACATATTAACTATGAAAAGGGTAGCATATACTTCTTCAACACCAAATAAGATATGAAGATGAAAATTAAAGAAATCCTAGGTTGTCTAATTGTTTCTCTTCTTGCAATATATCTTGGCCTACCTCTTACTGTCAAAACTGTGACTCCAACAGTTTGGAACTCAATATTGGAAATACTACAAAAGAAGTTGGCAGGGTGGAAGGGGAAACTCCTTAGTAGTGATGGTAAGCCTCAACTCCTTTCTATCTCTTTAAAAGACATGCATGTTTATTTTCATTCTTTATTCAAGATAATTGGCACCATGGTTGTAAAAATTGAAGGAATACAAATAATATTTGTTTAGTCTAGTATGAAGGAGAAAAAGAGAATGGGTTTAGTTAATTGTGATATAGTTTATAAACAAAAAAAAATATGGAGGGATAGGAATTATAAAGATAACTCTCCTCAATAAATCCCTTATGATAAAAATTATGTGGAAGCTTGCACTTCAGAATGTTGATTGGTGCAAAATCATGAGTGTAAAGTATTTTAATTTTGATAAATTATATGTCAGATTGGAGAGATGGGGTGCTGAGAGGGGAGGGCTGAATCAGTTCCCACAAAAACTTTTAACTCTTGAACCTTTCACACCTTAAACAAAAAACAATAGTAACCTTCAACTTTAACTTGAATCTATTGCATGCATCATTCATTCATTTAACTATCAAAGATAAATAACATGAAATTAACAATATAATGAACTCATAACACAAGTATTTTGGTAACATAGAAACCCTTGTTAGAAGGTAAAAAATGCGGTGGGGATGACACCCACAAATTCTTTACTACTGCAGATAGAAAAGTTTACCTATTAGGGCTACAAGTGGTGATCACTTATGGTGATCTTACCCTATTAGGAGTAACATATTAGATTGATTAGATCTACCTAGTGATAGGATTTTAACAACACTACTTGAGTGTGCAATCAGTTAAGAGATTTACAAAAAGACTATTAAGTCTACTCTATTAAGAGATTTTACCAAAACTCTATTACAATGATTAGAAAGTAACAAGTATCTATTTTCTAATGATAACTCAACTTGTCTGATACAGATCTATGAAGTACTGAATAGATATCACCTTGTAATGTGAAATTATCAACTCTGAACTACTCAGTAGCCTGATCTGATTCTTCTTAATCTGATTATCCCTGAATTCTATTCTGTTCTGTCTGATAACTGATAATCTTGAAGTTGGCTAATGCTTCAAGAACTTCGCTCATACATCTCCATAGTTACATCAAAATAATGAAAAATACAATTATATAGCATACTACTTTATGCCACTTACAAAACTATGTTACAATATCTTAGATAAAACCCTAAGATTTATGGTGTACAAAAATAACCTAGATCAAACAATTACATAAGATCTTCATCGTATTTAATGAATATCTCAACAATAAATTATCCTCGATCTTGGTAAAACATTTTGTGATTTTTTTGTAACCGTCTGCATAGATAGATGTGCCATTCCTGATTACTATGCCATTTATGTCTTCCTCACTAAATACTGTATATACTACTCGGTAAATATACTAGTGCTCGGTATCTAGTTTGCTTGGTGTTTACTGCACTCGGTATTGGTGTCTGATGCTCGATAAACTATTTTGTTCTCGGTGTAAAGACTTAACCAACTAGCTTGTGATTCTTGCTTTTACCAACTAGGTTAACATAGGTAATCGATCGATGTCTTTGATACTAATGACAATCATTAATGCTCATTTAGAGATAACAATATCCCCTTTTGGAATTAGTATCAAAACTCAAAATGTATAGAGACAAAATATCTCAAAAATATTTCTTGTCTCTGCCATATACATAGTCAACAAAAATTTATAAACTCCCCCTCGGTGCATGCTCTCGGTAATGTGTAGTATGCTTAGGATTTTATATACATATTTGGCATATAAATGTTTTCCCCCTTTTTGATATTAATGCCAAATAAGAATATGTATACTTACAGCTTATAAAAAATGTGCTTATGGGTTTTCTTCAGTGACTCCAAGAGGTTTTCCCATTCTTATTTCAAGTTGGTGAGAGCAATGTGCTCAAGACCAACTTGTGCATGCATATCAAAAATATTGTCCAACACAAAAATTTCTGGTGTTGCAACAAGTGTTTGTGCCTTCACAATGTGACACAGGGCAGATAAGGAGGATCCAATGATGGATGGTCCAAACCTAAAACTACCAATTATAACAACAACAATTGCAGTGGAATACAACAAGATAATGAGTCAAACCAGAATTTCATTCAACATGCCCAGCTGTAAGGCCTTCCGAGTTTCGGCCTATGCAAACCACTAGCTCTGCTTTTACAATATCAGACAAAACATCTGATCTACAAGATCTCATAGGATCCAATTATGCTTCTAATCTCATGCCACTACCAATCTACCATCCAAATAACTACTAAACATCTACCCAAGCTCTCAATATATAGCCAGCTAAGCCACAAGTCGGCCAGTCAGGCTTTAATTACAATATAGGTCCAGACCAATAAAAGAAACCAAAACTAATGCAAGAATGATAAAAAATTAATGCACCTTTAGATTTAGGTTCATACATGACCCAAAAACATTCTTTTAAGGTCTCAAGGTCCCATTTGATCACATGAAACATCGCAAGAAGAAACACCACACGTTTCACCCGAAAACTGCTAGAAAATAGGTCCTGGGGAAAAATGGGCATAAATTTTTACTCATAATGAATTAGGGCTTGCGCTCTTAAGGAATGATATTAATTTAGGTCCTCTTAAATTCCTTAAGAGAGAAAAGGATTATTCCTTATGGATCAAGATCACCAATATGAACAATCAGCACCAAAACTGCAGGAACGACTCCGGCGGGAACACTGGCAGAAAATAGGGCCCCGAGAAAAATGGTCATAAATTTTGACTCATAGTGAATTAGGACTTGAGCCTTAGGGAAATGATATTAATTTAGGTCCTCTTAAATTCCTTAAGAGAAAAAAGGATGATTCATTAAGGATCAACATCACCATGATGCGCAATCAGCACCAAAACTGTAGGAAAACACTACTCCTACGGCAAGTAAAACAACTCCAACTTTGAAACAATCCAACCAATCCTTATGAGATCTTAGGGAAAGGTTCCAAAATAGGTCCTCAAAATCATGTAAGAGTCTCACACTATGAAACCAACAAATGAAATTATTACAAAGAAAACAACAAAAAATAGGAAATGTTTTTGGTTGATGCAAGATTGCTCAAAGCCTGAGATGCTCCTGCATCACAATGTGCTTCTCAAAGATTTTCAGGTTTAGAAGCAACTCAGTCTGAAGTTCTATGACTTGGTCACTTATTTTTTCTTCCTTCTTTATAAGGTACACTCTTAACTACCTGAGTTCTTAAACTTTTAAGATGTGCTTTGTAAAAGCTTGAGGCTCGGTTAAGGCTGCTTGTGCACTGGCCTAAATTTCTTTTTCAAGTTGTTTTATCTTTTCACTAACCTCGGTAGTGAAATTATCTATAGTGTATAGCTTGATCAAGATTTGACTTTTTAATTGATTAATAGACTAAATATCATTTATTACCTCTGATAGCTTGACCTTATTAATTGCCACTTCTTGGTTGATCCTTTCTGCCAATTTATCCTGTATTTTTTATTTTGCCCTCTCTTTTATCCTCTTTTCTACTTCAATATCTGGGGAATTTATTTCCTTAATTAGTGCAGCTAGTTGGTCCATTATAGAATTATCTTCATTTATTTTTACCTCGGGTACTACCTATTGTAAGATATCTCAAACATTCTCTAGTATCTCCTTGCTCTTGCACTCTTGCCTCAATTTTTCTTGTGCGGCCTTCCTTGTACACAATTCCCCATATTTCCTCAATTATTTGGGGCTAAGGGTCCTGGGGTCACATTCTGGTATAAAAATAATTTCATCTAAAGTGATCAGCCCTTTTCCGTTGTTCTTTTTCTTCTTTTTCTTCTCAGGTTCAATGGATGAATTTTTAACAAAAGATACAAGTGTCTTTACCTCTGTACTTTGTGTAACCTACCCGGTTGACACTATGTCATCCTTCTGCTACTCCTTGGTAGTCTTGGTGTTAGTTGTCTGTGTTGGAGCCTCTGATGTAGTGTCTGGTGGGGTGGCCTTGATTACAGTAGGATTTTCTTGATCCTTTGTTTTAGTATTTGTTGCCTCTTTCTCTTCAGGCTTGTTTGTTTCTGCTGGTAGCTCTGTTGCTTGTTCCCTTGTTGTATCTTGTGGTTTCTTGGGGTCTGAGCCTTTGGGTTTCTCTTGAGATAAGATTTATATTGCTTCAACAAGAACATGAAGCTTGCTTGGTAATGATGTGAATGCACACTTGGTAACTTGACCTTCATCCTGTGCATTGTCTGGTGCAATGTTCACATCTTCATCTTCATTTTTGTCTTCATTTTGGTGTCTGATCTATGAAGTACTGAATAGATATCACCTTGTAATGTGAAATTCTCAACTCTAAACTACTCAGTAGCCTGATCTGATTATCCCTAAATTCTATTATGCTCTATCTGATAACTGATAATCTTGAAGTTGGCTAATGCTTCAAGAACTTCTTCGCTCATACATCTCCACAGTTACATCAAAATGATGCAAAATACAATTATATAGCATACTATTTTATGCTGCTTACAAAATTAGGTTACAATATCTTAGAGAAAACCTTAAGATCTACGGTGTACAAAAATAACCTAGATCAAACAATTACATAAGGTCTCCATCACATTTAATGAATATCTCAACAATAAATTATCCCCGATCTTGGTAAAACATTTTTTGATTCTGTTGTAACCATCTGCATAGATAGATGTGCCATTCCTGATTACTATATCATTTTATGTCTTCCTTGATAAACACTGTATATACTACTTAGTAAATACATTGGTGCTCGGTATCCAATTTTTTTGGTGTTTACTACGCTCGGTATCAGTGTCTGATGCTCGGTAAAACTATTATGTGCTCGGTGTAAAGACTTAACCAACTAGCTTGTGATACTTGCTTTTATCGACTAGGTTAACATAGGTAACTGACCAATGTCTTTGATACGAATGATAATCATTAATGCTCATTTAGAGATAACATTATATAGAGTCCCTTCTACAATAAGTGTCCCAAGTAGATCAAAAATCTAGAATAACATTCTCAAATGCAGAAACCTCATCCATACAAGTCTAAGATGGAAAACTGGGAATGACTTCTTTATTAGGTTTTGAGAGGGTGATTGGATTGGGGATACACCTTTGGCCCTTAATTAAATCATTAAGGATCTTTATGACTCAAAAAGGAAATCCTTTGGCACCTAGGTTGTTGACTATATCTCCCCATTGAGATCTTGGAAGGATATAACTCAATGCTATCTGACCCAACCAGACCTTTTATAGAAATCTAAAAAATTATAGATGATGATGATGAAGAAGATTAGGATTCCCTAATTCCCAATGGAGGAAGGATACTTATGGAGTAAAGACCTAAAAGGATAATTTTATATTAAGTCAACTTACAATATGATACTGAGATATTTAAATCTTCTTCTACCCAATTTTCTTGTAATATTGAAATGGCACACAATAACACTTCATGTTTTTCATCTTTCCTAGATAATGCATTCACCACAATATTTTTCTTTTCATTCTTGTATATGATCTCAAACTCATACCCCAACATCTTGGTCACCCATTTTTGTTTCTCCTAGGAAGATAATATACCTAAGGCTATCATGATCTATCTTAACTTTGAAGTGTCTTTCCATTAGGTATGGTCTCCATTTTTTTATTGCGTGCAAAAAAACTAGCACCCCTTTTTCATAAACAAGCTTGATTTGATTCTTACTCTTTAATTGACTATTTTCAAAAGTAATGGGTTGACCCTCTTGCATGAGAACTACCTTGACACCATTACTTGAAGTGTCACATTCCAAAATAAAATCCTTAATAAAGTCTCACGAACTAGATTAGTGCATATAGATTCCTTTAAACCTCTCAAATGATGCATTAGCTAACTCATTCCACTAAAATGAATCCTTCTTTAATAGAGACGTGAGTGGTGTTCGTATATGTTCATAGTGCTTCACAAATCTTCTATAGTACCTAGTCAAGGTCCCAAAAATTCCCTTAATTCCTTAATGGTTTTGGATACAAGACACTCCATGATAGCCCTAATTTGGTTAGAATCCACCTTTACTCCTTCATGTGAAACTATGTGTCCCAAGTAATCTTCGTCCTTCAGACCAAAAGTGCACTTGGAGGGCTTATCATATAGCTAGTTATCCTCGAGAACTTGGAGTACTATATCAACATGATGTAAATATTCCTCCCATGTCTTGCTATAAAGTAATATATCATCAAAGAACACTAACACAAACTTCCTAATAAATTTCTTAAAGATGAAGCTCATCAAACTTTGAAATATATATGGTGCAATAGTCAAACCAAAAGGAATCACCAAAAAATCATAATGACCTTCATGATTCCTAATTGTTATCTCGGGAATATCTTCTTCTTTAATATAAATTTGGTGGTAGCTTGATCTAAGATCTAACTTTATAAAAACTTAGTTCCATTTAACTCATCTAATATATCATCAATGATGGAATAGGAAACTTATCTTTGATTGTGTAAATGTTGATTACTTGATAGTCTAGGCACATATGTCATGTATCATCCATTTTATGCACCATTAGAATAGGTGAAGAGTACACACTTTGGCTATGTCATTTAATTCCTAATTCTAACATCTCTTGAACAATCTTTTTAATTTAACTCTTTTGTACATAGGGGTACCTATAAGGCCTAATGTTGGGTGGTTGGAACTAGTTGATAAGAAGGAAGAGAAGGAATATCAACTAAATTGGTAGGTTTCCTATTATTCCTTGTATTATGTGTGTGAGTAACTGCATGGTAATCAAGTTGTTGATAACCTTTCACCACAATGACTGGTCTATTTTGAAAATGAGGGGTATCTTGATGAAGATGTACAATAACCTTAGTCTTTTCACTACCCAAAACATTAACAACATTGAATTGATTAGGTTCTTGGTTGTTCAAGGTTTTATCTCTAGAAGGGAGAGCATCAAAGAAAGTTGTAATGATATTATCCTCTTCTTCCAAGGTATCCTTTTGAGTAGGAAAATATTTAGAATAGGGATTAGGGATTTCCATCAATGCTTCATCTCTAAAGTGGATATCATTTAATTAAGGTAAGGT
This sequence comes from Chamaecyparis obtusa, assembly GCA_027943335.1. NCBI lineage: Eukaryota > Viridiplantae > Streptophyta > Pinopsida > Cupressales > Cupressaceae > Chamaecyparis > Chamaecyparis obtusa. Next base: position 96,077 of record BSBK01000545.1, read on the forward strand.
GATATTAAGAAAGGTACATATAATAACCTTCTCTTGCTCCAAAATATCCTCATAAATAGGGTACATCTTAGGAGAAGGGTTAATATCACACATGAAAACATCATCTCTAAAGGGAATATCACTAAAATGAGTAGAATAAATGTCAACCACAATATCTTATTCTCTTATCAAGTTTCTTTCATGATCTACAAAATAATCAACATCATTGTTTAGTATTTCATCCAAAACATGGAGATCATTGAGAGTAGCTTTAGGAGGGGGATGATCCTAATTCACTAAAGCTTCATTCCTAAAGGGAAAGTCATTGAAATGAAGGGAAGGTAAGGTATCATGAGTGGAATCATCAACCTAAGTATTCTCATGGGGGAGGAACATATTAAAAGAGGAGTTAACATCAATCTCCAACACTTCTCCCCAAAGGGAGAGATCATTGAAAGAAGGGTTAAAAATATATTCTTGCACCAATATGTCCTCAAGGATAAGAGGGTCCTTTGGAGAGGGATAAAGTGATAGAAGGGAGGCTAAGACACTATCACTTTGATAAAATATATGCATTATAAAAATAATCTAAAAGTAAAACACGAGATAATGCATGAAATAATATTGAATTTTTTTTTTGTCATTTTTGTCCATCAATGCAAATTCATAAACAATAAATGAAAGGCATGCTTACTAATACAATGTAAATAAAATATATCTAGGCATAAAAATCAAAATGGAAATGTTGATTCTGTTCAACAAAATGTATAATAAGATGATGCAAGAAATAGAGAGGGATTTCCCACCTTTTCCTAACGTACAACAGAAGGAAGATGAACCACTAAGCTCAAGTATGACTTAAGTGCTAAGTGGGTGTAGTGATCCTTCATGATAATGATCAAGATGAGTTGGATTTGAGGGGATGCGATATGATGATGCAAGAGATAAAATATGCTAAGTTATAGTAAACATAAACTGACAGAAAAATAAACATCAACCTGTAAGTACCTGAAACAATGACAAGAAGATAGTACCAACTTGTAGTTTCAGTTTGCAGTTGAATTTCAAGGTATAGATCACCTTGGGCATTCTTTTCTCAAGTACACATCACCTAATTTTTTGTGTACCCTACACTTTTGTCTAAAACTTTTACAGACACTCCATCAGATCTTGTACTTTCTAGATTAAGTGATGATAGATTTACCACCTATTCCTACACATAGAATAATGGGGAAAATGTTTTGGAAATGGGTTCTCCCTAGTCAAAACCTAGTTGAGGAATCAACATCGAAATTGAAATGAAATTGCATGCAAGGAAAGTATGTAAAAGTAAATGTAAATATTAGATCTACCTTGTATACCTTCATAAATAGATATTGACATCACACATATTTATGAAGATGCTTGTATGTTTCTTGATTATAGTTGTTGAACCTTGGAATGTAGAAAGGAATCAAGGATGTCTTCACAAATGTATAGATCTATGAATACTCCTTATATATCTCCAATGTTTTTATGCTTTATGAATACTTTTTTGGAAGGAAGAATGCATGGGGATGGACAAAATGATTTTCTTGGTTGATTGAGAACTCCAGTACTTGGCCATAATGGGAGAGAAGCTTGCTAAAATGGAGAAGATTTCCTTCAAAATTCCTTGGACCCTTGGAGAATGTCAGGTCTTGAATTTTCTTGCAAATCTTGAGACCACATAGGAAATCTTGATCTTGGTTGCTTGTGGATGTTCAAATGAGGAGAGATATGCCACTTATATACCTCTCACAACATTTCTGGATTCAAATATTGAAGAGGATGACACATGATCTAATTTCCCACTAAAACACCACAACGAGCCACCCATTTGAACTTGTACCCAAATCTTGGGGTATAGATCATCCAAGGCATTTTGTACCTAGGTATACATCATTTAAGGTGTTTTATACATGGGGAAATAGGCTAAAATTTGAATGGGGATTTAGAAAGAAGGAAAAGGATGTTGGAAATTTGGCTAGGTATGATATCATGATGTTTTCATTTATGGCAACATATGATAATTATTAAGTCAGCAGGACCTAAGTATGAAGTTTTGGGATAATGAATTAGAAAATTGTCTAACTATCACAAAATTTATCTGTCAGCACAAAGATTATTTTGGTCTGTGCAGTTCATAGAGATATTTCTAGCATGTGCACACTTAGGTACAGATAGTACTGAGTGTATAGAACCTACAAATAAGAGTGTGTGACTATACAGACTGTACAAATAGAGTTATTATTTTTTTACAGAAATAATGTTGAGCTTAAAGAATAGAGTAACGACAAGTAAATGGATATTTTGGGTTAAGGGATTATTTTTTTTTATCAAAATAATGACTTAACTAATTAGGGACGACATCCTAGATATTAACCCTAAGTCAACAAGAAGTAATCTTATGTTTTTGGGAAGCATGTAACAAATTGAAGGCTGACTAAATGGTCATTTTGTGTAATAGCTTCTATAAAGGAAAGAAAATTGTAATGTGAAGTCGTAGTAAGTATTGTATGGATGTTTATTGATGCATTATGCAAATTCTCATGTATGATCAGAGTAGTGTGATTTTGTGATAAGCTTTGTGAAGAGCATCAAAGGAAAATCATAATATTGAAGATATTCAAAAACAATGAAAGGTGTTTCATATTATCTTTTGTATTGAATATTATCATTGTACATTGCATGTTTGGGCAATGATCTCATCTTGCATACATACTTTTGTATTTTGTAATACCAACTCCTAACAGGGTTGAGGCTTCTAACAAGGCCTAAATCCTCTCACAAGGACTGAGACACTATACAGATGTAATAGACTCCTCACAGGGTCAATATCTTTCATAAGATACTTTTGATTAGTGGATCATTTAGTGGGTACCATTCCCACCGGGGTTTTCCCTTGGCCGGGATTTCCTCGTTAATAAATATGGTGTTATGAATTCCATTATTTTATGGTTGTGTTTAGTGTTCAATCTAATAAGTTTAGTTTCATATGAAAGTTACAAGTTAATTAATAATATCCATACTTGGAAAAAATTTAAAGTTTGTGAAATATTGATTCACCCGCCCCCCTCTCGATATTTCCTATTTCTAACAATTGCTATCAAAGCATAGTTACTCAGAGAAGGCCTAACAACTTGAGTAAGATCTCTATGGATATGGATTAGTTACAAAATAACCTAGAAGAAGCTCTTGAGAAGATTGATATTCCTACTGAAGAAAGAGATACTCCAAAGAACAAGTATGAAAGTGCAAAAGACTACATTGAGAAGTTGAAAGATAAGATAGAATATCTTAAATCAAAGAAAGGGCCTAAAAATGAGATCAAGGATAGTGATGAAGTTTCAAGACTAAAAAAGGCGAATGAGATCCTAAAGCATGAACTAAAGATTACATATCTAAAGTTAATCTTGAAAGATGATAACATCAAAATTGAGTCAGATTTGAAGTCTAAGAATGCAGATCTAAGGTCTAACCTTACCAAAGTGACATCCGATTTTGAGACTACAAAGTTGCAGTATGTTGAACTTGAGATGTATAATACTATTGTGAAAGGAGAGATAACTTGGTCTAAGCAACACCTTGAGAAATCATATTCTAACAGTGAATTGATTGATGAACATATTTCTTTTCAGAGACCTTGTTATGATAAGATTGGTCTTGGATATTTTGAAGAAAAAATTTCAAAGAAGACTGAAGAATGTAAAGAACTAGATCCTATAATCCAACATCTTGAGAATAAGGAAGAAGAAATTTTTTTTAAAATGAGTCTAATCAATCAGAAGATGTACCTAAGAATCATGAGCAAGCTGAATCACCTAAAGAAGTACATAACGAATTCAAAGGTAGATGTTATGCATGGAATTATTTTGGACACATGAAAATGGATTGTACAAGTAAGAAATTTAAACCTATCTCTGGTTATTGTTATAATTGTCATGGTTTTGGTCATAGAGCTATTGATTGTAAGAAACCTAGATCTAGTAATAATGATAATAGTAGAATTTTTAGAGGTGCTAACCCTGCAGATAAGAGACCTATGGGAGAAACCAATATTATAAGGAATGGAGTTATGTGTTATAAGTGTAACATCTTTGGACACATTTATAGAAATTGTAGATCACAGATTAGTTAGTCAAGACCGAGATATAGAAACAATGTTAAAATTTGTTAGATTTATAATAGCATGGGACACACAACAAGATATTGTAGGATGAACAATATGAGGAATCCTAAACCTAGAAGAAATATGAAACACACCAGGAGGAATGGGTATAACAATAATAGTCAGAAAGTAAATAGAAACAAAAAGGAAGATATAAAAGATCTTGTATTTGTCAAAGCTAAAGATCCAGAAAGTTCATCCACTATGTTGGGAAGTTAGTCAAGTGAAGCATCTGAGAGCAAGTTGAATCACCAACCCATCTCAATCTGATTGAGCATCATATTTCATTAATTAAAATGAAAGAATAAGCATCATAATAGTATAGGAGCTAATGGAGTTTGAATCAACTATTGCAAAGTTAGTATGTGATAGTAAATGATGTAAGGAAGCTATGGTTAAGAGTGCATGAGATTCTGAGCTTGTATGGAAGTGCACAAAGTGAAAGAAGTTCATTGATGAACAAAGATAACTTTTTGGCAATTGCGTACTTGCACAATTAATGCAAAGATCAATTTGAGGTTATTTATGGATCAAAATCAAATTTGTAAGTAGCATTTGATCATGCAATGAGATAAGGAGCATTTAGAGAAAATTGAGGAGGATAATTAAAATGTTTGGAGCAGATTTGAAAGTGTTTCTCAACAAGCCCTAATTTTGTGATTCTAAGGTATTTATCGCTTGCGCAACTATATTTTGAAAATTTTTATTTAAATAAATGGACACATCCGCGGTTAGTGATGTGAATGAGAGACCTAGGTATAAGTTTAAGAAACACCCATACATCTCTATGGAGGATGATCCAACAGGAGCATTTTCACAAGTATCGCATAGGGTTTTACATGTTGAAGATGTCCATGCATATATCCATTGCAATTTTGAGTCAATAGATGATAGTGACATCCACAAATATTTGAACATTGTGTACAACAATAACTTATCATTCAAGGAAGGGTTTGAACATTTAGTTGATTTAAACATTAACAAGTAGATTTTTTGTACTGAATTTGATAACCATGAATGGACAAAAATCATTTTGAGCCGCATTCATGAAGATATGTTTTGGGTAGGAGATGTACATATTGTTATTACAATGAAATGATTCATAAACTTACTGGTCTAAGCAATGACGGTAGCAACCCTGTGAATGAAAAACATGTTAAGAAATTAGTTGAGACAAACCTAAAGATAAAATCTAATGGAAGGAACATGAAAGTTGACATGATATAGCAAGTAGACATCAAATTGCTAAGCAAGATTATTGGCTATAAGATAAATTATAGCTCCAGATTGAATTCTATCCTAGTAGGATTCATACATGCAGCATATATGATGATTGTTGAGAAATAGAAAGTAAACATGTGTGAGATTTTGAGACAATAGTTATTGGACAACCTAGATAGATTGAAGAAGACAAAGAATGTGACATTTAGATTTGAGTCTTTGTTGACACACCTATTCTTCCAATGGATAAAGAAATTCCCTGGTATGCCTAATTATGAATGGAAATAAAAAAGATGCACAATGGATGTAGTAACACAGTATTACAGGAAGCATTCAGAAGAAATAATCAAGAAGATATAACTAAAATGATAAAGAGTTTCCAGGTAGAGATGAAACAAAGGTTTATAATTCCACCTGCTTTAGTAGAGAAGTATAAAGATGATATTTGTTTCATGGTAGAGACTGATATGGCATGCATGGAAGTAGTAGAACTAAGGGTGAAATTCATTAACCCTATGGGTTATGAAATGTCTGAGGAAATAATTGAAGGATATGCAAAGATAATTCTTGAGTCAAATAAAGATAAGGAGTTTCTTAGATGGGGAACCTATGAAGAAAAGATTAAAGAAGTCTATCAATAATTGTATTCCAAGGATATTAAAAGAAATGTTGATAAAAGATTGACAACATTTTTAAGGAAATAGGTATGAGAAGAGATGAATATAGGAAAGCCTTGAAGATTGAAAATATAGTGAGAGAAAGTGGGAAGCTAGATGTGTTAGTTAAACCATTATCTATCAGAACTGAGGGTGTAACCATTGCGGTGTCATCTATGCAATTTCTTGTAACACCATGTGTAACTATATCACAAGTACAACCATAATTCACACTTATACAATAAGAAAGAAAAGAATATGTAAGTATTTTTTATGTGGATTTAGATACCTCACCGTCCACCAGAAGATCAAAAAGGTTAGTATAAGTAAAGAAAGAACCTACAGAGACTCCCAAGTACAAAAGAATGAAACTAATGGCAGCATGACCTGGCAAGAGGCAGAAAGTGTTAACAACTATTGAGAAGAAAAAGACAAGCACCCCTAAAGAACCTAAGAAAGATGAGAAAAAGAAAGAATCAGATAGTGCGAGTAAAGGGAGAAAACCATGGAAGCCTAAGATTAAAAATATCAACAACACAATCATTAATAATGGTAACTTTGTATAGTTGAACAAGTTTTATGGTTTTTATGACATGTTTGATAGATTTTAGTTAGAGAATGCAATAATAAGATTTATGATTCTAAAGAGTAAGAAATTTGAGGATGTTAAAGGACAAGTTCCTACTGATTTGTATGAGAGACTTATAAAAAGAAAGATGAGAGTTCATGATGAGGACATGGAAATTAGAGAGAATATGATCAGAAAACTATGTGCAGTAGACAGTGATGAGCACCTTAAAAGTCTCATGAAGACACTTGAACCTCAGCTGAGAACTAGAACAAGAGCACTACTAATTATGGGAGTTAATTATGAAGAAGTGAACAAGAAAATTGAGGAATCTATAGTGCAGATGATGACAACCATTTAGATCACTAAAGCAACAACATCTACAACAACACCACAAGTAACCATAGGAAATGACAGTATGTAGATTGATATCACAAGTGTTACAATTGATACTAAAGAAGATCCTTTTATGGACTATGGAGGAAACATTGTTGACAGTTTGGAGGAAGAAGAGTTGAAGAAGAAGGAATAAGTGGAAAGATAGAAAATTGAAGAGGAAAGATAGAAAGCTAAAGAGGATGAAAAGAAGAGAGTAGAAGAATAAAAGATTAAGGAGGAAAAAGAAAAGAAACAGAAAGAGGAGGAAGAAAAGAGAAAAAGAGATAAAGAAAAAGAAAAGGAGGATAAACTTAAAGAAGTCATAGAGGAAATGTAGAACAAATGGAATCTAATTGTACAAGAATCAGCACTTGTACCACATTTGAAGCACACTAAAACTAAGGTTGACAAACTATTTTTTTAGCATGAAGCAAATATAATACTCCATACTCTAGTTAAACCAAATATGCAAATGGAATCAGTATTGAAGAATCTATCAAGAGATGAAGCTGATCAAGTTGAACTGATATCATCATTACGAAAAATCTTTGAGAAGAATAAGCAAGTAAAAAGTTTGCAAAAATCATTAATATCAGTCACAGAGAAACTGCAGAGCATAATAACAAAGAAAGTACTTGAGACTCAACCACAAGAGAGATCAAGTGCAGTGATTATGGCATTTGATAACGAGTTTACATATTTATCTGAGGTAGCAGCCACCCAAGCACAAACCAAACATAATGCACAATTATTTGACACTGTTTGTCAAGACATTAGAAATTATTTGATTATGCTTGACACTTGCATAAAAGAGTTAAGGAGATGTGCAATTGATGGAAAGACATTGTATGGACAATGCACATTAGCACATAATTTTTTCAAATACATAAATGAGGAGTTGAACAAGAAGCAGGCAGAACTACAAAACTTGGTCAAAGAACTTCAGCATCCTAACATGAAGATTGAGGATGTGGGAAGAAGAATTGCAAAGACTTATAATGATATAAGTTTGATTGAGCTAGAAAGAGAAAAAGTTATCAAAAGATTTTCATTGTTGAGAGATCATTTAACTATGAAGATAGCCATTGTACAGAAGCAACTGGATGAATGCCTTAAGGCTAAGGCATCTTATGAAAAGTTTACATATTCAGATTTGAATGTAGTTGAAGTTGCATCTTATGGACTATGCACCCTTATCAGCATATCTGAAGCAGTTCAAATCACATGGGCCAAAGAATTCAAGAACTTGAAAGAGAGTTTTGTTGATTACATCTCAAGAATATCAAACCCAGCATAAAAGAGGTAATAAATTTTTACTTGTGTAAAGATATGAAATGAGTTGTTAGGAATATGAAAACAAGTTAAACATTCAACAAGATAAATCAGAACTACACTTATGCTAAGACAAAAGAAAGCAAGAGAGAGAGAGAGAGAGAGAGAGAGAGAATGAAAACTCCCCAAATGAAGCCTCCTTGAAGTTTGGATTTGTTCAAGATTTGATATGTGTGCTCAAATTGTGCTCAAGCTTCAATAGATTTAGGATGATTTTGGCATTATGATGGTAGTTTGGTAGTTTTTAGTCTCTCAAACTATCATGGAAACTTTGCATAAAAGGTGGATGAAAATGAAGGAGAAGAGGGGTCAATTTATAGGCAAATGGATGGTCAAGATGCAAACCTGAGGAATGGCTAAGATGCATTTGAGGGGGAGCACATGGATTGTGTTTTCTCAAATGCATCTCATTATGACAAGTGTCACAATGGGAGAGGTTGGAATAAATGGGGGAATGTGACCATTTTGGGAGATGTGAGAGGGGACAAATGTGTAAGAGGAAGATGGAGTATGTAAGAGGTGTGTAAGATCATTTAAGGTTGACATAAGGTGAGGGAATTGGGGAATGTGAGGATGTGAGGATGTGACATGAGGGTTGACCTAGGTTGGCTTAAGATTTCTTAATCCATAGATTATGATTGTCCAAATGTTTAGGAGGTGATTAGGCTTCGATTAGGAGGCAAGTGGGGGGTTTAAGAGGATGTGATGGGAGGAGAGAATGAGTGGAGAGTTAGATTAGCTAATCATGGGTTATTAGTTAAAGGAGGATTAGTATCAGTGAATGGGTTAGGTTGAGTATGAACACATGTTAGGAGTTTGGGATGAGTTTGGTTAAGGGTTTAGAATTAAATATTCATTTAATTCCAAGTGAGAGGAAAAAGGGTTTTATCAATTAATTTAATTAGATAAGTGTATGCATTTAAATTAATAGAAGAATAGGGATTAATTAATTATCAGACTATAGGTTTGTAAATTAGATAATTAATTGGACTATAGTTAATTAGTTAAACTAATTAACTAGGGGATGACATAAATTAATTAAATAATAATATTTAATTAATAGGATGTCTTAGGAGAAAAGTAAGTAAGATTACTAAATAATGTAATCAAATTTAGGTGTCTACATTTTGCCCTTCTTCGACATAGTGTTAATATAACGCTATTTCGAAGATGTTTTTAGCAATAATAGACAACGTGAAGAATGGAGTTGGTAGTAGAATTTCCCTAGTTTACAAGCCAAGATGTTAGACTGGGGGATGCCCCCTCGAGACGGTGACAGGGAAAGAAAAAGGGGCTTGGGTAGCGTCTTGAAAGGAAAAGGTGAAAAAGGTGTGTTGCGGGCTAAGAAGGGGGATGAACGAGAAAAAGATAGGTGAAAATAGCAATGGAGGGAAAGATTTGGCGTGAGGGGAGGAAATGGTGGACAAAAAGGCATCTGGAAATGAAAATTAGGGCTCGGAAGGGCCTTAATAAGGGTCAAAGGTGCCAAAAATAGGTCATTTGCACACTTTAGAGCCTAGAAATTGAGATTTTGAGCTCTGATAAGTGAGGAAAAGATGACAGATAGAGGGTGACATCTGACTCACCATTCTAACATTGTGCAATGTATCTAGCATTGCAGACGTCCTAACCAACATGTAGGCTCAAAAAATGTGCCTTTTCATTAAGTTCTTTCATCATTTATTACATGTTTTCTAAGGAAAACAAGTGATCCCGCAAGTGCAAGATCGGTAGGACCACGCCCGCGCATGCGGGAATGCGTTCCCACAAAAAATACTATGGGAGGGGTGGACTTGGGGTTCTAAGGATTTTTTGTGGGATCGTAAAAGTCCAAGGGTTGGGGGATCTTTGGAGGGAATGCGTTCCCGCAAGGCATTTTTGCGAGATCGCATTCCTGGAGTAGAACAAACTGAGATGCTGAAACAAAGGCATTCCCATGGGGAGGGGGGGTTGAACAAGAAGTGTGGGAGTGTGTTCCTACGCCCATGCAAGAATGTGATCCCACGATGGCAGGATCATGGGAAAGGGAAGCTCTACAGGAAGGCGGGGAAAAAGGGGAGGTGGCAGGAATGAGGGAAGAAAAATAAGTTTTGGTATAGAAGAAAGGCTAATATTTTGGCTTGATTTGGGTGAATTTTTCCATGGATTGGCTGATGAGCCGAGAGCGACATGCCTCATTTTTTCTGGTTGGAGAGAAGTTCACTCTAGTAGAGTGGGCTTGGGTAGATGTACTCAGGTTAGGCTACTTAGTGTGGATGCCACTGAGGTATATATTTATGGCATTGGTGATAGTGCTCTGTGAGCGATGGCATTTAGAGACCAGGACCTTTCACCTATCGACTGGGGAGATGACAATGACCGTAGAGGATGTCTATCAGATATTCTGGCTACCAGTGCGAGGTACACCAATAGTGGCGGGACCATATACATAGCTACAGGTAGTGTCCCCATTACTAGGGCTAGGTGTACTACCAATGTTGCGTCATGGACAGTTACGCCTGGTGCACCATGCAATAGCAGTGCCAGCAACATGGTAGATATATTTATTTATGTGTGGGCTAGTGTTGGGGTACCTTGCCCCAAACACCGGAAGGACAGGCTTGACACTAACACTGATCCCAAGGATAGTACAGATTGTGGATGCAGGGGTCCCAATAGCCTAGGGGACACTGATTTTTGCTGAGATGTATAGAGACCTGCACCAGATTGTTTATCATGGGGTAGAGACCATGGGGAGGAGCTTTGGTTTCGCTTCTCTCCTACAGGTGTTGGCATGGGAGCACATAGCCATGTTGCGGCCCTTAGGTCAAGTTGAAAACCAACCAGAGGAGCTTACAACTTACAGCTGGGGATATCTGGTGACATACTAGGGAGGTGGAGACATGAAATTTTAGCAGGAGACACTGGATGAGATCTAGGATGGGATCACCTGGTGACCATATCTAGGTCATGCATGATGGGTGGAGGATGATAAGGAGTTGTTGTATACCCCACTACTGACATTTTTGATAGGGAGATGGGACTATATTGTTGAGAAGTATAGGCTAGACAAGGTCTCACAGTAGTTTGGCTTCAGACAAGATAGACTGGGGTTGGCTCGATGGTGCCAGTGAGCCACATGAGAGTGGGTATCAGAGTTTGGGCCAACAAAGGACAGGACATGGTTATTGGCTGAGTATTAGGCCATGCAGCCATTTTAATGGGACTGGGTGGGGGGATATAAATTATGAGATAACACCCACATGTGATGAGTGGTTTCAGCCTCTAAGACTAGTGGGGAGATCAGAGTTATCTGATGGTGGGGGAGCAGTGCCTGTATATAGGGGTCGAGGGAGGAGAGGAGGGAGAGGGAGAGGGAGAGGTGGAGATGGGGATGTAGGTGAAGATGGCATGGATGTGGGTGGGGGAGGGGATGGTGGGGGAGGAGATGGGGGATAGATACCCACAAGACCACCACCACCAACAGGATCACCACCACATGTAGGGCCACCACCACCAGCAGGGCCACCACCATCAGCACGACCACCACCAACAGTAGGAGTGGGATCATCCAAAGTAGAGGGGATGATGTAGCAAGGTTCCTAGCCTCACTATAGGCCACTTATGACAAGACAAGTTAGTTGCTCAGAGATGTACAGGGGAGAGTGATAGCCTGAGAAGGGAGAGGGATAGTCTGATAGTGTGATTAGTGCAGTCCATAGAGGAGGACATGATGACTATTGATGAGAGGGACTAGCTGAGGAGGGAGACGGATGCTCTATTGATAGAGAAAGATTAGATGAGAGGAGAGAGAGACAGTCTACGGTCAGATTGAGACCGTCTCAAGGGAGAGAGGGACATGGTTGTCTAGCAGTGCATGGCAAACACCACTACAAAAGGCTTATAGGATCGATCATGGGAGGTATCCTACCTCCAGCGAGAGCTCCTTAGGATGAGCAAGTAGATAGGATGGTACCAGGGAGTTTATCATGTAGAAGTGCACGTCGAGTGCTGCTAGCACTAGAGGCATCCAAGCCGCTCGATGGCCACAGGGTCAGGGACCAGTGCGAGTTTAGGTGCAGGGGCTAGCAATAGCCAAAGGATAGGGGGCAACACATCCATGATTAGCACATCTCATAGGTCAAGTCATGAGAGCCGTCGGTCGGGGCATACATAGAGTCATCAGTGATCAGCCAATAGATCTGTGTAGATGGCAAAGGCATCAGGATTGGGGATGGAGGTAGACTCTAGGCTACGATATGGAGTTGTATAGGTACAGGGTACAGGTACACATGGCTTTATAGCTGGACATGCATTTTTGCAAGATCTATCACAGGTGTAGATTTTAGGAGTACAGGGCACAGTGGAGAGACTGGCACCTAGGGTCATGCAAGTAGATTTATCTGCAATACCATTATAGGACCCAGCATAGGTTGACCCTCTGACTGATGATGTCGATATGCAACCTCCCTCAAGAGAGGCAATAGGTAGTGATATGCTACGATTTTGATCATGTATTTTAGCTTTTCATTGATGGAGGGCCTAGTCCCTATGTATATTTATATCTATACTTTTCATGGACATGAACTGAGATAGACATTTATTCTTTCATTCTTTGGGTTGGGATATGTACTATTTTTTTCCATGATTTATATATACATGATGAGCTAGGTGGGATATGAGATGTAAGCTATGGATGTATGAATGCATATGATGTACTGATGCAGATGATGCAGAATGTGACGTGATTTTCTATATTTTATGAGACTAACATGTGTGTGATGTAGGATGCAAGTTGCTTGATGTGATAGGTGATATGATGTGTTTATATGAGATGCATGTTCTGACATTTTGTGGATGCAGGATGTGATGTAATGCTATATATGTATGATTTATGTATATGATGATCAAATGTGTTCATGGATGTTTTAATGTGTTTAGAAATGCAATATAAAAAATAAATTAACAATGCAAGATAACAATGAACCTAAATGATAATGATAACCTAAAATGCCTTAATGAAAGATAATGAATAAATATCATTTTCCTTTAACCATGCAAGGTGTATCATTACCCATTCTTACTAATCCTCCATTATAATGTTCAAGATGATCAAACTTATCTCCATCACCAGTCATGTGATGTTTACAGCCACTATCAATGATCCATGTATCATTTTTACTAACCTTAGAAATGAGTGTTGTTTCTACATACCTTTCTTCTTCCTCTGATTCATCTTTCATTGCAACAAACACTACCTCAACATCAGCATTTGTGTTGGTGTCGGTGTCCTCTTCTTCAACTAAGTAGCATGCCTTTTTGCCCTTATCTTTGTGATCTCTGTTACTTTTTTTGTAGTGTCGGTAACCTCTGTTATTTCTTCTTCCATAGCTTACATCATGAGATCGGTCTTGGTCTTTGTCTTCCTCTTTCCTGTTGGGACATCTAGCAGCAATATGGCCAACTTCTCCATAGTTAAAACATGCTAAAGGTAATTTTCCCTTATAGCTACCTTTACCTTTAGGTAGTCTTTGGGTCATAAGAGCTTCAAGTTCATCAAACTCATCATCAGTATTACTATCACTTATATCATGTCTACTGCTAGATTTACCGATCTTCAATGAAGACATAAAAGAAAACTCAACAGACCAACACTATTATCAAAATTGTTCAACTCAAAAGTTATTAGCTTACCAATCAAACTATCAAGAGTAAGAGTGCTTCCAGGTGCAGACGTCATTTCATGTATTGTAGATATTCTAATTGCATATGTAGGCAATAAGGTTCTTAGAATTTTACTTACCACTATATCCTCATCAATGACACCACCAGATCCTCAGATAGCATTAACTACCTCCTTGATTTGATTTGAATATTATGTAATGTTCTCTCCTTCCTTCATTTTCATATCATCAAATCTGCATCTTAAGCTTTCAGCTCTGGCTCTTTTTACATTTGCATCACCACCATTAACTTGAGCAAGTTTGTCCCAAATTTCCTTTGAAGTAAGGCAATCCTTGACATCTTCAAATTCAGCATTAGATAGAGCAGCAACAATCTCCATCATAGTAATATTATGTTCATGTCTGTCTCTCAACTGATCAAGATTCAAAGGTCTTGTAGGCGGTGCTAAGTAGCCATTATCAAGTAGGGTGATAGCTGAATTACCAATTCTTGATATATGAAGTCTCGTTCAGCTTTTCCATATAGTAAAGTTGTCCTTGTTCAGCTTCGACACCTCCCTCTTATACATTTTGTGATCTTTCTACTGAAGTCCTTAAAACTCTGTTCCAAGCAACCAATGTGCTCTGATACCAATTGTTAGAATAACTGAGAGGCGGGTGAATCAGCTAGATCAGTTATCTTATAGTCCCAATCACAATTATAAAACTCTTAAGAGAATTCCAATAAATTATGCAGCTTGGTAACATAAAATACTATATGGTCTGTGTCTTTACCAATTACCAGTCATTTATCTTACTGTGATTACCGACCAAATCAAATATGTAATATGTAAAGTATGATAACCAAACATTCATCACAGAAACACATAACACAATGATTTAATGTGGAAACCCTATTAAGGGAAAAACCACCAAGGACCGGTACCCCAAAATAATTTTTACTCTTCCGAAATGAGCTCGGTGAAGAGCCAACCCTATTAAAGGTTACAAAACACACTGTAAGGTGTGACCTTGTTAGAGGATTTAAGACTAACAATTATCATTCAACCAACATTCACTATGGGGTTGATAGGATAACAATGTACATTTAATGAATGACATAGGACATAACATAAGACGGTTAAGTCCACTTGGTTAAGAGATTTTTGTGTAATAATGGTTAAACTGAAATAATAGTTGATCTGATTACAATACAACTTGATTTTGCAGATGTTCAGATCTATTCTAAGCCCATACAAATCCTCTTATCAATATTTCAATTCAGTTCTTCAACATTCAATAACTTACTGTCACTCGGTAATAGCTCACTGATGCTCGGTTAACTCTGTAGTTCGGTTCTCCTTCAACCAATTTGATCAAACATGCATGAAGCTATGTTCACGCTAAATTGCCACAGTCTTCTTTCTTCTAGCATAGTTTAATACTAAAACCAATATCTCTTATATAGACAAGTAAACCATTTTCTTTTCATCCATCATATTTTTCCACTTAATCTCCTTCGTTGATTTTGTCGCTTAAGCCTTCCTCGACAGGTGTGTCAATAACTCATTTCAATTCCATCCTTTAGATCTTCTTCAAATTTTGTTAGTTGTGGATCTCATAACAAACTTTATCTTCAACCTTGAAATCATACACATTCTAGATCATCCATTTATGTCAGCTAAACTGAGCATTTAATTCTTTCATCCATACTTGGTAACAAAGAAATGTGTCGGTGAATACTAGCTCAATTGATACTGTTGCTCGGTATACACTACACTAGCTCGGTGTATACTGAAGTGCTTCATTTACTAACCACGTTTCTTTGTGTAATTTTCTTTCTACTTCATCATAGATAAATGCAACATAATCAAGTCAATAGCATAAGGTCATAGACTCATCAATAAGTTACCCAAAGTATTCCTTATCCTCATATGTCATATCCATCTTCCTCATGTAGATATTTATGTTCTTCATCTCTTTCTCCCTTCTATAGATAATTAGATGTTTGTAACTTACATGATAAGTATTGTCAAAACTAGTTGACATCAATGACAACATATTACTAATTTAATCATCTTACATATCAATTCAGTAACTTGATAATCTCTAATCATTGATCTTCAAGTCATTCAGATATTCAATTAGTTGTAGTTCATCAATCTCTCCCTTTGGCATTGATGGCAACACAAGCAATATGAAATATGCCATACACATACCAAACATATGTTCCACAACTATATAATTAAATGTTGTAGCTCATTAAGCTCTTCCTAGCTTGATTTTAATATGTTTAATCACTACGTTACATAACAGCATTACAAGTTTAGACTGTCCTCTACGGATTTGATTTGTTCAGCTCTCAGATTCCTTCTATTCTCAGTAACAAATATTCAACTCTTTCAGATTTTCTCTCCCTGACTTTCTCATTTTATCTATCCCTTAGATAGATATATCATGATCTTTCTCCATACTAATTTCTCTCCTTTATCTCTCTCTATTTCATATTGAAATCTCTCTCCTCCTTTGACAACAATCTTCGTCTAATCTTTATATTTCATTAATCAACTTCTCTCCCTTTGAAAATAATGCCAAAGAAAAATATAAAACACAGCTCTATAGTAGCCAAGTAACTCACTGTTGTTCGGTGCAGACAATGTATCTCGGTACACTGATATGCCAATTCTCAAATCTTTCCTTCACAACTTTAGAAAAAATCCAAAGTGTGAGCTATGTTGCATCAACATGAATGATCTTCTGATAAGATTAGGCTAATGTAACCTCTAGATCACATTAGTGACCAGTAGACAGGGGACAGACCCCAAGTCTAGTCCACAAGTATTCAAAAGTGTCCTTCGGTAGAGGCTTGGTAAAAATACCATCAAGTTGCTCCTTTGATGTAACATATTCCAGTTTGACTTGCTTCTCCTATACTTGTTCTCTTAAGTAGTGATACTTAATTGATATATGCTTTCTTTTTTAATGCATCGCTAGATTCTTAGATATATTTATTGCACTAGTGTTGTCACAATATATAATCACTGGCTCAGTGATTACCTCATTCATCCCTTCCAACACTTGTTTGATATAAGAAATGTTTGAACAGTTTGTAGCAGCAGCAACATACTCTGCTTCGGCCATAGACTAAGAAATACAAGGCTATTTCTTACTTGTCCAAGTTACAAGTCTTTCACCAACAAAAAATGCTCCTCCCGTTGTGGTCTTTCTATCATCTATATTTCCAGCCCAATCAACGTCGGTGTAGACTCTTAGCTCAAATTTTCCTTCCTTTGGATACCATAATCCATAGTCCTCTATTTTCTTCAAGTATCTCAGGATTCTTTTTGTAGCAACCATGTGTGAATCTTTAGGATTGGCAGCAAATCTAGCCATAATCCCAACTGCATGTGCAATATCAAGGTGACTATGTACAACATACATCAGTTTACCAATCATAGATCGGTACAGTGTTTGATTTACCTCTATGGATTCATCATCTTTAGTCAATTTGCAGCTTGTGACCATCGGTGTTCCAACTGGTTTAGCATCTTCCATGCCAAATGTTCTCAATACTTCCTTAATATACTTTGATTGTGTGATGAAAATTCCATCATTCTGCTGAATAACCTGCAAGCCTAGAAATAATTTAATCTCTCCAAACATTGATATTTCAAATTCTTTTCTCATCTCATTAGAAAAATATTTACATATATGATCTTTTCCTCCAAAGATTATATCATCCACAAATATTTCAGCAATCAAAATAGTATCATCAGATCCTCCTTTCATGTACAAATTATTGTTCTCACTAGTTCTTACAAAACCAATACTTAAAAGATAAGTATGCAACCTCTCATACCAGTCTCTCAGTGCTTGCTTTAATCCATATAAAGATTTTTGTAATCTACATACCATGTCTTTCTTATTTGGATCAACAAATCCTTCTGGTTGTTCTATGTAGACCTCCTCTTCTAGTACTCCATTCAAAAATTTTGACTTGACATCCATTTGGTATACCTTAAAATTCTTATGTGCAACATATGCTAGTAACATTCAAACTCCTTCCAATCTAGCAACATGCGCAAAAGTTTCACCATAATCAATTCCTTCATCCTGTGCATATCCCTTGCAAAGTAGTCTAGCTTTGTTCCTAGTAACTTCTCCATTTTCATTTAGCTTGTTTTTGAAAATCCATTTAGTACCGATAACATTTTTATCTTTCAGTCTAGGTACTAAATTTCATGTCTTATTTTTCTCTATTTGTTCAATCTCCTCATTGATAGCATTGACCCATTCATCATTTTCAAGTGCAACCTTAATATTCTTCAGTTCAAACTCACAAACTAAGCATGTGTTCTGTCTTAACTTACATCTAGTTTGCCTGCCAACTTATCTCCAATGATTTGGTTCTCAGGATGATGTCTTCTAAAAAATCTAGCTAGCACTTGATCTCTTATTTGTTGTTCATTCTATTTAGGTTCATTTCTTTTCTCAGTAGCCTCTTCCTTATTCTTGGTTTCCCTTTGTTGTTCCTCGGTGTTGTTTTCTTGATGCTCGGTCGACTCAGCTTGCAGCTTCGGTAGGTACTCCGTATGCCCAATGTAAGTGAATCTATCATATTCTTTCAGCTCCCTAGTTCTTTCTTCATCATTTTTATCAGAAAATTCATCAACTCTAACATTAGCACTTTAAATCATTTTATTAGTAACTTTATTTAGACACTTCTAAGCTTTTCTTTTAGTAGAATATCTGAGAAATATTCCCTCATCACCTTTAGAGTCAAATTTTCCATTTCTATCATCTTTGAGAATAAAACATTTTCTACCAAAACTTTTGAAGTAACTTACACTCGGTGTGTGTCCAAACCATAACTCATAGGGTATTTTGTTTGTGTCTTTCTTTAGTTGTACTTGGTTCAGTACATATATAGTTTTCCTAATTGCTTCTCTCTAGTACATCTGTGCAACATTCTTTTCAATCATCAGTGGTGTTTCACAATCAACTATAGACCTATTTCTCCTTTCTGTAATCCTATTTTGTTGCAGTGTTCTCGGTGGAGATACCTATCTTTTAATGCCATGCTCATTACAATAGTTAGTGAATTCATCAAAAATAAACTCACCACCTCTATTAGATCTTAGACATTTTAGTTCCTTTCAAGTTTCTTTTTTAGCTTTAGCTTTGTACCATTTAAACATCTTAAATGCTTCAAATTTATCCTTTAAAAACATATCAGTCATCAATCTATTGTAATCATTAACAAATAGAATAAAGTATCTATCAACATAGTAACTCTGAGTTCTCATGGGACCACATAGGTCAATGTGAACTAACTCCAAGATTCTTTTTGTTGAATAGTCTTTACTTTTAAAACTAGATTTTTTCATCTTACCTTTCTGACATTGATGACACATAACATGATCCAGTTTAGTTAGGCTAGGCAGTCCTCTAAATTTTCTCTTTTTACTGATCTTGATCATATTATTAAATTTTACATGACATAAACTTTTATGACACAACCATGCATCTTCATTTTTAACTAGCAAACAAGAAGTCTCAGTATTGTCAAGATAAAATAAGTTACCTTTTGATTGTGCTCCTATTCTGACAAGGTTTCCATTTTCATTGTAGATCTTCACCTTCTTGCTTTCAAATGCCACTCAGTGACCTGAGTTGTTAAGTTGTGCCACACTTAGTAGATTATAATTCATTCCTTTTATCCAATAAGCATATCACATTTTATTTTATCATTTATCAATAAAGATCCTTTTCCTTTAACCATGCAAGGTGTATCATTACCCATTTCTTACTAATCCTCCATTATAATGTTCAAGATGATCAAAATTATCTTCATCACCAGTCATATGATGTGTACAGCCACTATCAATGATCCATGTATCATTTTTACTAACCTTAGAAATGAGTTCTATTTCTACATACCTTTCTTCTTCCTCTGAGTCATCTTTCATTGCAACAAACACTACCTCAACATCATCATGTGTGTCGGTGTCGATGTCCTCTTCTTCAACTAAGTAGCATGCCTTTTTTCCCTTATCTTTATGATCTCAATTACTTCTATTATAGTGTCGGTAACCTCTGTTGTTTCTTCTTCCATAGCTTCCATCACCAAATCGGTCTTGGTCTTTGTCTTCCTCTTTCCCGTTGGCATATCTAGCAGCAATATGGCCAACTTCTCTACAGTTAAAAGATGCTAAAGGTAATTTTCCCTTATATCTACCTTTACCTTTAGGCATTCTCTGGGCCATAAGAGCTTCAAGTTCATCATCAGTATTACTATCACTTATATCATGTCTACTGTTAGATTTACCAATATTCAGTGAAGACATAAAGCAGACTCAACAAACGGTATGACACTATTATCAAAGTTATTCAACTCAAAAGTTGTTATCTTACCAATCGGACTATCAAGAGTAAGAGTGCTACTAGGTGTAGGCCTCATTTCATGTGTTGTAGATATTC
Organism: Chamaecyparis obtusa; assembly: GCA_027943335.1. Classification (NCBI taxonomy): domain Eukaryota; kingdom Viridiplantae; phylum Streptophyta; class Pinopsida; order Cupressales; family Cupressaceae; genus Chamaecyparis; species Chamaecyparis obtusa. Next base: position 116,522 of record BSBK01000545.1, read on the forward strand.
TGATTGCATATGTAGGCAATAAGGTTCTTATAATTTTACTTACCACTGTATCCTCATCAATGACACCACCAAATCCTCAGATAGCATTAATACCTCCTTGATTTGATTAGCATATTATGTAATGTTCTCTCCTTCCTTCATTTTCATATCATCAAATCTGCCTCTTAAGCTTTCAGCTCTGGCTCTTTTCACATTTGCATCACCACCATAAACTTGATCAAGTTTGTCCCACATTTTCTTTAAAGTAAGGCAACCCTTGACATCTTCAAATTCAACATCAAATAGAGCAACAACAATCTCCATCATAGTAATATTATGTTCATGTCTATCTCTCAACTGATCAAGAGTCAAAGGTCCTGTAGGCAGTGCTAAGTAGCCATTATTGAGTAGGGTGATAGTAGAATTACCAATTCCTGATATATGAAGTCTCATTCAGCTTTTCCATATAGTAAAGTTATCCTTGTTCAGCTTTGGCACCTCCCTCTTATACATTTTGTGATCTTTCTACTGAAGTCCTTAAAAATCCATTCCAAGCAACCAATGTGCTCTGATACCAGTTGTTAGAATAACTGAGAGGTGGGTGACTCAGCTAGATCAGTTATCTTATAGTCCCAATCACAATTATGCAACTCTTAAAACAATTCCAACAAATTATGCAGCTTGGTAACATAAAATACTATACTATCTGTGTCTTTACCGATTACCAGTCATTTATCTTACTGTAATTACTAACCAAATCAAATATGTAAAATGTAAAGTATGATAACCAAACATTCATCACAGAAACACATAACATAATGATTTAACGTGGAAACCCTGTTAAGCGAAAAACCACCTAGGACTGGTAACCCAAAATAATTTTCACTCTTCTGAAGTGAGCTCGATGAAGAGCCAGCCTTGTTAAAGGTTACAAAAAACACTATAAGGTGTGACCTTGTTAGAGGATTTAAGACTAATAGTCATCATTCAAGCAGCATTCACTATGGGGTTGATAGGATAATAATGTACATTCAATAAATGACAAAGGGCATAACATAAGACGGTTAAGTCCACTCGGTTAAAAGATTTTTCTGTAACAATGGTTAAACTGAAATAGTAGTTGATCTGATTACAATACAACTTGATTTTGTAGATGTTTAGATCTATTCTAAGCCCATACGAATCCTCTTATCAATATTTCAATTCAATTCTTCAACATTTAATAACTTACTGTCACTCGGTAATAGTTCTCTGACGCTTGGTTAACTCTGCAGTTTGGTTCTCCTTCAACCAGTCTGATCAGGCATGCATGAAGCTATGTTCACATTAAATCTCTGTAGTCTTCTTTCTTCTGGCATAGTTTCAATAATGAAACCAATATCTCTTATATAGACAAGTAAATCATTTTCTTTTCATCCATCAATTTTTTTTGCTTAATCTCCTCCGTTGATTTTTCCACTTAAGTCTTCCTCGACAGGTGTGTCAATAACGTGTTTCAATTCCATCCTGTAGATCTTCTTCAAATTTTGTTAGCCATAGATCTCATAACAAACTTTATCTTCAACCTTGAAATTATACACATTCCAGCTAAAATAAGCATTTAATTCTTTCATCCATACTCAGTTAACAAAGAAATGCATTGGTGAATACTAGCTTGGTTGATACTGTCGCTCGGTATACACTACACTAGCTCGGTGTATACTGAAGTGCTTCATTTATTGACCACACTGCTTTGTGTAATTTTCTTTCTACTTCATCATAGATAAATGCAACATAATCAAGTCAATAACATAAGGTCATAGACTCATCAATAAGTTACCCAAAGTATTCCTTATCCTCATCTGTCATATCCATCTTCCTCATGTAGATATTTATGTTCTTCATCTCTTTCTCCCTTCTACAGATGTTTAGATGTTTGTAACTTACATGATAAGTACTATCAAAACTAGTTGACATCAATGACAACATATTACTGATTTAATCATCTTACATATCAATTCAGTAACTCGATGATCTCTAATCAATGATCTTCAAGTCATTCAAATATTCAATCAATTGTAGTTCATCACATGCAAGGGTTGCCCCAGCATCATGCATGCACTCACGAGGAAGCGTGGTGGAAACAATGTGGGGGAATCCACAAACAAATAACATTTCCCAAGTGCACCAAGTAATCCAGAAGATTACATGTGAACTGTGGAAGGGTCATGTTCGACTAACTCGCAGGCAGAAATAAAAGAGCACAAAAGACCTTGCCCCAAAAAAATGCCTCTCGTCGCAGTGCACCATGATATAAAGGATCGTGGTGACTTTGAGGAGAATAGTCAACTAAGACCTCAAAACCAAATGAAAAATCCAAACAAACATTATGAAATCAATGTGATAAGACCAAAAGATTTCATTTTCCAAAAGATATCGACCGACTATGGATGTTGTGATTAGGTCAGACATGGAGGAAGGATGTGTCCTATAAGGACCTGGTCGGTGGATTTTGATTGCAATTGGAATTGTTGATGGGCAGATAGAGAACCTTCAAAGAATCATAGTGACATAGGATGCTTGTTGAGGAAAAATTGCTGATATTGTGTTCATGATGGGCTAGGTGTTTTGCGATAAAAAAGGTACTACTGGGAAGGACATAATGATATGTACAAACTAGAGACACTATATACAGCGGATACTTACAGAAGCTCAGGTAGTTAGGATAGGTCAAAGGGTGAAAAATATGTACATTCAGTGTTACAAGGATAGGCCATGCCTTGATATATATAAGAAGATCAGGATGTAGGATAGTGGGTCTCATCTGTTGGCATAATGGGGATGACACCTTGGGAACAAGGTATGGGTGAAACGGGATGGCAAGTGATAGTGAGTGGGTTTTGATGGGGGAATGGGAGTTTGATAGAGAATGATACGGTCCATCATGTGTGGTGCATGTTTCTAGTTTTTAACCAACATACTCACCCAAGGCACCTGATTGCCAAGTTTTCACCATTGGGCGATTATTTTCTCTTTTATTTTTTCATTTTTTTGATCTTTTTTAATGAATTTTTTTTTTTTTGTATTTTCACTGATTTTTACCTTTTTTTTTGTTGATTTATTTTTTTCAGGATCATATAAATGGTTCAAGCATAGAGCCGCTTCAAATGTATGATGTTAATGGGATCATTGAGGGGCTCTACCTCGAGTGTAGATAACTATTAAGTTTCAGAGCCGAAACAAGTTGTCACCACATAGGGACCTAACCAAGTGGGCTCAAACTTCCCTTTCTTTTCATGGTTAGCTTGTACTTTTTGGTTCTCTTTCAGGACCATGTCCCCTACATGGAATTTGTGGAGGTGCACCTTTTTGTTGAAGCTCCTCTTGAGGCATTTTTTGTACATGATCAAGTGGTCATATGCATGTTGCCTCTTTTCATCTAGCAGATCCAACGGTGTAAGGTGTACCATGCGGTAATCTTCATCTATGATGTAGTTCTTCATGGACATGCATAGTGAAGGGATTTCAACCTAAATTGGCAGAACAAATTCAGCACCATATACCAAGGAGTATGGGGTGGTTCCTGTGGGTGTATGAAAAGAAATGTGGTAGGCCTAGAGGGCAAGGTTGATTTGGAGGTACCATTCACGACCAGAATCATTGACAACTTTCTGTAGGATTTTTAGGATGGTTTTATTAGTTGCCTCACCTTGACTATTTCCTTGTGGGAAATATGGGCTAGAAAAGTGTTGGTGGATGTGGAACTGGTCACAGAGTCCTTTGACATGCTGGTTTTCGAATGGAGTGCCATGATCTGTGAAGATGGTGGAGGGGATGCTGAAGTGGAAAATGATGTGGTAGAGGATGAATTTGGATATTTGGACATGTGTAGTTAGGTTGAGTGGGATTGCTTCAACCCACTTTGTGAAGTATTCAATAGCCATTATGATTTACTTATGTCTATCAGAGGAATGGGGGGTGATCATGCCAATGAGGTCAAAACCCCAACACGAAAAGGGCCATGGAGGTGCAATGGGTTGTAGCTCTTGCGCTAGTGCATGAATCAAATTACCATGTTGTTAATACTGTAGGAACTTCTTTACAAACTTGTAGGCATCATGCTCCATCATCAGCCAATAATACCCAACTCTAAGCAGCTGCTTTGAAAGGATGATGTCACTCATGTGGGCACCACAAATGCTAGTGTGAACCTCTTGTAAATCCAAGGCGGCCTTGTTTGATTCTAAACAATGAGAGCACATTATGATACCCACGATGATATAGGGTGTTGGCTACAAGAGTGTAGCGGGATACTTTGCGAATGAGGTTTTGGCATTGGGTATTTGTGAGGTGAGAAGATATGATACCATTCTTTAGATAAGTGTGAATATCATGGTACCACGGGGATTGGGGACCAACCAAGATGCATACCATGTTGGATTCAGTGTTCTCATAAGCAGGCATGTGTAGCTGCTCGACTAGAAACTCAAATTGTGTAGCATCATAGGAGATTTCTAATAGTGACCCAATGGTGGCCATAGCATCAGTTGTCTTGTTTTGAAGTCTGGGCACTTGTGTGAATTGTATGCTGACAAAGTGTTCTTTGAGCTTATCTACAAGCTCTTTGTAAGGTAATAGCTTGTCATATTTTGTTTGAAACTCATCAAGGACATGTTTGATGATCAATTGGGAGTCCCCGAATACTTGTAGTTTTGTGATAGTCCATTGGATAGTTATTCTGAGGCCTGCAATGAGGGATTCATACTCTGAAATGTTGTTTGTGCACATGAATCCTAATTTGAAGGATTTCAGGATGTAGTCACCTCTGGGAGTCACAAACAGTATCCCTTACCTCGATCCATGTGATGTATATGAGCTGTCAAAATATAACTTCCGCTGGGGTTGTTCCTTAACCACACAAAGGTGCTCATATGGGAACTCAATCACTAGAGGGTACGCATCGACTAAGGGAGCTTCAACAAGTTGATCTGCAATAACTTTTCCCTTGATGGCTTTTCGATCAACATACTAGATGTTGAATTTGCTAAGAAGCATTACCCACTTTTCTATCTGTCCTATGAGCGTGGTCTTTGAAAGACGTAGATATTTGGGAGGATCAACCTTTGAGATTAGCTTCACTATGTGGCTCAGCATATAGTGGCAAAGCTTTTGAGTGGAAAAGACCATTGCTAAGTAAGCTTTTTCCATTGGGGAATAGTTCAGCTCGTAGCCCACCAGTATTTGGTTGATATAGTAAATGGCCCTATCTTTTCTGTTGTCATCAAGTTGGGCTAGGACTGCCCCCAGTGCTATGGTAGTAGCAGAAATATACAAAATGAGGGGATTTCATGGCATTGGTGGTACAAGGATAGGTGAATTTTCTTGGTATCCTTTGAGGCTCTCAAAGCTGCGCTAGCAAATGGGATCCCACTTGAAGGTAGTATCCTTTCGTAACAGGTGTGTGAATGGTTGGCACTTATCTACTAGTTGGGAGATGAATCTTCAGACTGATTGCAACTTTCCTTGCAGGCTTCTCAACTACCTAAGTGTTTTGAGAGGAGGCATCTTTGTGATGGCTTTTAACTTCTTGGGATCAATTTCAATTCCTCACCTAGATACGATGAATCCTAGCAGCTTTCTGGATGTAGCGCTAAAGACACATTTCTTTGGATTTAATCTCAGACCATACTTATACAAGCGGTCGAACATGCTCTCAAGGACATCAAGGTGTTTGAGTCACGTTTTGGATTTTGCTAGGATGTCATCTACGTAGTCTTCTAGAATTTTATGGATCATGTCATGGAAGATTGCGGTCATCGCTCTTTAATAGGTAGCTCCCACATTCTTAAGCCCAAATGGCATCATATTGTAAAAGAATGTGCCTCACAGTGTGGTGAACACTGTGTTGTGTTGGTCTACTTTGACTATTTTGATCTAGTTATACCCTAAGAAACCATCCATTAGTGACAGCATCTCGTGACCGACAATGAGATCTATGATCATATCGATGTTGGGAAGTGGGAAATTATCTTTTGGACATGCCTTGTTGAGATCTCTGAAGTCAGTGAAGATTATTATATCACCTGAAGGTTTGATGACGAGTACCATCTTGGAGATCCAATTTGAATAATTGATGGCTCTGATGATCTTAGCCTATAGAAGCTTCTCGAGTTTTTCTTTTACTAACAAGGCCACTTTTGGATGCATTTTTCTTAGTTTCTGCTTGACTAGCTTGGCGTTAGGGTCTACTACCAGATAATGAACAACAAGATTTGGGTCAAGTTCGGGCATGTGGGCATATGACCATGCAAAATTTATGATCGACTCTCGAAGGAGAGCTTCGAGGGCTGATTCTTCTTTCTCACTTAGAGATGTCATGATGTAGGTGATTTGGGGGATTTCCTCTGTGCCCAAATTGATTGTTTTGGTTTCCTTGATGACTATGGATGATTGTTTTGGTTAGTAATCCTGGATGGGTGGAAGAGGAAAGTTTCCATCCTCTAGCACCTCAGAGAGGTTTTCACTAGGGGATATGTCCTTTATTTTTACTATTTTTGAATCAAGATGTGCCCCAGAGGGGTTTTCACATGAGGATTCTTTATTTTCTTTTTTATTTTTAATTTTGCAGCTAAAGACTTCCTCTTCCCCAAAATACCCCTTTGGGTTGAGCTGATACACTTCGATCGATTCCTGCTCCCATTCTGTTTGTTGGTCTCTGGTGCCCATAAATCTTAGGAGTGCTTCCTTGCTTCAGAACTCATCGATGTGTACCACGCTTGGTTGATCCCAGTCTATGAGGTTGGGTTGAAGGAGTGGGAGGTCAATGAGGTTGATGGTGAGTTCACGGAGGACAAAATTTCCTAGGAAAGTTTTATCGTCAAAGACACCATCGTAGGACCATTTTTCTTCCTCTTTCGAGATGTCTTCAACTTCTACGAGATCACCTTGGATATTCAAAAGGGTCACATTGGGTGAATTGGTGCCCCCAGTCACAACATCAGGCCCTTGTATGTGCATGTGAGGGGGATCAAGCCAAGGCCATGATTTTGTGGATTTTTAGAGGCTTCCATGGGGTCTTTCATCCTAGCCTCCTTGGGTCCTAGACCACCTCCTTGATAATCCCATTGTTTAGTGGCCCATTTGTGTGGTATGAGATATTTGTCTTTGAAATACCCAAGGAACTCAATATCAGGAGTTGGGGGATCTTTATACAACCATTGATTGATATCGGGTGCCAGCTCTTGACCATTCAAGATTCCATTGGAGATGAAAGAAGATGAGCCCAGAGTCTTGATCATGGGGCCTTCCTGAGGGACCTTGGTTTGATGGCAGGGTCATCCTTGCGTGTGTGGATCTAGGGGTAGAGCCCCTAATACAAAGGCATTGGTAAGATTGTATTCTCCACAGCCCTTGTTGTTGATCTTGACAGAGGAGAAGGTGGAGGCTAGAATTTTTTCTGGATCGAGTGGGATCGGAAGAACTGGTGATGATGTGCCAATATCGATTCTGGGACAATGAGTGGAGTGAGGGAATGAGTTTTCAATAGTATGACAATATGAGAAAGGATGGGGGTCTACATGGATGGTGATCTTAGTGCTTTGATATGGGAATTTTATGCATTGATCATAGGTGGAGGGAACTGCTTGGATGGAGTGGATCCATGGGCGACCAAGGAGGATGTTGTAGGGGAAGTCAAGATCAACAACATGGCATATGGTGTCCTGGATGATGAGACCAATCTTGATGGGAGAAAAAATGGTACCTTTAGAGGTACGCTCTAGGTTATCATATGCCTTGATGGTGATTACCTCGTGGGAGTTTTTTGATTCTATGAGGCCAATCTATTGGATGAACTTTAATGTACAAAGATTTAGGGCCGAACCATTATCTATCATGACCCTTTTTATGGAGAAGTCATTAATCATGATGGCTATGCGGAGTGGCAGATTGTGATCTCGCTCAACGGATGGCATGTCAGATGGTTGGAAAGAGAGGGTAGAAGGTGTGGATAGGTACCCTACAAGGTTCTTGAATTGAATGGTGTTTATATCTGCGGGGACACAGGTTTCTTGGAGGGCATTATTGAGGACTTCTTGATGGAGGGGTGATGTGCAAAGGATGTCAAGGATGTAAATTTATGTGGGTGTGTTCCCAAGGTGTTCTAGGAGGTTGTACTATGCACTGGAGATAGTTGTATTACTATCACTGGCAACAAATATCTGGCCTCTACAAGTAGTAACGACACATTGACTGTTAGCACCTTTGACATGGATTATGTTCATAGTTGGTTACTTCTAATTCGAGTTGAACTATGCTTTTGCATGATTTTTGTGAATTAATTATCTTTATTTAAAAATAACTCAAAAATCAAGCTGAGTTATTTGAGTGATTTATGGTTTTTTCTCATGCACCTCCAAAGCCCTGGATTTCTATAAAACCAAGGCTCAGCTCTTCAATTTCATATCTCAAAATTGCAAACTTACTCTACAAGAATCATAGCATATTAGATTTGGATAATTTGCACAATTGGAGCTTGAAAGATAAATTTGAGGACATTTTACAATAGACTGAATGCCTTAGGCATAGAATTTCTTTCAAATAAATCTCTCATGTGTTTAGCTTGAGTGTTTCTTTGCATGCTTTTTCTATGAATTTGCATAATTGAATACTAGGTTGTGACACCTTAGGTATTTATTGGCAGTCTTAGATACTTGTGATTGATCTTGATTGCTATCTTAGGTTATTGGACTCGCTAATCCGTCGGCCCCTCATTCAACCCCATGGTTGCAATCTCAGTGCCATAAAGGGGAGGGGTCAACAGGAAAGAAGCGTTAAGTGTTCCACTTGGCAACCCTTTTGTGCTTTTAGGAACTCACTTGTTTTCTAAGTTGGGGACTCATTTTCAGCTTGTGTGAGGTGTTAAGTGTTCCACCTTGTGGACTCATCTCATATTCACTTTAAGCGTTAAGTGTTCCTCTTTCTGCTTTTTGGGTACTTTTGGTAGATTTTCTTTTGGAAACATACATCTGTGCTCACATAGTAATTAGGCCCTATGAACACTATTTGTGATTCTTGAGAGATTGGATTCCCAGTGAAATCCTTCTTGACGACAGAATCCTTTTAGGTAGGGAGGATACTTAGTGCATTTCACATTCAACTTGGTTAGTGCATCTTCTCTTATTGATCGATACATTCTCTCCCAGGAGAGGTTGATAGATCACGTGGGGTGGACATCACGAGCTTTGGTGAATCAAAATTGGTTAGTGCATCTTCCCTTATTGATTGATACATTCTCTCTCTGGAGGGATTGATAGATCACGTGGGGTTGATATCATAGACCTTGGTGAGACAAACTTTGTCTTAGCGTGTTGGATTAATCTGCTTGCTTTGTTTGGGTTAAAAGTGAAGAGGCATCAAAACCTTGGATCTGGAGCCAAGTCCCCTTGTGGTATCATACTGTGAGTCACCTTTAGAGAGGGTTAACCATAGCGGACAATCCCTTCTTTATGTAGGTAGTGGTATAATATTTCCCATCACTATGGTCACCTTGTTTACCCTTACCTTGGTTTGGGGGGGTTGGCTTGATTCTTTCTTGCATTGTATTTAGGGAACATATTTTGATAGATTTGTAGGTTGGCATTTGGTGATGTCTAGGAAGGGGCGTCAACTGTGATCTCATTTTTATCTATGAGGTCCTGGACATAGTGCTTGAGTATCATGCACTTCATGGTGGCATGTCCCTTAATACTGTGATAGTTGAGTACTCATTGTCCTTATACCAGGATGACTTGGGTGTTGACTCATCAAAGGGTTGGGTTTGTGGATATACAATCAGGTTAGCATTGGCCATGCGGTGGAAGATACCATCCAAGGGTTCTTCGAGGGGTGTAAATGTGTATTTTTTATTGTTCTAAACACAAGGTTTGTTCTGTCCTTGGGCAACATATATGGTGTTAGCTTGATTGGTGGGTGGCTGAAAAGGCAGTTGCTGGCAAGTGTGTGCTTGTTGTTAGTGTATAGGTGCTTGTTGTTGGTACACCTGGGGAGGGGGATTGGGACCGGCTACAACAACTTGGACATGCTTGGTGTCGGTGGCTCCGTTTATGACCATATTCATGTTCTTGTTGTAGTAGAGAGATCGGTCATTTTTAGGTCTGTCTTGGGAGCTCTCCTTGTAATGTTTAATGGCACCATCATCCAAAAGACCTCATTCAATGTCCATTCCTTTCCCTTTTATGTCTTGATAAGTTTGTATGTAGTTCATTCGTGTGTAGTGGGATAACTTCAGATGCAAATTATCGATGAATATTTTGGTGAGGTGTTTTTTTGGCAGTTGACATGAAAACCTCGAGGTGAGGTTCTTCCATCTTTGTAAATAGTCATCCATAGTTTCGCCTCCCTTTTTCTTAGTATTGCATAGGTCTAGCAAGGAGAGTTCATTCTCAACATTATGGGCATATTGGGCCACAAATTTTTCTGAGAGTTCCACAAACGTGGAGATAGACCCATATGGTATTTTATAGAACCACTTGATGATGGTCCCTCCCAAACTCTTGGGGAAAAGGTGCATGAGGTATATGTCATTGTATGCCACCTCTTGGCATGCCATGTAGAATTCCTTAATATGGCTGATTGGATCTCCCTTCCCTTAATACTTATCAAACTTGGGTGTTTCAAAATGCTTGGGGAAGGGGAGTGTTGTGATTGATCTATCGAATGGATATAGACAAACTTCCTCAAACTTGAATGCTTTACCCTCAGTACCAGCCTTGACTTCTTTGAGGGCATTCTTCATTTCTTCCCACTCTGAATTGATAGGTGTTGGGGTGGGTACTCCCATTGGGAATGGATCCGATGGTGTAGGTGAATATGGGGGGATATGCAGGGGATATTTCAAGATCAGGTACGAGAATTGCCCGATAGCGAAGGGTGTCTGAAATGGATTTTGGATGGCTTGCTAGGAGACATATTTTTGGTGTAGGGTTGAGGCATGTTGTTGCATGGGGTATGGTTTAGCTTGTTTTTGTGGGATGAGAGGATTGGGTTGCAGTGCCAGGAAGTACTGTTGTTGTGGAGGAGGTTGGTAGAATGGTTTTTATTGGGACTAGCACTGGGTTTGTCCAACATATGAAGGGTGCATACCCACATTGCTGAGAGGGGGGATGGTAGCTTGGGTGTGCATTATGGGTGCTTGTATGAGGGATTTAGTGGGATGGGTAGAGATGAGTTTTTGTGATTGTGGAGGAGCAGTTTGTAGAGCAACTAGTGGCATAGATAGGTAGTTGGTGAATGTGGGAAAAGATGTAACGAAAGGAGGTAGAGGTGGTTGTTGTTCTACATGGGGGAAGGTTTGTTATTGATGAGCTATTTGGAAAAGGTGCTCATACGTAGGTATGCCCTGAGAATTCATTTTTTCTTGATTGAGGCTCCAAGAAGCGTCAATCCCTGTCGAGGGTTGTGACATGGAAGGGTTTTGGAATGCCATGGGTGGCATTCCTATGGAGAAGGTGATTTGTTGGCCCTGTGCACCGGTAATGAAAACTGGAGGGGAAACTTGCATGTAGTGAGACTGTGTAATGGACTAGGTAGATACGGATGTGGTGGCTTGTGTTGCTCCTTGTGAAAGGGATGATGAGGCAGGAGCTTGGCTCATGGCAAGTGTAGTTATTGTTTGTGTAGTAGCTTGTGTGGGGGGTGATGGTGCTTGTGTGGATTCTTGCGATTATGTGGCTACTTGTGAATAAGCAGGTGGGGGTGATGCACCCATAATAGAGAAATGGGTACTTTGGGTTGTGTTTTCGTTTGTGGGAATTATTGCGCTGGGTTGTAAGAGATGTGGGATGACTAAAGCTATATGAGATACTTGCATGGTCGGATCATGGATTTGTTGGATGATATAGGGATGGATGTTGGTGGAGACATGGATGGGTTTTGTGGGATCAAGATGGCATAAATGTGGTGGAATGGGAGTACCCTCCTATGCGTAGTTTTCCAAGATGGCGAGACAGTTCTATGCAATGATCGTGCTTACCATCTGCATGTGTCCTAGAAGGCACATGAAAGCTTCCATTGAGTTGGTGGTAGGTGTCCCACTAGGATCTTCTCACATGTTCTGAACCAATGATGGTTGAGGGTCATACATCCATGGTGCCAGTAGGGTTGTTTGGGTCTACTGAACTAGTGGCTTGGTTGGGATCCATTCCTTTCCTCTTCTTTGATCGTGTCTCAATAGGCATGAAAATGAAAAGTCCTAAGATGAGGGTGAATGTAGACATACAAAAGGGATATTGGGGATGAGGATTTTAGATTGGAATGAGGTTGGCGATAGCCTAGATGTAGGATTGTGGGTGATGAGAGATTTTGGTGATGTGCTTTTTGGAAGATGGGTGGCTAAGGGTTGAGATGAGCTACCTTTCCTGATGTGGGATCAAAAATATGTGGGATTGTCATCCTTGGATAGACTTGTGATCTTTGGATGATGGGATCCTTACTAGCGTGGACCAATCTCTGGATCGAGATGATGAGGTCCACAAGAGAAAGTACTAGCTTCCCTAGACAATGCTTAGTTGAATGGGTTTTGAGATTTTGATTTTGTAGGATGAGGTTTTGGCAACTCAAGGTGAGTCCTTGGGTGTGATGTGGATCTAGGATGATGATTTTGGGATTTGGATAGGAGATGGTTCTATATGACACTACCTAAAAAGGATGATGTAAATGTGCCTATGGGATTACTTAAGATGAAGGGATGTTGAGACAACTTCACAGATTTTGAGAAGGAAGGAGATTGTGCCTAGTAGTCTTCACTTTCAAGTCTAACAAACCAATGGTCAACTCAGATTTGAAAGGAAAACTATTTGATCATTGCATTGTACTCCATGTTATCTAATCTGGCTTGGTATTTCTCTTCTTCTTGGGCTGAAATGATAATGGGTTGGTGGTCCTTGAGCTTTCTTTCGGCAACCTTCTTTTCTCAATACACACGTGGAATTGGTAGCTTAGATTTCTTATGTTTCACTGGTTCGGTCATAGGTCCAAAAATATCTCTGCTCTCTGGATACTAGGATAGATCAAGCTAGGAAGTGACTATGGTAAGTATACCTTGGCTTGGTTTTGAATAGACTTGGTTTTGCTTTTAGGATAGTTGACAAATAGTCCCACAAGAGATAAAGAAATCTTGTGGGAGAACAGATAGATGATCTCTTTGGCAAAGAACTTTGTAACCTCAATTTGTGTATGTTCAAACAAATGTTTTCACAGGGTCTGATAGCTTTGAGAAAATGCACAAGCAATTTCTACCTACAAGACAAGCTAGTATCGCAACCTTTACCCATAACTTGGTATCCCAAAAGAGGAATACAAATGGTGAGCAATATTCAGGCGACCTGAGAAACCACTTGGGTCGGTCCTTGCACCAAGATTATGATACCTTCGGGAGTAGATCGGGTGGGCCTCTAATTAATGGCTTCTAGTAAGATCTGTGGTGTCCCCCCAATCAGTTTGTACATGTGTGACTCACTTAAGAGCCTAGTTGACCATGCCAAAATTGTAGGGATATTCACCTACCTCAAGCTACCATCAACATGCCTCATCTGAGCTTGAGGGGATAAGGCAAGAATTTTCTCAACACCTTGTTTATATACAAATAGGGGAATTACCGGTTTGAGGTTGTTCTCTAAAGAGGAAGCGCTTCTCTCTAGATAGGCCTTGCTATAACAAAAACCAATTGAACTTGATCTTTCTCTTCACCCAAGTTCCACAAAGGCAAGGGGAGAGGATACAGATACAAGTTAATTATTCTTGCGCCACTTACTTAACAAGGTTTTTGCAAAAAATTAAAGAGCTCTCAAGGAAGTGTTGAGAAACACACCAAGAAGTGTTCATTCCAAATTGAACTTAGTTTAGAATAAATGTTTTTCTATCCTAGAACATCAAACACTCATTTCTTAACATGCAAGGTTATTTGAGAAATAAATGAAAATGCTTGGAAATGAAATTTTGATTGCTTTGCAAAAATAGAAAAGTGTTACTCCCCTTTAACATTCAAGACTTTGTTTTGATTCTTGTTTTTAAGCCCCAAATTAAAATATTTCATCGCATTGATTTATTATCCCTTAAGCATTCAAGATTGGATTTTGATAGATTTTAAGCACCAAAAGTAATGTGTTTGATTGTTCATTTTTAGCCTTTATTCATTTTAAACCCCAAATATAAAAGTACGGTGTTGTGTAGGCATTCAATGTTCTTTTTAGTGCACCAAAGGAAATTGAGTTAATTTTGTTTTAAAATTTTTAACCAGCATTCTTGCAAAATACTTGCAATCCTGCAAATAGAAAACAACATTCTGACAAACCGTACAAGTGATCCTGTGGGACTATCAAAAATTAAAAAACTGACAGAAAGTAATAAATGTTGAATTGAAAGTGATACCTGCGGACGCGGTCCTGCCTGGTCAAATAGCGTTCCCACAAATTCAACAAGAAATCCCATGTTGCGGGAATGAAGGCACAAATTTCAAGATTTTAGTTAATGCCTTATGGCTTAAAAAAGTCAACAGGCAATCCCACCTATTCAAATAGTGTTCCCGCATTGCGGGAATGTGATCCCGCAAAAAAGGGTACATAGAACTGACTGGTAAATTCTGGACAAAGAGAAAGAAAAAGACCGAAGATAGAAGTTTCTTTGCGGGAATGTGTTCCTGCAGACCGTATAGGCATTCCTACAGACCGTACCTGTGTTCCTGCAAAACTATGTTTTTTTTTTGTTTTTCGCTGTGTAAAACTCGAAGGCGGGAATGATGGCGCAAATGTGTCTTCTTCAACCTCAAACTTGCAAAACACCCAAAAACCCCTTGCAAAGCACTTAAAAAAAAAGAAACGTTAGTCTGGGGTTAGTTTTGCAATGTAAAATAGATGAGAAAGATGAAGAAATGACCCTAGAAGTGGGTCCCACCAGGAGTGCCAAAATGTAAAGCTATGAAATGAGTTGTTAGGAATATGAAAACAAGTTAAACATTCAACAAGACAAATCAAAACTACACTTATGCTAAGACAAAAGAAATCAAGAGAGAGAGAATGTAAACTCCCCAAATGAAGCCTCCTTGATGTTTGGATTTGTCCAAGATTTGATATGTGTGCTCAAAGTGTTCTCAAGCTTCAATAGATTTAGGATGATTTTGGCACTATGATGGTAGTTTGGTAGTTTTTAGGCTCTCAAACTAGCATGGTAACTTTGCATAAAAGGTGGATGAGAATGAAGGAGAAGATGGGTCAATTTATAGGCAAATGGAAGGGTGAATGAATGGTCAAGATGCAAACCTAAGGAAGGGCTAAGATGCATTTGAGGGGGAGCACATGGATTGTGCTTTCTCAAATGCATCTCACTATGACAAGTGTCACAATCGGAGAGGTTGGAAGAAATGGGGGAATGTGAGAGGGGAAAAATGTGTAAGAAGAAGATGGAGTATGTAAGAGGTGTGTAAGAGCATTTAAGGTTGACATGAGGTGATGGAATTGGGGGATGTGAGGATGTGACATGAGGGTTGACCTAGGTTGGCTTAGGATTTCTTAATCTAGGGATTATGATTGTGCAAATATTTAGGAGGTGATTAGGCTTGGATTAGGAGGCAAGTGGTAGGTTTAAGAGGATGTGATGGGAGGAGAGAGAATAAGTGTAGGGTTAGATTATCTAATCATGGGTCATTAGCTAATTAAGGAGGATTAGTATGGGTGAATGGGTTGGGTTGAGTATGAACTACATGTTAGGAGTTTGGGATGGGTTTGGTTAAGGGTTTAGAATTAAATATTCATTTAATTCCAGGTGAAAGGAAAAAGGCTTTTATGAATTAATTTAATTAGATAAGTGTATCCATTTAAATTAATAGAAGAATAGGGATTAATTAATTATCATACTATAGGTTTGTCATTTAGATAATTAATTAGATTATAGTTAATTAGTTCAATTAATTAACTAGGGGATGACATAAATTAATCAAATAATAATATTTAATTAATAGGATGTCTTAGGAGAAAACTAAATATGATTACTAAAATATGTAATCAAATTTAGGTGTTTGCAACTTGTATATATAGTTTTTGACATCACCTTTTTCATTGATGTCAAAGGGGGAGACATAGAGGAAAAATGTCAAGTATACTATGTAAAGTGTAAGAGGGAGTAAATAATGAAGAAAATTGTGTTGTAAAGGATATAGTATAGTCAATGGGGGAGTATCCCTATGTAAATATGGTATATGTAAATGAACGATCCATAGATTTTTGAAATTCTTTTAATGGTCGTGTAACACAATGTTACAAAATGTTACAAGTTTTTGAAGTTTTGAATTTTGATGTTTTGGGACTTAGCCAATTTTCTCATATGTTGTCATCAATGACAAAGGGGGAGATTGTTGGCAATTTGGCTAGGTAGGATATCATGATGTTGTCATTTATGGCAACATATGATCAGTATTAAGTCAGAAGGACCTAAGGATGAAGTTTTGGGATGATGAATTAGAAAATTGTCTAAGTATCACAAAATTTATCTATTAGCACAGAGATTATTTTGGTTAGTGTAGTTCACAGAGATATTTATAGGATGTGCGCACTTAGGTAAAAATAGTACTGAGTGTGTATAACCTATAACTAAGAGCACGTGACTATACAGCCTGTACAGATAGAGTTATTATTATTTTACAGAACAGATTAGCGACAAGTAAATGGATCTTTTGGGTTAAGGGATTATTTTGTTTATCAAAATAATGACTTAACTAATTAGAGATGACATCCTAGATGTTAACCCTAAGTCAACAAGAAGTAGTCTTATGTTTTGGGAAGTGTGTAATGAATTAAAGGCTGACTAAAAGGTTATTTTGTGTAATAGCTTGTATAAAGGAAAAAAACTTGTAATGTGAAGTCGTAGTAAGTATTGTATTGATGTGTATTGATGTATTATGTGAATTATGATGTATGATCAGAGCAGTGCGAGTTTGTGATAAGTTTTGTGAAGAGCATTAAAGGAAAATTAGAATATTCAAGATATTCAACAACAGTGAAAGGTTTTGCATATAATCTTTTGTATTGAAGATTATCATTGTACATTACATGTTTGGGAAGTGAGCTCATCTTGCATACATACTTTTGTATTTTTTAATACCAACTCCTAAGGGGGTTGAGGCTTCTAACAAGGCCTAAGTCCTCTCACAAGGACTGAGACACTATATGAATGTAATAGACTCCTCATAGGATCAATATCTTTCACAAGATAATTTTGATTAGTGGATCATTTAGTGGGTACCATCCCCACCGGGGTTTTCCCTTGTCCAGGGTTTCCTCATTAACAAATATGGTGTTATGAGTTTCATTGTTTTATGGTTGTGTTTACTATTCAGTTTAATCAGTTTAGTTTCGTATGCAAGTTACAATTTAATTAATAATATCCATATTTGGGAAAAACTTAAAGTTTGTGAAATACTGATTCACCCCCCCCCCCTCTCAGTATTTCCTATTTCTAACAAAGGATGCCAAAATTGGGGGAGATGGGTTGCTAGATCAAGCATAAAAGACATGAAGTCTCAAGAATGCCAAAATGGGGCCTAACTGGGCATCTAATTATAGGTGCTTACTTTTTAGGATGGTACAATAACATGTTAAGATACACCACCCTTAAGGTGGACCTTCGTGCCACTATCTAGATGTTAATAAATTCCTTAAGGTCATTGGATAGGTCAGTCTTGGCATGAACTCTATTTTAAGGACGAGCAAGAAAACCAATATTTTTGTTCAATGTTAATAGTACGCCCTAGAAATTCCACGATGTAGTGTAGACAAGGCCACACCAATAAGGGGATATCGAGGAATTTGATCCAAATAGGAACTTAGATGAAAGTTTCTCAAAGATAACAAAGTTTGGAGCTTGTGACAAGAAAACAAGAAAGGGAGTGTAGATGTAGTAGGGATATATGCTGAAAAATGGTATTAGAAAACTTAATTTCAACCAATTGAAAATGAAAAAAAACCTTGGTAATATTTTGGAGGGCCTCCACGAAAACCCCATGAGTTGATCCAAGTAGAGTTGACCCAACTCCTTAGTGTGCTTTTAGATGGAATTCTAGTAACAAAATACTCAACAAGGATGGAGTTCCAATACATTTACACATATTGTCAATATCATGAATAGGTGAAACAACAACGAATGAATACGAATCACATTGTAGACCATTTTAAGATGAACTTGTGAGGGTATTATAGAATCATTTTCTTGCACTTTCAATCTAGCAACCCAATATCAAATGTTGGGTCACTTTGACTTGTGACCATTCAATAGAAAATAATCACCCATAGACAATGGGAACTAATGAAAGCCCATAATAAACACAAAGAATTCCACAAAAAAATTGAATGCAACAAAGATGTCTAGAAAAAAAGAATAATATGAACAAGAGTATTGAGACTCTACTCAAATTAAAACCCTAACAACAAAAAACAAAAAATTGCTTTTCTTTATAGAAATAAATTTTAAGGGTACATTTTTAAGTTTGTTGAGATCAATGAAATGAAAAAGAGAAACCCATTGCTACAAATTAAATAAATTTCAAATTTGAATGACTTTCTAGATTAGATTGCATGTTACTTTTTGCATCAACATTTTAGATCATACCACGTGATCCATCACTAGGATGATTTAGTGCTAAGAGAGTAAAAATGAGTAAGTAGTAATAATAGGGTAAAAATGAGTAAGTAGTAGATAGAGTAAAAATGAGTAAATAACACTAAGAAAGTAAAAATGAGTAAGTAGTAATAATAGGGTAAAAATGAGTAAGTAATAGATAGAATACAAATGAGTAAATAACACTATCCAAATAAAAATGAGTAAGATATAGAAAGCAATAAATAGCACTAAAGAATTAAAAAAAAAGTAAACAACATACATTCTATGATAGATCAAGATGTGATCTAATCATTGTATAAATCTGATTCTTGGGCTAGTTTGCCGAATAAAGCACCACACTGACTTACACTAACTGAAAATGAGGAGCTCAACCGACAAGTGCAAGAGTTGTTGCACATAAATATTTGATCAGAGAAATTTTGATTCCATGCGTAGTACCAACTGTTTTGGCACCTAAGAACAATGGGGAATGGAAAATGTGTATTGATTCTAGAGAAATGAACAAGATAATAGTTAAGTATCGATTCCCTATACCGAGAATGGATGACAAATAGATTCTTTGAGTGGAGCAAAATATTTTACCAAGATTCATTTGAAGAGTGGATATCATCATATTAGAATCAGAGAAGGTGATGAATGGAAGACCACTTTTAAGACAAAAGAAGGTTTATATGAGTGGTTGGTTATGACTTTTGGTTTAACCAATGCACCGAGTACTTTTTATGAGGCTAATGAATGAGGTCTTAAAGAGATTCTTGGGTAAATTTAGGATTGTGTACTTGGATGACATTTTGATATTTAGTGGAATCAGATAAGATCATTTGTTGCATATTAGATAGGTATTACAGAGATAGAAAGAAGAAATGTTGCTGATTAATTTGAAAAAGTGTTCCTTCATGAAAGAAGAGATTGTGTATTTGGGATTTGTGATTTCAGTTGATGGTTTGAAGATGGATCCTAAGAAGGTTGAAGCTATTCTTGATTGGCCTACACTTGAGAACGTTAGTGAGGTAAGATCATTTCATGGTTTAGAAAAATTTTATCGAAAGTTCATCATAAATTTTAGTCTTGTAATGCTATGATCGAGATAATGAGAGGAGATAATTTAAGAGAATTCAAGTGGACACATGGAGATGATAAGAGTTTTGAGACTTTGAAATAGAAGGTTGTTGAATTACCTATGTTAGTGTTACTTGATTTTAATAAGGTATTCCAAGTTGAATGTGATGCAAGTGGAAGTGCAATAGGAGCTTTGTTGAGTCAAGGAGCTAAACCTGTTGCTTTATTTAGTGAGAAGTTGAATGATGCTAAAAGGAAATATTTTGTATATGATCAAGAATTCTATGCTATTGTTCAAGCCCTAAAGAAATGGAGACATTATTTGATGCCAAAGGAATTTATATTGTATACTGGTCATAAGGCTTTACAATATTTGGGTAGTCAAAATAAGTTAAATCAGAGACATATGAAATGGGTTGAATATTTGCAAAATTTCACTTACATTTACACAGTGAACTCGTACCTGGTTTTGTTAACAAACTTTTAAGCGGTTTGTGCTACTTTTTGTGGGTCACCATTTAGGTCGTTTATGTCCAATGGGAATTTAATTTTATATGGAAGATTTTTGAAATAATATGTTAATTTATTACAATTTATGAATTTTGGATACTATTTTTTGAGATATTTTTTGGGTTAGATTATGTGTAAGTTTTTGTATCAATGATTAGGATCACATCCTTGATCTATCATTAGAATTTATGTTGTTTACTTATTTTTCTTTTTTGTTCTTTAGTGCTATTTACTCGTTTCTTCTATATCTTACTCATTTTTACTTGGATAGTGCTCTTTACTCATTTTTACTTTGTTAGTGTTATTTACTCATTTTTACTCTATCTACTACTTACTCATTTTTACCCTATTATTCCTACTTACTCATTTTTACTCTCTTAGCACTAAATCATCCTAGTGATGGATCACGTGGTATGATCTAAAATGTTGATACAAAAAGTAACATGCAATCTAATCTAGAAAGTCATCCAAATTTGAAATTTATTTAATTTGTAGCAATGGGTTTCTCTTTTTCATTCCATTTGATTTTAACAAACTTAAAAATGCACCCTTAAAATTTATTTCTATAAAGAAAGGCATTTTTTGTTTTCTTTTGTTATGGTTTTAATTTGAGTAGAGTCTCAATACTCTTGTTCATGTTATTCTTTTGTTCTACACATCTTTGTTGCATTCAACTTTTTGGCGGAGTTCTTTGTGTTTATTATGGGATTTCATTAGTTTCCATTGTCTATGGCTGATTATTTTCTATTGAATGGTCATAAGTCAAAGTGACCCAACATTTGATGTTGGGTTGGTAGATTGGAAGTGCAAGAAAATGGTTCTATAATAACCTCACAAGTTCATCTTAAAAGTGGTTTGTGTGGAGGCTCTCCAAAATATTACCAAGGTTTTTTTTTTTTACACCGAGAGGCATTCCTATACAGTCGTAGCAGAAGAGGAGGACACCAGCACGGCATATTCCAAGGAATATGCTGTGTACATAAAAAAGAAAGTATGTCAGTTACAAATCAAAAATTGAAAAAATAAATAAAACAAAATTCAAAAACAAAAAAGCGAAAAATGAAAAAATCAAAATCAAAACAAAAAAATCAAAACCCAATGTATAAAAAGAAAAAAAGAGCGTACAAATAGTCGTTGAAGACAACTAAGCATGAAAATGAAGTCACGTTCGAAACCGTAACTTTGTGGTTCCACGATACCATAATACATTCTTTGTTTAATGTAAAATCGATTGTTTCCTTCAACATCGACATTACATTTATTGTAATGACACGTAACCGATGAAATAAATTATTTATGAGCGCCACCCCTTTACCCGTGCTCCATAGGCCCTGAGCTTCATATAGTGTGGGTGTCATAACGTTACACACTGCACTGGCAGTGTGTACCGTTACGCATTGCAGTGCATACGTTATGCACTGTCGTTGCCAGTGCCAAGTGTTGAACCAAAAAAAATTTGCAAACAATAAAAAAAAAAAAAATTAAAAATTTTCCAACATTTTTTTGACGGGAATACCAAATGAATTTTGGATTACGAAACGTTTGAGAAATGAAGAGACACTCTTCATTTATAAAAGAGTGCTCTTCATTTCTCAAGTTATTTTTTTTGGTTGCAGGTATAGGCGATTTTAGAGTTTTGAGAGTTGTGAGATTTGAGAGGTTTGAGAGTTCTGAGATTTGAGGTTTTTAGAGAGTTGAGAGAGTTGAGATTTGTGAGCATTTGAGAGGAGGAATTGAGATAGGTAAATCAAATAGAAATTACTGAGGATTTGTGAGAGAGAAATTTGTGAATAGCAGAGAGGAGGATTGCATTGCAGAGAGAGGATTTGTGAGGGAGAAATTTGTGAATAGCAGAGAGGAGGATTGCATTGCAGAGAGTTGGATTGCATTGCAGAGAGCTGATTTGCAGGCAACTTTCATCAATTTCAAACAGGAAATTAGATTTTGTTTTATATTGCATTTAATTTAATGTTATTTTATATAGTTTGATAGTAATTTATTTTAATATTATTTTATATAGTTTGATATTACATCTAATATCAAACTATATAAAAGGCAATATTAAATATTGCTTGATATTAGATCTAATATCAAATATTAGATCTAATATCAAATATAGTTTGATATTAGATCTAATATCTGATATCAAATATTAGATCTAATATTTGATATCAGATCTATTTTATTAGATCTGATATTATATAGTTTTTTTTTTAGATTAATTTTATATAGTTTGATATTTTAGATTATTTTAGATCTAATATCAAACTATATAAAACTATATAAAAAATAATTTTTTTATATAGTTTTATAGTGTTTTTAGATTGATATTGTTTTTAGATTAATATTGTTTTAAGAATTGTATTTAATATTCTTTAAATACAATTCTTAAATTTTAAAAGAGGACTTTCCACTACATTTTATGACATAATATGATAGGTGGTATTTCTAATGTAACCATTATTCATTATGCAATAAAATTGAATTGATTTATTTTGGAGTTGTTTAATATACTTTAATATACTTATTAGATCTAATTTAGATAATCTGTTTATTTAATATAGTTATTATATTCACTTTAGATAATATGTTTATATATTTAAATAATCTGTTTACATTGTGGATGGCAATGCCACCATAGTGTAATATTTACTTTTTATATAAATTTAATTTTGAATATTACCTTTGTTAGATATAGATTTTTGATTTAAATATTGCAATTAATCATTATAAGTTATTTGTTTTAAATGTTACAAATAGGATTTACATTAATTATATTTTGTTTTTGTACAAATTTAAGAAATTTCTATTTACAATATTACCTTTAGAATATTACATTTAGATTTCAATTCCTAATTAGACTTTAAAAGTTAATTTATTAGTATTTTAATAGTTACTTTGAAATGTTAAAATTACATTTATTTTAATAGGATTTATATAATTAAAATTGCAATTACTAATTTTCTAATGTTACAAATTAGGATTTAGATTAATTATATAAATTGAGGACCTTTCCATTTCGAATATTACCTTTATTTGATTTGTTTGCTTTAAATTTGATTTATTTTCTTTACAATTAGTAATTTTTATTTGCTTTAAATAATGTAACAATTAATAATTATAATTTGTTTTTTATTTGATTTAAATGTTAGAAATAGGATTTACATTAATTATATAACATATATTGTTTTTGTAAAAATTTAGGAGATTTCCATTTATGATATTACTGTTAGAATATTACATTTTGATTTCTATTCCTAATTAGATTTTAAAACTTTATTTATTAGTATTTTAATAGTTATTTTGAAATGTTAAAATTACATTTATTTCAATAGGATTTTTGAATGTTGTTTTATATAGTTTGATATTAGATCTAATAAATATTTATATATTAGATCTAATATCAAACTATATAAACTATTTGACATGGATTTAATATAACTATTTGACATAGTTTAATATTAGATCTAATATATATAAAACTATATAAAATATATTTATATATTTTATATAAATAGTTTTATGTTCTTTTATATGCAAATAATATTGTTCTAATATTTCATCTAATTTTGTTTATATAAATTGGCATTTTCCTTTCAAATGTATATATAAAAAAACATATTAATTTATATAAATCAACATTCAATCAACATTGAATGTTGATTTATATAAAATGTATAAGGTCTTCTAATGTTACAAATTTGATTTAGAAGTTGGCTTAATGAAGTTGATTTTGTTTAATGACATTAATATTATATTTCGTTTATTGCAATTTTCATACTTTGTTTAAAATAGAACATTTTAAAGAAAATTTTACAAAATATGTGAATGTTGCAATATTTAGGTTAATCAATTTCATTTGAATTAGATTTAATGAAATTGATTATGTTAATTGTATTAATGAAATTAATGCAATTCATATAATCAATTGTACTTTAAAATTAGGTTTACATAATTTCTTTAGTTTCAAAAATTAAATTCATTATCATGTTTCATTATGATATAAATAATGTTAATAATTTCCATGCAGCTTACCAAGATGTCAAACAAATTGCATTTATCATGGGTTTCCAGTTGGTTGGAGGAATTTCACCCGCTTCTTCCACACAATGTTGTCCTTCATATAGAGGAGATGAGTGTTCATTATTGGCAAAGGGATACAATGGTCAATCGAATTAAAAAGAATGGACCAAGGAACACTCAAATTAAATTTTATAACTATGTTGTATACTTCAACTTTTATTACAGAATGAAGGTGCAGATGAACTTAGATGTGAAGTTTCACCACCTACAAATTGAGATTGTTGATTTATGTGGATGGTCAGATGCTTTGTACCATGAGATTCATGATCTTTATCTTGCAGGATGCATTTTTAAAATCACGATCAGGCCAACAATAAATTTCAGGAAGCACACTCTCTCTCATGAACTCAGTCTAAATTTTATGAAATTTCTTAAATGAGAATCTAAAATTAGCTATCACAAGGGCCCACTCGAAGAATGGTTGATTTCTACTCTTAAGTTTGATTACACCATCACATTCATAGTACACCAAGTCATTCCATCTTTCAGGTTGTTGCACGCATATTATGGGGTGCCTACCTTATTTGTTGTGAAGTCTACTATATCAATTAAAGTTCATAAAATTCTTCTTGGAAATGTGGAGATATTACCGGTGCATCCATGGTTAAAAAAGTGAAAGTATTATGCATATTATTGGACAATGTGTTTACAAAATTTTAAACAATTGTATTTTTTATTTTATCCAATTTTGGAATGACTATTAAGTAATAAATTGTTAATTGTTGTGATTCATTATGTCAAATTGTGTTTCAATAAATATTAAGTATTTAATTATTACATGATGTTCATGAATTATCTTCAGTATTGCTCCAATGTGTACTAATTGTTTGACAATATAATAGATAATCTAAACTCTATAATTTATCATTATCCTAATTGCAATTTAGACCCTTTTCCCAAATTACACCCTTGTCCTATATATTGTAATTATAATCAAAACCCTAACCCTAACCCTAATTCTCTTCGTAACCATGATTATAATCAAAGCCCTAACCCTAATCATAATAATAAATCTAAATAATTTATCATTATCCTAATTGCAAATTAGACCCTTTTCCCAAATTACACCCTTATCCTATATATTGTAATTATAATCAAAACCCTAACCGTAACCCTAATTCTCTTCATAACCCCCTAATTCTCTTCATAACCATGATTATAATCAAAGCCCTAACCCTAATCATAATAATAAATCTAAACAATTTATCATTATCCTAATTGCAAATTAGACCCTTATCTTATTTATTGGAATTATAATCAAAACCCTAACCCTAACCCCAATTCTCTTCATAACCCTAACCCTAATTCTCTTCGTAACCATGATTATAATCAAAGCCCTAACCCTAATCATAATAATAAATCTAAACTAGACTCTTACCCTAATACTAACACTAAATACTAACCCTAATCAAATTAATTAATTCAATGTGTTAATCAATATTAGATATAATTCCTTTATTTTCTCACTATATAATTTGCTATTGTAGATTAACTATAATAATAAAAAAATATTTCATTATGCTTCGCAACTACTACTAGCTTATATATACTTTGTATATATATAATAAGCAATAGGCACCTCGAGAAGGATATCTCTCAGCTTATTTTATATATATATATATATATATATATATATATATATATATATATATATATATATATATATATATAAAATAAGCTGAGAGATATTCAATTCGTGTTAACAAGTTTCCCACAATAATTTCATATTGATGAAATTATATGATATATATCTCTCGGCATATTTCAAATTCGTGTTCTCTTTTGTTTAAATATGTATCATTAATATAATTTATATCATGTTTGTGAACCCGACTTCTTCTTAATTTGAATATAAAAAAATTCCACAAAATCATATGTACTATTCCACTATAGGTAGCATCTAAAGTTTGAAATGGTAATGCAAAATGGTTATTCTGATTAATTATATATACTGATGTTTGTTTAAAACTTTACGGGATGCCATTCCACCTATGGTTGCCTCTGACAGAGACTCCAACATCATGGTTACAAGCCCCCCTGCTTTGGTGGGCTCAAACCATGTTTTTGAGAGTGAATTTGACAAGTGTACGTGAATCATTCAAGAGTCATGTGTAACTATAATCGAAGCTATGGAGCATGCAGCATTATCAGTTGACTATGTTGACGAACTGGATATAAAGCAGATGGAAGATGTTTCAAAAGTTTTACGTGAGACATCTGCAAAAGTGGATGTGTTTCCATCAATGATGAAAGAAGTATACCATGATCATTGTACAAATAAAGGTCGTCATACCAACTTTATTGTTGAAAAATATGTGATGTACTTGCATCATTATGGAGAAATGTTATTGATTTAGATCATTCTTATCTTATCTTGCATACTTCTTAAATATCTAATGGTTGTAGTGGGTCTTCTATTTCCCCTTTCATCTTTGTTTGTAAGTTTCACAAACAAGATAGTGAATATATATTTTTTCCTACTCCCATGATGGTTACCCCTATACCTCCAACATTTTGCGACATGTTTTGTTCATCTCTGCATTTCTAATATTTCTTTGTTCAATGAATGCACCAATTAAATGCGAGGAAATAAATATATAGGACATCTGATTCATTACTATTTCTAGCCTAACCCCAAACAATGTTCAACAAGTATACCAATACCTTTAACTATATTAAATAAACTATTAAAAGTTAATCTTCAATGGAAACTAAAATAAAACTGTAAGATTATATGTGATTCTAATGATAATTATCAAATTAATTTATCCTAGACCTACCCGTAATGGTAACCCTAATCCCTTACCTTAATGTTTACCTTTAATGTGAGAGGTGCATGTCCAAAATTAGTAGTACTTGAATAAGGTTAAAATTATACACTAATTGTAACCCTTCTTGATGCACAAGTTGAAAATTATTAGTACTCGTAAGTGATAACACAAAAACACCTACTAAACCCTAACTCTTATCCGATGTCAACTTATTATAATTATTCATCATTTTAAATGGTATATACTATTTTTTTATTTTAACCCTAATACTAATCCAAACTTAACATTGTGCATCACATCATTAACCCATGATTAACCCTCATGAAATAACTAAATATAATACTAATCATAACTCTAATCGTAACCCTAACCCTAATTGTAACATACTCTTACTTCAAACATAAATCATAATGTTAAATATCCTATTAACCTAAACTCTTGCCCTATCGATAACCCTAACCCTACCACTAACTCTTACTTGAACCCTAAGTCATAACATAAAATGACCTACTAAACCCTAACTCTTATCCGATGTCAACTTATTATAATAATTTATCATTTTAACATATAAATACTATTTTTTATTTTAACCCTAATACTAATCGAAACTTAACATTGTGCATCACATCATTAACCCATGATTAACCCTCATGAAATAACTAAATATAATACTAATCATAACTCTAATCATAACCCTAACCCTAATTGTAACGTACTCTTACTTCAAGCATAAATCGTAATGTTAAATATCCTATTAACCTGAATTCTCGCCCTATCGATAACCCTAACCCTACCACTAACTCTTACTCGAATCCTAAGTCATAACATAAAATGACCTACTAAACCCTAACTCTTATCCGATGTCAACTTATTATAATAATTTATCATTTTAAAATATAAAAACTATTTTTTTATTTTAACCCTAATACTAATCCAAACTTAACATTGTGCATCACATCATTAACCCATGATTAACCCTCATGAAATAACTAAATTTAATACTAATCATAACTCTAATTGTAACCCTAACCCTAACTGTAACGTACTCTTACTTCAAGCATAAATCGTAATGTTAAATATCCTATTAACCTGAACTCTTGCCCTATTGATAACCCTAACCCTACCACTAACTCTTACTTGAACCCTAAGTCATAACATAAAATGACCTACTAAACCCTAACAATGCGCATCACATCATTAACCCACAATTAACCCTCATGAAATAACTAAATATAATACTATTTATAACTCTAATCGTAACCCTAACCCTAACTGTAACGCACTCTTACTTTTTTGCATAAATCATAACGTTACATATCTTATTAACATGAACTCTCACCATATCGATAACCCTAACCCTACCACTAACTCTTATGCGAACCCTATGTCATAACATAAAATGACCTACTAAACCCTAACTCTTACCCGGTTTCAAATAATTTTAATAATTTATTATTTATAACTATATATATACATAAACATTATAATTCCTAAAATGTAACCCTAATCCTATTCCCTTACCCTAATCTTAAACCTTAATGTTACACTTAACACTAACCCTAATCATAATTGTAACCCTAATCCTATTCCCTTATCCTAATCTTAAACCTTAATGTTACACTAAATATGATAGTAATCATAACTCTAAACCTAACATCATATCCCTAACCACATCATTAATCTCACCCTATCCCTAACCCTAACCCTAATATATATTTACCCAAACCCTAACTCATACGCTAAAATGTCCCACTAACCCTAACTCTCACCCTATCCGTAACCCTAATCCCAAGCCTAACTTGAACCCTAACTCATACCGTAAAATGTCTTACTAACCCTAACTTTCACCCTATCTGTAACCCTAACCGTAACTCTTACCTGAACCCTAAGTCATAACATTAAATGTCCTACTAACCCTAACTCTTACCCAGTTTCAAATAATTTTAATAATTTATAATTTAGAACTATATATATATATATATATATATATATATATATATATATATATATATATATATATATATAAACATTACAATTCCTAAAATGTCTACTATGTTGCGCTACAACTGCCACTAGCTTATATATATATATATATATATATATATATATATATATATATATATATATATATAAACATTACAATTCCTAAAATGTCTACTATGTTGCGCTACAACTGCCACTAGCTTATATATATATATATATATATATATATATATATATATAATACACTGAGAGTAATCCTTCTCGAGGCGCCTATTTTCTTTAAATTGCAAGGTGCAATAGGCACCTTAGAAGGATTACTCTCGGCGTATTATATATATATATATATAAATATATATAAGCTAGTTAATTTTCAATTGGCTGAAATTAAATTTTCTAATAGCATTTTTCAGCATATGTCCCTACTACATCTACACACCCTTTCTTGTTTTTTCATCACGACCTCCAAAATTTGTTATATTTGAGAAACTCTTCGTCCAAGTTCCTATTTGGATCAAATGCCTCTATCTCCCCCTTATTGGTGTTGTCGTGTCCATACTAAATTGTGGATAGAGCAATAAATTAAAATATTAAATCAGTAGTAAATATCTCGAAAAATATTATAATAAAAAAAAAAAATCATCTATCTCAAAAAAATATTATCTAAAATTCAGAAATTTAATTTTATATTATCCAAAGTTCATAAATTGTAATAAATTAACATATTATTTCAAAAATCTTCCATATAAAACTAAATGCCCATTGGACATAAACGGCCCAAATGTTTACCCACAAAAGGTAGCACAAACCGCTTAAAAGTTCGGTAACAAAACCAGATACGAGTTCACTGTGTGTAAATGTGAAGTTCGGCCTATAGAGATTATTTTCCCATTTAGGCATGAAATGGCCCTTCTACACCTCCCCCTGCAAAACGATCCCCGGCTTCTGTAACTCATAAGCTTCAACTTTTCCGATTTCCAATTCCTCAATTTTCCCGATTTCCAATTCCTCTAGGGCAAAGGATCGAATCCGAGCCCCGACAGAATGTCTTCTGACAAGGACGAACAGGAGGTAGATTCATGGCTGGTCAGCACAACGGAAGAAGACGATGGCGCCGCTGCCTCCCTGGACTCGAACCCGCGACCACCGGAAACACGATGGACCCCATCGCTTCCCAGCTATTTACTGAACGTACAGGAGGAGCCGGAGGACAATCAAACCCTAGAAATGGTGAGGGATCCTATTCTCCACAGGGGCGCGGATGAGTTTCGAACCGCAGACCTCCGGGACTGCGGAAACCCTAGGTCTGATGCCTTTTCTGACAAAGCAGAAGATTTAGAGGAAAATATTGCTGATATTTTTCGCGTTTGGGAAATAAACACGGATCCTGAACTGGAGAAGGGAACCCTGACGGACATTTTCACGTCTTCTCTGATGGACACTCCGTCGGATGACGGGAACCGAGATTTCTCCGGCAGCCAAACTTCAGTTGATGCCCTGGTTTCGAAAGGTCTGGAAAGCGTGGAGAGTGTGATTTCAGCGATGAGCGAACTCAATATTTCTGTCTCTGATGAAGATCGGAATGATTAGGGCAATTTTGCAGAAAAGGCATGGAGAAAAATTTGCCGTTTGATGTAGGTAATATCTTCTGTAAATATTTAAACGGAAATCTCAAAAGATGAATTTTGAATTAACCTTTTTTGCCTGCCGGGGCTGTGTACAATTTTTTCTTTTCTTTTCTGGTGTACTTAATTCTGCATGCTTTTTTATTAGGGCCTCTTCAATTCAACGGAAACATGAAGATGCAAAATTTGCCAGTAAAAAATTTATTGTAACAGCTCAACTTGTATGCTTATGTTATTATTGTTCATTTTTTATTTTGTGTACTGTTGTGGTACATAGATATAAAAGAAATGACATAATCTTGTGCAATTTTTTGTTTTATTGATAAGTAGGAGATATTTTTCATAGCTAGTCAAATTGTGATATTGCTATCAAAATTCAGCTGTGTAGTTTTCGAGTTAAATTCATTGATCCATGTTTCATAATTAGGGTTCACAAGAACCCCTCTCTCATGAGAAGAAATGGGACAACATCTACATGATGCTAACAAAGGTGAAACATTGGGCCTTCTCGAAAGATTGCCCATCCTAGTGCGACTCCAACTCAAATGCACTTAACGATGAAGTTTTCTCCAAGGTTAAACCCACTTAGTTTGCTTCCCCATTTACATCGATGCATCTATTGCTCAGCGACTCCTTGCTCTATGTTATCCACTAATTTTATTATACATCTTTCCATGCATCTATTGCTCACCTCATTTTCCATGCTTGCAATTTTATATTCATTTTCCCTAACCCATTTTTATTATTTCTATGCTTCATAATTTCCATGCATACATCATTTGTTGATATCTAGCCCTTTTCTTTTGTTTTAGGGTTATCCTCCTAGTCATGGACTTATCTTGCCATAATAGATATTTTAATAATTAAATTAATACACTTCCCTCTTAAACAATAAAATTAAAACAGGAGAAGTTTCACATTGTGAACAAAATTAAAACAAATTTTTTAATTGTAATACTTTTGCTACACTATTACATCAAATCTATTGGCTTATAAAGCTATTATTTTCTAATAACTTCCCATTTAAGTAATCATCCTAACTACTAATTTATTAAATGTGTACCTCAAATTACTTCCCACCTTTAATGTTCCCATCTAGGACAAACTAAACACAAAGTTTACATGATATATTGATATACATGTGTACTTAAAGGTGTTCAATGCATCTGTTGTAATCATTAAATAATCTAGAAATCAAGCATATATTTGAAATCACTCACATTTACACGCTTCAAATTGGTGCTTTGAAAATAATCTAGCATTGCATAGTGATTCTAGAATAACTTGCATGATTGAAGAGTGTTGTCCTCTGTTTTGTTCATTTAAAGGATTGATCAAGTTGAATAGCCTACATGACTTGGTTATACGAGAACCTAGTAAAGGTTTTTGTAAATATTGCCAACCCTTGCAAGTTCCAAGAAACATAGAGTAAATCAAGGTGCCTTGGGTAGAGGGAAGAAAATTTGATTGCAAATCATGTAATTAAAGTTTGTAGTGGCGGTTTGTGCCTAAAAACAGTAAATGTATGCTTTCATATTTGCTAGCTTAAACTCTGTGATCATCATTGATAACCAATATGAGAAGTTCAATTCAATGTGCCCCATTAAATCCATTTTGTACTTTTGTATTCTTCTTCTTTCCACTATGATTTCCTTTAATCTTTGATCTTATGGTATCATGAGCTTCAAAGTCAAGTAGTGGGCAATGATCACTTGTGCTAAAGGGTTACTATGATGGAGTTCAATAATTATGTGTTGCAAGGCTAAGGTAGTTGTGATCATTTTTTGCACAATGGAGCTCAATATTGGTGCATTACAAACTTTATGTACATGGAAGGCCCATAAACAATTGATTTGATTTGAGTGAGATAGACCACACAATCCTCGAAGTGTCTTAATATTTTCATGCTCCTATGGTTGTAACATTATTTGATTGTTTTCATGTCATCTCGTGTGGGCTTCTTGTGATTTTCTTCTTGACGACATGTGAGGTCATCAAGTGTGTCATATGGGACACTCTCATGTCTTAAAGGAGGCAATGAATGTTTGGCTCTTCTTCTAGTGTAATTGGATGGCTAATATCCATGCTACTTAGTGGGAATTCCCTTGTTTTTGGTATGCTTATGTGCTCGTGGATTAATTGCTAGTAAGTGATCTTGATGCTAAGTTTGAGAATCTTGTTGTTGGAGTAAACTGTGGTTTGTGTTAGAGCTCCTTACATCTCTCTCATTGTGCTAGCTATTGGATATGTGTACATATTGTGTTGTACACAACCCCCTATGCTTGATGTTATATGGAAGGCTTGTGTATCATATGATTAGCACATCCATGAACCATCAATATTTGCAATGTGTTCCTTGAGCTATGTGCATGATTTTGAGATCATAGGATTGTGGATTGTTTGATCATATAATAATATGGGTGATCATGCAATGCATGCACCTCCTTTGAGCTCTATTCAAATGTGTTTGGCTCATCTTACACCATTGGTTGTAGTTGTGTTAAGTCATCTTTGGTGGACGCCCTCTCTTGTTTTCTCATGTGCACTCAATATGATTTCAGAAAATGTTTTTATTTGTTCAAGGAATCATGGTGGTCCCTTAAGCTCCTTTAAGTAAAAATAATACCAATAATTAATCAAACCATTTGATCTTGTGATGATGGGAAGGATCACTTGGCCAACAAGGATTTTGATTCAATGTGATATGTCAATTTGAGTTATATGGACCATACATCTCTTTTGAGATGCAAGCTCATTTTATGTGGACGACTAGTTGGAAGCCATGATGATTTTAGATTCATTTTTATCAATGACTCCCATGTGTTGAGGAATATTTCAGCATGCTCATTGTGATTGGATAAAGTATGGAGTTGAGAATATATTTGGTTGACCTTTCAATGGAGTAGGAATCATTTTTGGTATGCAATCATGCCACATAAGCTCAATTAACTTTTATTGGTCCTTTGGACCACTATGTTTTAATATTGTTGGTGTTCACATGCACTCTAGTGTGATAAGAGGTGCTATATGACCTTGTGATAAAGTAGTTATGGATTAAGTTGAGTGTGTGTAGTAGTGATTTTAATGTTTACTAGCACTCAAGATGTCTTATAATAGTTGGTATTTTTGATAGATGGTCGAAATGACTTATAAGGTCTTTAGTATATATTAACATTGCAGTTAAGAATTCAATGATAACTGTAGGGCACAAGCTATCACCAAAAAGAGTACATATGAATCAAATTCAAGGCATTAACATGTTTCTTTCAATCAATTACAATCTCAATCCTAGTAAGAAGTTGATTTTATAGGTGTTGCTATGTATGAATGACACGTCTTCCCTCATTTTTGTTAGAGATGCAAGTTTCATTGGATTATTTGAATACTTTTTGAAAGTCTAGTTTTCATGGTGAATCCAATGTTGATGATTACTATGTTGTGCTATGTAGACGTGTGACAAATATCATAATCTATCCAATTCTCAACTCTCTCCATCTACTATATATTTAACATCTTTTTATTGTAGGGTTTTTTATTAGTTTAGGATAAATTTTGTTGTATATCATGAGTATATTGATTAAGAATTGAGACATCAATCCTTGCATATTATGCCATGTTATCCTTATGTTGTCATCTTCTATGCATTGTTAGAAAAGACATTGAATCTAGAAATCTCTATGTTATGAGTTTCTCCATGGCAGACTCAACATTTTTATGTTTGTTTTTAATGTTACATAAATGCCAACCTAATCACCTGTTGATTAATTGGTCCATGTGGGGAACAAAGTGCATTTGAACTCCTCTTTTAGTGTATCTTATAGATCTTTCTTGTTTTATCATGCACTGTTCAATGATTATTCATTCATAATTTTTTTTATTTCTTATAAGTTTACAATTTATAATTATAAAGTTATGGTTGTGAACCACATACCTAGTTTTCATCCTCAACTTGCAAACATGTTCATGTTGAGAGAGATGTTTGGCTCATGCCTATGTGATCATAAAATTAATCTTCAACCTCATTCCCACACCACTCACGATTTTTAAAGGAACATTTTTCTTTTTAATTTTTTAATTTTTTAATATTTTTTTCCATGAATAAATGATTTCACTTATGTTTACTCTTTTTGACCCTATTACCATCTTAAATTTTAGAGATTCATGTTGGAAAGGTTCCTAGGTTTACACATGCTTAAGTTGATTCAAAAGGTTTTTCTTAGAGGGGTAAATTTCTTTGTCTTGTAATGCATGTGCATACCGTCATCTTCTTAGCATAAGGCCTCTTACGTCTATTTATGGTCTCCATAGGGTGTGGTTAGTCAAGACCAAAATTATAGCCACTATTTTTTTTTTGACATCTTATTCAAACCTAAGGGAAATGAACTATTGGGTTTGGTAGAGCTTAAAATGAGAGGAGGTTCCATCACCTATGCCTTAGTCTAAAGTTGTCCAACCTTTGATGATGAGCCCTACCTCTTTATCCAAGTTAGTCTTTCTCCTTGGTCTCGGTTTCAAGAATTGGCTCTAGGATAGTGGAGCCATGGTTTCAAACATCAAGAAATTTTATACTTCTTAAGAAAAGGATTTTGGTTAGGTCATTTTACGAGCAACTAGTTATTGAATATTGTATTGGTGATTAACCCCTATTATTACATGACTAATGTTATGCAACTTAGCAACATGAATTTAAGTGCATATGTGTGATTCCATCATGTGACGTGTTGCTTCCATTGGCTAAAACCTTCTCCTTGACAATTCTCTCTCTTTGACCTTAGACGGTGTCATTGGATTTTGTTAGACTAACATAATTAGTCCTTTCTAGATACAATCTTTATAACCTTTCTTAAAAAACATTCAACATAATCCAACCATCTTGCCTAATCATTTGCTATAAATAATTAACACGTGATAATTCACTAATCAAGCTAGAATAACTAAATGGGAAGTGACATTTTCATCCTGAGTGCCTATATATACTTTCATCAAAACAATGTTATTTCATAACAGCAATTCAAAGAGAGGAAACTAACATCTTTTAGTGCCTTGTCGCATCCTAGTCAT
Source organism: Chamaecyparis obtusa (assembly GCA_027943335.1). Lineage (NCBI taxonomy): Eukaryota > Viridiplantae > Streptophyta > Pinopsida > Cupressales > Cupressaceae > Chamaecyparis > Chamaecyparis obtusa. The sequence goes on from BSBK01000545.1 coordinate 152,235, forward strand.
AACCCATTCTAAGTTTCTAGTCCCCATTTAAATTCCTCTTTTATTATCCATCCATAATAAAATAATTATCTCAATAAATTCCCTTTTAATAACTAGTGAGATAAATCCCTTTTAATAACTAATACAAAACTGAAATATTAAATTCATTTATCCACGAAAACCTTTCGTAACCCCTCTCATCATGTCCTCTCTATTTTTACTATATGAACCATCTTTATCCAAAATAAAAAAAATATATGAGATAATAATCTTCCCCCATTTGTAATCCTCGTGACTATTTTTAGCTAATGAAGATTCCCACTTTCTCTAATTCAATCTCAACCATCCATTGAGATTGAATCTCCACCATTCATATTCCTCTCTCTAAGTCTAAATCAACCCCTTCATCCTTCATTTCTAGATACATGAATGATCATTTTTCAATTACATGTTGTAGACATAAGCAACTTACTTTCCATCTAAGAGTGCATAAAACATATTAAAGGTCTCAATGTGATATTATTTTTCATATTTCTATTTTGAATCTGTCTTAGCTCTATTTGAGGTATTCATTTGATTCAAAATATGATTCTTATGTTTTTCATTTGTGTTTCCTATTTTGATTCTAAATCTTGGAGATATAGGGGGTTCATCGATATGGCTACCAACTATATAGATTGTTGTTGAATTTAAAGTAATCTTCAAGAGTAGTTGGAGCTTCCAAGTGTAATGAGGGGTTGGCTGATTATTTGTCCAACGAGTCGACCAGAGAAAGTGGAAAACTTTTGATCAACATAGCACATGCTAACAAAGTGGTTGCAGAGATATATTGTTGATGGCCTTATAGGGTTCACCACTTCAAGTCCAAAAGATCGAGCCTTAGTCACAACCAAATATAGGTTAGGTCTTACATATGGCTTAATAGAGCCACTAAAGGTCATGCCTTTCTAAGTTAGGTGTTTCTACCTAGTATAATGATTGTAAAAAAATTAATTATTAAATTACTTTCAAAATTGAATGTTATGCTTAGCATTTACCTTAGACACCATAACATTTCAAAGCACCCTAAATGTCAATTTTGTACCCTATTGCAATGGACCAAAAAATCCCATGTTTTTAAGACCTCCATCATGATAAACAAAATCACCAACAAGTACAATGGGTCATGTTTTACAATCTATACAACCACCTCAAATGATGTGTAGGCTCAAAAAATTTGAGGTCATTAGATAAAATATGATATATAGTCTCATCAAATTTAATCATGCACACAATGTTTCCCTTTGATGCTTTAAAATATGAGTCGTCTATTAAACCCAAGCATGCAAACATAGAAAAGTCTATTAATAAATCAATTTCCTAGAATTAGTTTTTAATGAAAGAAATGCCACATCACATCCTTTTCCTTGCTTTATTAATACAATAAACTAGTTAAAACTATTGATTATCATCTTACGATTGATTGCTTATGGATAAATGTGTTTAAATAGATGTTATTTCTAAATGCATGAAATTGAAATGATGATGAAATATTATGTTGCACATGTAATACCCCAAAAATGGGCTATAGGTTCATTAACCTCCTATATCGACACATTGAACGAAATCGACATCGAAGTCCTAACCTAAGGCACATCTGAACATCATCGAATCCTAATTGATTATCATAAATTCTGCATCAGGGAATATTCCTAGTAATATTCCTAATTATCTTAATTATCTTTGATTTAATAATTATTTGGCAATAAATCTTATTTATCCTAAAATTTGATTAATTGAATATTCTCAATATTTAATTAATTAGATTTAATTCTGCCACTTAATTGTTTAATTGAAGTTAATTCTATTTATTCCTAAATTGTATTATTTAATTTTGACAATAAATCCAAAATCCTATGAATAATTGATTAAATTCTTATTTAATTAATTAAATCAAGTTGCCAATTTTTAATAATATTGTTTTTGAATAAAAGTTTGAAAAATAATTGATTAACCCATAAATCAATTGTTTTATTTTTCAAAGTCAATTAAGTTGAAGATAAATCACTTTATTATTAAATTAATTCATAAATAAAACATGCACAATCAGAAAAGTAGACAACTATCAATTATCAATTAAATCTAAACTCTATTTTGAGTTGATCTTTGCTTTTGCATATTTTTGTGAGTTAATTATCTTTTATTTAAAAATAACTCAAAAATCAACCTGAGTTATTTGAGTGATTTATAGCTTTCTTTCATGCATCCTCAAAGCCCTAGATTTCTATAAATTAAGGCCTCAACTCTTCATAATCTCATCTCATAATTGTGCAAACTTATGCTGGCGAATTGGTGTCTGAAGAATTGGAGCTTCTTTTATATTAGAATTTCATTTCTAGATTAGCATATCATATCAAGTTTTCATATCATTTTTCATCATAATTGCATAGAAAATACAAAAAAAAAAGATTAATTTGCATCCATTCCATATCTAGATTTTGCATTCAAATCCTTCATTTAGGTGTCGTTAAGGTCACTGATCTCGGTCCAATCTGAGAATACATACTCGCATCTACTAGAAGACAGTAAATCGCCTGGTTAGTTTAGTTTTTCAAATTTATTGCATGATTTCGATTTCAACTAACCTCTAATGTTTTATTGAAGTGTTGTGTCTACAGATCAAGTACAAAATTCACACACACATTTCTGGCGCCCACCATGGGGCCTTGATACGGGTTTCCAATTCAATTCTATCAATTTCTGTCTTTTCTTGTCATTTTCTGAGCCAAAACTGCGATTTTTATATTCTGTCCATACGATTTTCGTATGAGTTTCTGACAAAAGTCATACCAGACTATACCCACTGTCGTATGATAGTTTATTTTATCGAGGATCTTATCAGACTGTACACACTATCATTTTAAAGGTAGAAAGTCGTATGATCTAACACCCAGTGTCGTACAAGTTTCTAGACTGTCATCTGGAAGCACACCCACTGTCATACGAGTTTTGGCACCAAGTTTTAATTGTCGTTTCTTTTTTCAGGGTAGTTTGTCAGATTTGATTTCTAGATTTGGACTAACAGCTAATCTTAACAATTGAAATTCTCTATTTTTTATTGACTCCTACTGGTTTTGATTGGGGAAAGCGCAAGAATTGCTGAAAATAGGTAAAATCTACTAAGCGCGTTGCAAGGAATTCAGGTAATCTTCTCAGCTGATAAGACTTCAATTTTGGACTTAAAACGAACATCTCATGTGTCTGGCTTGAGTGACTTTTTATTGCTTCCAAGATGGTGAAAAACCGGCAAATGGGCGCCACTTGTTTCAAAACGCTCCATCTATCAGCGTAATCTTGGTCTTTCCCAGCTTTCAGTCTTGCTTTAGTTTGTACATATCTCCCAGTTTGTTTTTAATAAGTCAGTTTGTACACCAATCTGCTCAAGCGTCTGTATCCTATCAATGCTTAACACTTGGGGGCAATCAATGTCATGTCCTTTGGTCTCCAATGTATCTTAGATGAGTCATATCCAGTCAGAGTCCTTTGAAGTTCATTTGAGTCAGTCAGTCAGTCTTGTCTCCAGAAAGTATTTTGCATCTGCAACAACACAATCAAACTGAAAACTGAAAACTGAAAACAATCTATGCTTCTTCATGATTTTATCTCCTTGTATGCTTACTGATTCGCATTGAGATTTTTGCATATTGTGTCCCTTTGAGCTCTTTGATGATGTCCTTTACAGGATTTAGAGAGTGATGACTGGGGGCAAAATCTTTTCTTTGTCATCTGCTTGTATGTGAAAATCCAACAACTTTGGAAATTCTGGATTGAAATGGTGTTCGACTGTAAGAGCCTCTATCTTGAATTGGATGGCCATGCGTACCCCGACTATTGATACCCAAAAAATTCAAAGAAGTTTGATCTAACTATTGTCTTTTTGAGTGAATTCTTTCTCCTACTATGAAACGTGATCTTACCTAAGGATGTGAACGATAAAGGGTCACTACGGGTAATTCACATTGAATTTAGAATGATCTCTTGACTGCTTGATGTGTTTGAACGCAAGGCATATTCTGGTCATCACGACGTTTATATTTTGATGCTTATACAAATTGCTATATCAAAATGGACATGATATTCAGGTCATCCTGGCGTTTGTGCCTTGGTGCTTATATCTAATCTGACATTCCGAAAATAAACTCAATATTCATATATCTATAGTTTCCTAATCAGTGGATGTTGTATTAATTCTTGCGCATACAAATCGATATTCATATGTCTATGGTTTCATAACTAGTGGGCATTGTATTGATTTATCCGGTTACCTAAAAATTCAATGATGAGAATAACCGACACATGATTAGTGACTAGGTCCTAAGTCTTAGGTTGCATTTCATTTTGCATGTCTCTTTGCATTTTGCATGTTTGCATGATCTCACAACAGTTAAACAAACTTCAATGCTTAAACAATTCTTCAAATGTCTCTTCAAATCTAACAAGAGTTGAAACCAAACTCGAAGGTCTCTTCACCGAATCGCAAGCACTTATCCTCCTCGGTTAAATATCCTTTTTGACATAAGACTGAGTACTTGTCTTCATCATACCTGCAAAACACATCATATGTATCGTTGCATTTACATATCATAATCATTTGTTACATTACGATTCATCCATGTGCATAAGCATAAATCATACATACATCTTTCCATAATCAAATACATTTGCATAACATTCATACATATGAAAGAAATCATTGCATTGCATTGATCCGTACATACATTCTACACTACCCATAGCATAAACATCACATGATATCATCATAAATCAAAACATGACAAGTACATATGAAGTCACAACCAACATATTGATCTCATATATATCAAAAAATCTCAAACTAGTCAAGGGTGCACTACTGGCACAGTGTACAAAAGAATGAGCTCAGCTGAGCTATCAGAATCAGTACAGTATATCAATGATCAAAAAGAGTACAGTATATCAGAATCAACAGATCAAAAATGTTAGAACATATCTCAAATCCATCAACTATCAGCCTGATCCTCTGCATCTGGTGGAGGAGGAGGTGGTGCATCTAGTACTGCCTCTGCTCTGGGTGCCCTCGCTCCCTCTGATGCCATCATAAACTGCGAGTAGGTAGGAACTCTCTGTGCTACAGGAATGGCGAAATAATAAGCTGATACATAATATGACAATCTCGAGGTCTGATGAATCACCTCTACCTGTAACTATTGTACCTCCCTCGTAAGTGCAATGCGCTGCCTATCAGCCTCTATGAATCTCTCCTCCCACCTAGCACTGCATATCTTCAGGTCCCTAACCTGAACTCTGAGACATCTGATGGTCTCCTATGGGGTAGGAGGAACAACTGGATCAACATCAACTGTTGGCATCTCTGTGTCCTCTGCAGGCTGCTCTCGTGTCTCTGCTCTCTGCACCTTGCGGCGTCTGACCTCTTCACCTAAATCAAAAGTGACATCATCCTGTACCACATCAGTATCCACACCACCTAGTACCTACTCAATTGTTAAAACATCATCCACTGCACCAATACTGCCCAATGTACCTCTCTCTCCTCTGCTCCATCTCTGTGTATCGATAGATCTCCCTGCTGAAGAAGTAGTGGGATGAGAGGGCCTCATCTATCTGGATGGTCTCTATGGTGGAGCCATCGCTCTGGGTCTTGGAGGTGTAGGATGTATCATCGGAGCCTATGCTAGTTTGGGACCCTATGGCATAGGACCACCTGTCACATCCATCGCCTCCTCCATGGAGGGAATCAGCTCAGTAGGGTCTAAAAACCTGTGAATGGGGTGGTCTACTAACCATGATACAAATCTATCTATGACCCCTGCATCCAGTACCTAAGGACGGTACTCCCAATCTCTACCAACTATGGCACTGTACTCCTATGAGCATAAAGCGTAAGATAATGTGGCAGACCAACCTAAACCAAGCTCCTGCGCAATTCGAGCATAAGTGGTGTAGTCCTCTGGGGCATCCTGAATCCATCCATACTACTACCATACTCTAGTGATAAGGAATCTCTCAAGGATAGTAGAGGTTCGGCCTATCAGTATCCTGCTCTGAAAGAAATAACTAAACTGCTCTCGAGTGGTAGGCCAAGGCTCAATGCCTACATATGGTCTCCAATGCACAAAAGTCATATCATCCAGACACCGCCTCTAGTACTTAGGGTGTCCCATCCGTACCTGTGTCACATATCTTGTGTATGTATATATCACTGGCTCCTGAGGCTGCCGCTGTGTCTGATACACTGGTCTCACTACTGGGATGTGCTCCCACGCCCATATCTGTAATACAAGGGCTCCCGCTGCAAATGATCTACCCTCATGGTATACAATCTCATGCATCTCTGAGAACATGTGTGCTAGGTGGCACTAACCCCAAGCCAACTCAGAGGGAGTGGCCATCAAATGTGCTATCATGGGTGCCCAGCCCATCAAAAGACTATTCTACTAACGGTCGGACATGATGATACCACCGATCATACCGGCTATAATACACTCCAATCGGTGTGTCTACCCATATCTTTGTACAAGTAACTCCCAGGAAATCGAAGAAGTCATCTAGGTGTCATCCCCGAAGATACGTCTAAAAGCAACTAATCCTGAGTTCCCAGAACTCATGTACTCGGGTCTCCTACTAGCATGAAATGGAATACGTAAAATCCTATACACATCCTCAGGGGTCACGGTCATCTTCCCTATAGGCAAGTGAAATGTCTAGTTCTCTTAATGAAATTTCTCAATCAGAGCTATCAATAAACCGTGATTTACCCTAATATTAGGTAACTGAATCAAAAACTCAAACCCACATGCAGCAAGGTGTACTCTCATGGGGTCAGGAAGTGATATGCATAGCCTCTGAGTAGCCAGATATGAGTGCTGAACATGAACATCAAGGTATGTAACCTACACAGACCAACAAAAAAGAAGGGGAATCCTATCAGTAATTCAGTCACAGACCAGATCACAAGTACAGACAAGGGGTAGTTTGATATATCAGAGGGTGCTTTAACAGATCCAGAATCAGGTTACAGCATTAGAAAGTTCAAAATTTGGTCCTAAAGTTGAGTTTTTAGCTTGCTGTTTTCCATACGACAGTACAGACCGGCATGAAAAGTTGTACGACTTTCAGTATATAACCAAACGACAAAGGATAGTCAGACGACACTGGAATGACCCTCATACGAGTTATGAGGGACCCGACGGAATGTCGTACGACATATGGGTCCCTCTGATACGACTCTTGGGGGGTCATGAAATGACAACATATCTACAATTGAAAAATCGTACGAGTCCCGTTGGGGAGTCGTACGACTTTCCGTGCACACAAAATTCAAAAATGGAAAAACATACGAAAAGATTCTAAAAAGCTATAAAACATGCAAAAATGGAATTTTCAATGAGGTACTGAGGTCCACCTACTGGATGTCCATAGGTCCAAGGTCTTTGGTGTCTCTGGCTGCGCTCAAATCGATGCAAACTAACAGGTACCTTTGGTTCTGCCATTTACTCACTTAGAGGGCTCCACAGAATCTCCAAAGTCAAAAGGTTGAAATGAATTGAAAATGACCCTTTGGGCCTTTATATAGCTTTTTGACCTAATTTTCAAAAGTGCTCCGTTTTTCATGAAAATTGCACCCCTGGCTAATTTCGACGTTCTAAATTTATTTTCGGGATCAAAATCAAAATCTGAGATCATTTACTATGTCAAAATCGCGATTTAAAATTTTTGGACCCAGGACGGTCAACTGCTTGCATAATCAACCTTCATTCATCCCAGAAATCTAGAATTCAACTTAACTGATTATCTTACATCAAACTATCAAAATTTCAACTTGGTCAACTATGGTCAATTCATGGTCAAACCTCATCAAACTTGGTCTCCAAGACCTCCAAACGATGCAGAATGCATTCTCGAACGTGTATAAACACTTCTCAAATCAATTAACATGCTTCTAAACCATAACGCTGACTTTTTCTTGTCAGATTTCAATTTTCATCCTGGAGGGGGTATGGTATTACACATCATTCATGTCTGTAAATCAAATTTTCCTCAGTAATCAAGACAACAACCACGTCTAGTTGTTGATTCATCAAAAAGATCTCATCGCTTGGGGCAAATCAATCATCACTCGGGGCATATCAGATTCATCGAGATCCATATCAATTTGGTATTCTCTTAATCTTGTAAATTGTATCAGTTTTTGTAACTATCGGTTCAATTGTGTTATTTCCTTGGTTCTTCGGAAACTGAAGGGTTTAGATGTGATACCAATGTGATTCAATATAAAGACAATCGGGTCTAGAATCGGTCACTCACTTCTTTGCAATCATAAGGTTCAGAATCAGGTGTTTTGACACTTTTTCGCAATCATCGGTTCATTGCTGTTATAGTTAACATTATCTTTGGTCATTCAGGACCTATTATCTTCATATCAAATCTTTCAATCAGCTTCTGTCTCATATCACAAATTCTGCTTCATATCAATTTCAACATCTTTATCATACACAGATTGTCTTTGAACCACTGCGCTTCGTACAACAATTCAAAGATGGGCAAAATGTAATACCCCAAAAATGGGCTATAGATTCATTAACCTACTATATCGACACATCGAACGAAATTGACATCGAAGTCCTAACCTAAGGCACATCTGAACATCATCGAATCCTAATTGATTATCATAAATTCTGCATTGGAGAATATTCCTAGTAATATTCCTAATTATCTTAATTATCTTTGATTTAATAATTATTTGGCGATAAATCTTATTTATCCTAAAGTTTGATTAATTGAATATTCTCAATATTTAATTAATTAGATTTAATTCTGCCACTTAATTGTTTAATTGAAGTTAATTCTATTTATTCCTAAATTGTATTATTTAATTTTGACAATAAATCCAAAATCCTATGAATAATTGATTAAATTCTTATTTAATTAATTAAAGCAAGTTGCCAATTTTTAATAATATTGTTTTTGAATAAAAGTTTGAAAATAATTGATTAACCCATAAATCAATTGTTTTATTTTTCAAAATCAGTTAAGTTGAAGATAAATCACTTTATTATTAAATTAATTCATAAATAAAACATGCACAATCAGAAAAGTAGACAACTATCAATTATCAATTAAATCTAAACTCTATTTTGAGTTGATCTCTGCTTTTGCATGTTTTTGTGAGTTAATTATCTTTTATTTAAAAATAACTCAAAAATCAACCTGAGTTATTTGAGTGATTTATGGCTTTCTTTCATGCATCCTCAAAGCCCTAGATTTCTATAAATTAAGGCCTCAACTCTTCATAATCTCATCTCATAATTGTGCAAACTTATGCTGGCGAATTGGTGTCTGAAGAATTGGAGCTTCTTTTGAAAATCAAACAACTTTGTGAGATCATTCATATTTTGGCATATCATATTAGAATTTCATTTCTAGATTAGCATATCATATCAAGTTTTCATATAGAGTAGTTTCATATCATTTTTCATCATAATTGCATAGAAAATACAAAAAAAATAGATTAATTTGCATCCATTCCATATCTAGATTTTGCATTCAAATCTTTCATTTAGGTGTCGTCAAGGTCACTGATCTCGGTCCAATCTGAGAATACATACTCGCATCTACTAGAAGGCAGTAAATCGCCTGGTTAGTTTAGTTTTTTAAATTTATTGCATGATTTCGATTTCAACTAACCTCTAATGTGTTACTGAAGTGTTGTGTCTACAGATCAGGTACAAAATTCACACACACATCACATACTTTGGGTATAGCTCTATGGACTAATTTATTGACAAGAATTTGAGTGCAAATGAGTGTAGGAACATGTCGAAGATGAGAATTTAGTTGAGGTAGAAGGTTGTTAACCACCCGATAATGATTAGTATAATGGAAACCCAATGTGCACACTCGCATAGTTGCACATTCATACTACATTTTAATAGTTTTATTATACATTTTAAGTTATCATATATACATTATTTTAATGGTACACTATACTTTAAATGCAAATTTGTTTACTATAAATTCTCATTTAAAAAATGAGATCTTAGAAGAAATAAATTGTTCTCTTTTTTTTTTTTTTTTATCATTACATAAAAGAATGGAAGTTTGAAGTAAGGGTTTTAAGTTAAAAACTATATACTAAATATCATCGAACTATTCCAATGTTGTGCAGGCCGATTAGCAAGGAAAGCAATGCTTATGCATGGACAATCTTAAGTTGCATTGAAATGCCCAAACTAGAGCAAAAATAGAATATGTGATGGATTTTTTGGGCACAAAACAAAAACTAATCAATGAAATATATACCCAACTAATAATGAAAAGGTGCACGGCTTCTGAAGATTGGATGGTTGGCTTTTCTAAGCCATAGTACTTGGGTTTTCACTAGAAAATACAAACGCAACCGGGCACCATTGTTACCAGAAGTATTTTCACCAGCAAATATGGGCTTAGTTCTCTTTGGGTTTAAAGTATAAACTTCTTTCTTTGTGAATTCTTGCAAATTCAACATGTAAGATGATGGAAATATGGTGTTTACCAGTGAATTTTGCTTTCTCTGGTTTTATAATATACATTTATTTTTGCTATCTATGAGGGTTATGATTGGTGTGTATTGTATTTGAATACATATAGAAGTATGTTTCTGTATGTTTTTGTTGCAAGGCAAATTTAAAATGTATTGAAATATTTAGAATCTTTAGTGTTCTAATTTAAATTTAGCAATATTTATATAACTATGCGTGTATATATGTATATGTACATGTGTATGTGTATGTGTATATGTGTTTATATATATAGTATGAGTGCAACAAAGATCATCTAAAAATTTTGTATCAAATTTCATCATGACCATAATATCAAATGAAATCTTACTTATTGGCATGGAATCATTTCATTGGTCTTTTTTGAGCTAATTGTACATATGTAGTACACATGTGTATATGAATATATATGCTAATATATACTAGCACTTGCACCTAAGGATGTTCAAGGATAAATTGATAGAAAATTATAAGTAAAATGTAAATGTGAAAAATAATAAATTAGATTTTTATATAAAATATAATTTTTCTATATTAGTTAAAATATCAATAAAATAATTTATAATTAAATTAATTCTAATACATTTTACTACTATTTATCATTTCACAAAAACAATCAAAGTCATGCACAAAATAGATTTAATGAAATAAAACAAAATTGAATGTAATTCACTATTGTGAGAGACTTGAGCAAGAAGATTGAGAGCATAAGCATTCATCAAGCTAGGGAAGGTTTGATGAGTTGTAGATGGGTAAGTGCACCAAGATGGTGAATAAAAATAGGGGTATATGTGGCCACTTTTTTCTTCTTCTTTTTTCCCTGAAATTAGGTAAATCTGAATTTCGAAGAGAAATTCGAGGGTCGTGCTCTCAAAATTAAGAGTTGTGAAAAGAATAAGAATTGCATTACTCTGAATCTAGTTTTTAAACTACTAATTTTTTTTAAAAAAATAGATAAGATTATGAGGGTCAAACCTGCTACACACGAAAAATTGTTCTTGATTTTTTTAGAAAAATATTTAACATGGTGTATTTTGTGTGCTTCACAAAAGATATAGTTAGATATAGTATTTTCCAAAACCCTTTGGTAGAATGATAGATAAGAGTGAGATCTTGAAGTTGTGTATTTTTTTGTAATTATTTGTTGAGTATTTTATTTTTTATGATTTTTTGAAGTTGCCGCATCCTAAAATCTAGTGCATGTTTGTGCGTTGAGCATAAATTGCATTAAAATAATTAAAAATACATTTTTTTAAAGTGTATAGAATCAAGTGTAGAACAATAATATGTAATTGATTTTGAATTTGGTCAAGTAGATCAAAAGTTATTAAGAAAATGGTAAACATATGTCTTTGAGGATTGTGAAGACACTGGCAAAGAAAAAAGTTTACTATGCTAAGGTTGTCCAAAATTAGAAAAAATTATATAATTAGAAAGATGAAAAAATATGTGAGATTATGGTCGTAATTTTACAGATACACACTTGATGATGTGTAAACGTGATGACGAGGAAGTCGAGAAATAATCTTGAAAGAACCAAAAAAGTGTCAAGGGAGAAAAATAGAGGGGAAAAGGGCTTTTAAGCCTTAGGGTCATTGTCCAACCCTCTTATCTAACCATAACATGTACGGGTTCCTAAGTACTAAATAACCCGATCAGTTTTTGTAAGACTAAAATTAGCTTTCCTGGTTCTACATAACCTGTGTGAGTTATGTTGAACTAAAAGCACAAGTTTTAGTTCTATAGAACCTAGACGAGTTATGAAGAAATAAAAAATATATGCTTGTAAACTTAGCATACACTACATAGATGTGTATACTTACATATATAATGTATATATGTATGTATATATGCATATATTTATATAGATATATGTATATATATATCTATATATGCATCTCTCTCTCTCTCTCTCTCTCTCTCTCTCTCTCTCTCTCTTCCCCTATAAAAAATGCATGTACTTATATCTAAACATATATAGAAGAAATGTATACCAGTGCCTCAGATGGTTCTCCTATACTCTTAGGAGGCATTGTCGTTGATGATGTAGCTATGACCATTTTCTATATGAAAAATGATAACATATGTTATAGTCATAGAGGAAGGATTAGAGATTTCAAACAAACAAGAATGCAATCAAAAGTGAATACAAAAATGTTACCCCTTCCTTCTCCTAAACCTCTGCGACATTTAAAGTACATTTATTAGTTTTGTAAACCCCAATTATTTTTTTTTGTATATAGAACAAATAAATTAGGTTCTTTCATCAAGATATATATGTACATGTTTAATCATAATACATTTCAACAAATAAATTTAAATTACCTTTTGGCATTTGGGTGTTAACGAGGATATCTTTTTCTATCTTGATGTATTGGAAGATGTCTTTCACACATGAGATGTCTTCAAGCCATGAGGGGTAACCTAATAGAAACAAAATTAACATAAGAGAAATGAATATATAATATTAAATCTAAGTAAAAAAACTCTAAATCTAAATGACTCGCATGGGTTTAATTAAAATTGTAAATAAGAGCTATGCAAAATATGATATCGCAAAACTTTCTAGGCCAAAATCAATAGCCAAAAGTGTGGCATCATCAACTTGGGACATCTAAGCCCCTGCCAAGCCCTATAAAACACCAAATAAATATACATATTAACATAAAATATTTTGAAACCAATGTATTATTCTATTTTTAGCAATATTTAAAAATGTTTACCTCAGGTGTTGAAGCTATCCATGTGCGTGGAGTGGAATGAACACTACATAGTGTACACGTACCACCTGTTGCACCCTGCAATGCATATTATTTATACATCACTTTAAATTGGTCTATAAGTAAAAAATTATTTACTTTTCTAAGATTTAGGTGATTAATTAATAATATGTCATAAACACAAATAAATACACTTGCATCTTCTCTCCACCAAAAAACATCATGGTCATCAAGTCGTCGGTGAGGGCCACATTCTCTATAGTGGAAGCATGGCATCTACTTTTGCAATGTGTACACGAATGAGATGTTGAACCATCCTCATTCGTGTTAGTATATACCCTAGAACATATATTTTGGCAGCTGACGTACATATGCTCAATGAGATGGACTTAGAAAAATGGTGCATTTGATAATGATGGAGGTGGTGCAGGTACTGATTAATCCTCTAGTCCAATTAATTGTGTGTCATGTTGAAAAATGACATCAGTCAATGACGTAGTTTCCTAAAGAGTTTGTAACTCTATAGACTCCTTTAGGGTGACTAAGATCATGATGTGAACTATGGGTTTAGTAGCTAAAGGCATCCTATGTCAAGGGTCTACCACCCTTTCAACCCCAAGTCTATCATGTGCAGAGCCTCTCCCTTTATCCTAGAAAAATCAAATGTCCAATTAATTTGGCTTCAAGTCAAGGATAAACTCACAATATAAATTTCTCAAAACATATAAAGGCACCTCTGGATTGTTACAAGGTGGTTGGTCAAAGATCATATACTACCTATCCCAAAATGCATTTGTCATCCCAGCATGGACACACCAATGTATAGGAAACCTATTCATATCAGTAAGTAGTGTTTTATTAGTTTTAGGATCGATGAAAAGAGCACACATGTCATCTTTAAGTATGCCCTTTATTTTCACCTCATTATATGAAAATCCATTAGCATAAAATGCATGGCATATATCCTTGTATGAACCCCATTTCATAAGTTGTCTAGATAACTCCCTAGCACTATTGGCCATTGATTCTAGCGTTCTAGCAAGGGATGAGTGGTGCTTAGTGGTAGAGGACCTTAACCTATTCACCATCATAGTAATTTGAGTAGTATTCTGTGTTAGACAATTTATAAGATCCTCTTGTGTGGCCTGTATAGGTTCTACTAGAGGACGCAGAGGGTTTTGGGGTGGCAGTGGTTGTTGAGGAGCAACATTTTGAGGGTTTTGTCATTATGGAGCAACGTTTTGACGGTTTTGTTATCCTTCACGTGAATGTTTTGAGGGTTTTCTTGTGTTTGTTTTTCAAGAATAGGTCATCATTGTCTATTTTGTCGTCGGGGATTATTTTGAAAATTTGACATAAAATTAATAAAAAAACTTAAATCAATTGAATAAACCCTACTTCAATTCAAATCCAAATAAAAATAATAAAAACATCAAATTCTCACCTTTTCAACAACGTGGCATTGTTAGAAATTTGTCTAAAAGCTGAAAAAATACAAAATATAGGCAAACACGCTCAAGTTCTATGGATTTTGGGAGCCTAGTAGCAACTGTCAAGCCATTTTTCAAGGTAAAAGTGAGCTTGGCCATGGGCTATTGAAAAAACATAGTTCTTCATAACCCATGTCGGTTATAACGAACGTTTAGTATTTTTTAATTAAGCAATTTAGGCTTGGTTTCCCCGAGCCAAGTCATTTCAAATTTTAAATAATATGCACAAATTTTATGAAAATTTGTATAAAATCATCATGCAACCACTTTATGACCAACAACTTGGTGCACTTACCAAGATATTGGAGTTGTCATGCGAAACGTGTAGACATCAAACATGGTGCATGAATAATATGATATAATTGAGTGCTATTTCATGGAATCCAATGATTTAGTGGTATAACATTCAAAATTTATTAGAAATGATTTTAAAAAAACTCAACTCAAATTAGAAAAACTTAAGAAATGTAATATGTATAAACCTTAAAACAAAGAGGAGGCATGCAATTAAGCTGCAACCATGGTTTGTGGATCGGACATGGAAAATTTAAGATCATGTATTCCCTCTAATTGATCCTCACACACAAAGGTTAATTTCATTCCTCAATGTTTGCAGATTGCAATGAGAGTAAGGCTAGTTGAATACTTGTCTCTATTTATGGTCCAATAAAAAAATGCAAGTCGTCTACTACAACCTTCTTTTTTATTCATCCAATTAGAATGAATGACCTTCAAAATTGTGGAAAACCACCAATAAGTATATGCACATTCAATCAAAAAGTTTACCAAAATAATAGCATAGTGTGTAATGTACTGATTTTTTTAAAAAATGGCTACAAATAACTGATTAAATTTAAAGTTTGCTAACTTGTGTTTGATCCACTTCTGAAAGTGATTGAATACTCAACATTTCAATAGAAACTGATATTTGCAAAAATGAAAATATTTGTATTTGAAAAACAAAAACAAAAAAACAAAATGTGAAATAAAAAAGAAATGGCTACAATTACCCGATCAAATATGTAGTTTGCTATCGCGTGTTTGATCCAATTTTGAAAGTAATATTGAATACTCAACATTTCTATAGAAACTGATATTTGCAAAAATGGAAATATTTGTGTTTGAAAAACAATAAAACAAAATGTGTAAAATGCATAATAGATAGGATTGAAGTTTTAAAAGTATAAAGACCTCGTTGGTGTAGTGTATGCAAATCTTAAATTGTTATTTTAAAAGGGAAAAACATGATTATTGTATGTTTATGTGAATCTCAAATTATTATTTTAAAAGCAAAAAAATATGACAAACATTTTTATTTTGTTTTGTTATTTTCTTATTGAATAACGTTGATAATTATTTCTAATATCTTTTATTAGTGTTTATTTTCCTTTTTAATTAGTTTTTTAAATATTAAAAAAGATAGATTAATAAAAGAAGATAATATTCAAAGATATTATTATAAAAAGAAAATAATAAAATATAGATTCACATTCTTTTTCTTAGTAATAATATTTAAATATATATAATTTTTTATTTTTTAGTAGTGCAAAATCATTGCAATCTTATCTACCAACATTGAAAAGAGTTTTTTTATCGATGATTTTATTAATATTTATCTTCTTTTCTAATAATTTTTCTTTTCTATTTTTTGAAACATTAAAAAGATAGAATATCCTAATAAACAAGATAATATTGAAAGATATTCTTATAAAAAGAAGAAATAATAAAATATAGATTTTTTCCTTTTATACTCATTGTTTTTCTTAATAATAATATTTAAATATATAGAATTTTAATTTTTTAAGCAATGAAAAATCATTACAATTACTTTTGATCTATAAAATTTGTTTGGGAGATTTTCTACCTGGTAAGTTTATTTGAAAATGGGAGATCTTCCATCTGAAAAGTTGATTTGAAAATGGTTTAATGGGAGACTAAGGTGGTTTTAAAATGTGAGACAAGTGTAACAGACAAAGTCCACAATATAAAGCATACTCAATAATTAGCATGAGATAAATATTCATGAAAATGGTTAGAAAACATGAAATTATATAACATTTGCATTTAAATATTGCATTAAAATGATATAGAAAATTAATATGCATATGGAATCATGTAGAACTCAAATTTGCATGAAAAATAATATGGATTCTCATTAAATTTTGAGTGAAATCATAACATGCATTAAAGTGCATTAAGTATTGTAGTATCTATATTCTTGCATGAAAAGAAAAAGTTAATTTATTGAGCATATGTGTGTTTTTTCTTTGGATTGTCCATGTTAAAGAAAGTATTTTACTTTTCTATGTGTGTGTTGGCTTTACCTTCCAATAAGGAGCATTTAATATGGGCTAATAGAGACTAGATCTTCTTTCGAGGATCTACATATTGATATGCAAATGTTAAGTTCTTTGGCCAAAGCCACATGTTTTGATTAAAATAGATGAATTCTTGCCTAGATTATTATATACTCTTTGTCATTACTTGATAGTAAGGCATCACATGTTCATGTTAGAAATACATGTAGAGCTATCAAGTTGCACCGAAGTTCCATCCTACTTATTGTTTCTAGGTTGCTAGGTATTTCATTTAGGGTTAGATATTCTTTAAGTATGAGGAATTTAGGGAAGCATAAGGTTTTTTGTTGGGTGGGAAAATTCCTAAACTATGTTCTCGTCTCTTAGGTTTGAAAATGATTGTTGGTATTGGTGGTAGCCAAAGGCTTCTTGATTTTATTTCATATATCATTACTTGTATTACTTGTATTTATATATCATTATTTTATGATGGTGACATTATTACATGAGAGCCCTAGTTTTACTCCTTGTAGATCATATTTGTATGTATGTATACCTGGATTAGACACTTTTATATGTGAGATGTAAATTTTTATTATATAAATAAAATTTATTTCATATTAATGTGAGTTTGGGCATTTATTTATTTTTGTGAGAAGGATGGGGAGTGATAAAATTAAAAGAAAATTCAATCATAATATCTTGATCATTTGGGACATGAGGATGTAGCTGAAACCACTACATGGTGTATTGAAATTTAGGTCACAACTAGAACCCAAAACATAAAGTTCTCACAGGCTCTTAAAAATGGAAAGAGATATTATGGCTCTAATACCTATTTAGAATCTATAAAATGCAGTAATAACCTATATATAATGTAGAAGAGACAATCAAATCCTTATTCAATAAGTGATTCAAGAATTAAACTAACAAAACAAATCTACAATATATAAGAATGAGAGAAAATAATAATATTGTGTTATAAAAGAAAATGGGGTGTGATGGACATTCATTAGGATAGATGGTTAGACTAGGATGATCACACCCAAATGTGTTCACACATTGGAAGGAAAGTTGATCCACTAGGATTGAGGAGGCCCAAGCTCTAAGGACATGAAAGGATTCCTTCATTATGGAGTTGAAAATGACTATATGCAAAGGAGAAATGGATGAATGTAGGGAAATACTGGAAAAAAAAGGATATGCAAATATATTGTAGATTATAAACTTGATTTTGATACCAGATTTGGAAATCCAAAACAAAAACTAGCCTTTGATCCAAATTTCAATCTAAAATGAAAAGAATGGGGTGACTTGGAGGGTACAAGGTGATGTAGCTCGCTTGAGGCCCTCAAAGGCACCTAAGACATAAAAAATTTGATGAGACTTCTGTAACTTGTAACCCTTTGCCAGATCTTCCTGTAGCTTTCTCCGCAATTATGCCACCTATCACTTGCACACAAAAAATGGAAAAATGTTAGGGAATAGGGGTTTGCCTTGGTCAAACTCGTATTTAGGAATTAACCTTAAAATTAAATTAAAATTGCATATAAACGAAAGAGTATTGTTAGTATCAGGGGATCCATAAGATATTATACCTTCATGAGTGTCAAATTTCTCATGAAGATGCTTACAAGAGTTGTAAATATTGTCTTGACCTTGGATCTGGGGTAGGAAGAACATGAATGTCTTTAATAATGCTTAGATATAGACATTACTCCTTGTCTTCTAGGCTTTATACTTGAATACATATCAATGTGAATGCATTGCCTTAATTTCTACTTGAATTGATAGCTTGAGTACTTGAACAAGTTCATATAATTGCTTCTCCAAAATGAGGGAGGTAGATTTTCTTTTAAACCTCACCTAGCCATTTTGGGGCTTAAAATTTGAATGAGCATGATGAGGTTTTGAGTATCCTACTAAAAACTTAAGTCCTTTCTCTAATTTAAATTTGGTCCACTTTCATGTGGAACAGGGAGCCTCTTGAGGCATGGGGTGAACTATCTTGTCCTATGCCTTACGAGGTACCCAATTCTAACTAATCAGGGGGCTCTTGAAATCGAATCAAGGGTCAATGAGAGTATGAGAATACCCAAAATGCATGCATCATCAAGGTTTGAATTTAGAATAAATAAAAAAGACCACCATAATGAAATAGGGCCCATATATGTGAGAGGTGATAAATGAAGAAAATAATTAAATAAGGCACACCTAAAATTGAGGGCTCACATATAAATTAAGTTGATAAAGGGACACAAATTTAAATATTTATTAACTATATGCATAAAAAAGGCCAATGATGCATGAAATCCTTGGACACTAAAATGGGGCCTAACTAAGGACCAAAAATGTATTGTTTACAATTCAGGATGCTATAGATTGAAAGATAAGAATTGGCTCCACACAACTCCATTAATTAAAAGTTCATAATACATGAATCTACAATGTGGGTGGAGTACATATAGATAATAGAGGAGGCAAGTATAACCAATAAATGAAGTAATTCCAACTACTTACAAATTGGTAGCAATTGTATTCACAAAATATTTCATCTACTCTCATAGTGACCAACTCATAACCATGTGAGAAAGAAAAACAATATCCAATTAAGAAAAAAAAAACCCCACATTACTAATTTTACCCATGTTTTCTTACATTCATGCAATCCTCCTATACCTATCAAATATCCCTTTCTTGTTGATATGATATACCTCTTTTTCTTTTTGTCTCCCATTTAAACACCATACTTTGTGTAGACACCGAAAAATCCTTCAGAAAATAAATTATTTTTGTTTTCTGAAAATCCTTGATGACATCATCATTTATTAATTAATTAATTATTTAATTAATTTATTTATTTTTATGGCATTAAATCCCTCTCTCTTAATTAAAAATCTTTAATTAAGGAATCTAGCCTAAAAATGTCATTTGGACATTATCCTTAATTTATTAATTATTTAATTAATAAATTGACCAAAAAACCTTCAAAAATAAATTAATTTATTATTAATTTATTTTTTATCCCAAACTTGGCCAATTTCCTTAAGACCACTAACCTCTTCCAAAATCTTCTAATCCCTTCTTAATTTCGATTAAAAGGCTAATCCCATCTTTTCTAACCCTAATCCCAAGGTTAAATATTTAATTAAGGTTAAATATTTAATTTTCATATTTATTGAAAATATTTTAATAAATATTCCTAAAACTTAAGCTTTTGGAATGAATAACTTTTATTCCATGAAACTAAGGAGAAATCTAGACTCTTCTAGAATCTTCTCAAATCCACCCTCTTCACCCATCCTAATCCTTTTTTTGTCCTAATCTAATCCTAATCCTAACCTTAAACCTTTGTGCAATCCTAACCAAGCTTAAGACTTTCCTAAACCAAAGCAAAGTCTTTCCTTCCAAATATCTCAACCACAAAGCATTTATTGCTTCCCCAAAGTCTTCAAAGCCTCTTAAAGCCCATTCATTGCTCTTACAAGCATTTATTTGGAGAGTTATGAGCTTGGAGCCCCCTTTGTTGACTCCTCTTTGCCCTTCCCTTCATCCACTCACCTTGTGACATGTGTCACCTCCTGATTAGTTGAGAACTAGCACAATCCATGTGCTTCCCTTTGAGTGAATCTTGGCCTCTCTTAAGGATTTCAATCCTGGCCATTCATTCCTCCTACCCCAAGCCTTTAGAAATCCTATAAATACCCTCACTTCCTAAGGCAAATCATCTTTCAACTTTCAAACTCAATAGCAAAGTTATAATGCCATTTTCATTCTAGCATAAGCATAAATTCATCATTTTAGATCATTTTCAAGCTTAAATCACATCTAAATTAGCTTAATTGGATTAACATAGATTCATTTCTTGTTTAATCAATCTTAGTTCATCTTTTAGCTTTGCATATTTGTGTGTTCTTGAGGCCTTTGAGGCAAAATAGGTTCCTCATACCTATTTTGTGTCATTTTGGGTCTTCTTGATCCTCAAATCATCCTATTTGCATGCTCCAAGTGCTTGAGTTTGCACACCCACATCCATTTATATCCAAGCATATCAAACGGTGCATGGGCGCATCCATTTTAGGCTTAAACTGAGGTGGCTTTGATTTTAGTTTGTTTACCATTAAATTTGATTTGATAATATGCTATGACGTTTGTTTGTCTTTGGCCTTCAAAACAGGTTTAGGTGCACTCACAAATCCTAGTCTACATTCTGGCACGCCCGGTGGGACATCAAACCACAATCATTTTGATGAAATTATGCTTTATATGCTTGTATTTTGCAGGAAATAAAGAAATGTCACCTTCATGAAAAGAAATGACGCCTACAGCAATTAAATGTCGCCTTCAAACAAAGAAATGTCGCGTTCAACAAAAGAAATGTCGCCTACAAACAATCCAGTCACGCCTTCATGAAATTAAATCACGCCTTTGAGGAAAGAAATGACGCCTTTGAACTCTGTTTTCACGCCTGCATAACTGAGAATTTCCTGTTGTCGGCAACTTCTGTTACGTTCCAGAATTCTCTTCTGTCGCCTTCTTTTAATTAAATCACGCCTGTAACAAATTAAATCACGCTTCTGGTTTTTTATCTGTCGCCTTTTGAGGTACAGAATGTCGCCTGTAGGAATTAAATGTCGCCTCTGCACTTTCCAGTGTCGCCTATAAGCTGGACAGTGTCGCTTTTGGTTTTTGTCTTGAGTTGCTTAAGACTGGTTTTTTTTTTATTTCTTTTATTACAGCAAAGGTCAAACTCAATCTTGAATGAAACTTAAGGAAATGAACTTAGGTCCTAGAGTGTCATTGTCAATTTGAAAAGCAAACCAAATCTTGAATGCACTAAAGGAACAAACAACTCTATTCCCTATCTTATTTCAAATTCCAAAGCAAGCAAAACAAATTCAATCTTGAGTGATCTAAGGGATAAAACAAAGCTTTTTCAAAGTTCTTAAATCAACTCGCTAATCAAATCTTGAATGCACAAAAGGAAAGAACTTGCAAACGTTCAACTCATTTACATTTTGAGAAAAAGAACAAATCAAAATCTAATCACGAGTGTCTTCATTTCAAAGTTCAAAACATCACTTAATCAAATTTGGGAAAATGAACAAAATCTGCTTGATGTGCATGTAGGAGTTTTTCATTTTTTGCATAATCCTTGTTAGAGTAAGCAACGTGGAACATTTGAACTTGGACAAGTTCACCTGTTCTGCTTTTAGCGAGGCCTGTCCAAGGAGAAGCGCCTCCTCCTCAGAGAATGACCTCAAACCGGTATTCCCCCCGGCCGGTATATAAATAAGTGAATACCAAAAGAATCACTTACATCTCCTAATCGCCGGGCGTTCGTGCCAAACACGTGTCTGGGGATGGTAAACATTCCTCTCCCCCAGCATAATTGGCAAGGCTCTTAAGTGAGTCACGGATGATCAGCATAACCGGGTATGGAGACTCCACGGAACTATTAAAAACCTGATAAACTAGAGGCTACCCTATCTACATCCAAAAGTATCAAAATCTTTGTGCAAGGACCGATTCCAAGGGGTTTACCGGGTCGCCTCAAGATTACTCACCATTTGTATTCCCTTCTGGGAGATACCAAGCTGTGGGCAAGCGATTTTGATACTCACCTTCCTTAGGTAGATCTGTTTGAAGTGCTTGATAGTCAAAGACTCCGTGAAAACACTTGTTGAAACATACACTTTCAAAGCTTTGTCAGAGTCAGTTGTCTTTGTTTGTATCCCGCAGGGTTGCTTTGTCCCTTGCGGAGATTGCTTTGACTTTAACTTTTGCCATTGGAAACCTTTGCCTCAAAATCAGAAGCCTCTTTTCCAAAGTGATGCCCAGCAAGAGCAAACATCCTAAAGCGAAGTTGCCCAAATCCCAAGCCTATCAAGAGTGAAAAGTTGCCAAGAAGAACACCAAGACCTATCAATCCATTATCCAAGCAACCCAAGCAGAGGAAAAATCCCAAGCCAGACTTGAGAACATTGCCCATAATGCCCGCATCAAACAGTTCACCTTCCGTTTTCGAGTTAACCATCACTTTGTCAACCTTGAGCCAGAAGATTAGCCAAATCCTTGTTCATGTCTTGTTCCATCTTCAGATCTTGAAATCTTGTCTCAAACACCCTTGCATCTTAGTTTCATTCTAGCTTTCATCTTTGCATCATTAATCAAAACCTTAGTTGCATTTGCATTCATCCTCCTACCAGCATTTTAGAATCAGTCCTTGTCATTTGCACTTGCATCATCCTTCTAGAGCATTGTCCCTTCACCCTTCAAAACCTTTTCCACCAGCATTCCCCCCATCAGCTTTCCATATCTTTCCAGCAGATCCACCATCCTTTGTTCCAAATCCAGAGATCCACCAACACTTAGTGTTCTACCTTTTGAGTGGTTCCTATCCCATATCCAAGATCAGAGACCATCATCCTCTTTTTTGGCACAACGTGTTGTCATAAAGAAATCAAACCTTGTCCTTGCATAGCCATCATCTCGAGCAAGAGATTGGAGTGTATTGATAAGAAACTTGTTGACCGAAGATCATCAGTCTATCTTAGGTTGACCCCATCATATCTCTGATCCTCCATTTGGGAAAAATAGTAGCTCATTTGTTGACCGCTCAGTAATCTTTCACCAACTTTCCACCAGCAACCTATCTTTCCTCCACTGTCTTGATCCATATCCGTTCCATCCAGCTTCCATCATCGCCATCTTGATCCCTATCTTTGCATTTGCATCTTAGAAGTCATCATCTTTAGAAGTTCATCAACTTTGCATCCATCAACATCTTTTAGCCAAACATCTTGCATACATTTAGCACTTGCATCTCCATGCCTGTTGAGACCAGATCTCGGAAAAGAAGAAGCATGAATCCTTATCCACCAACAACCTCATCTGATCCCAAAATTTTCACCAATGCCATGATGACCTACAATCCCCACATCCAAGCCAGTAACCCATGTGAAGATCCAAACATCCCTTCATCCCCGTTGGCAAACCAAACATTTACAAATCCTCCAGAAAGCCCACCAGCGACCAATGCCCTTGTACCACAACATCAGCAAAGCACGTTTGTTCACTACTTACCAGAAAGTACCTCCATCCCACCATCTCTCTATCCATGCATCCCCATCAAAACTATCCAAGTTCCAGCACAAGCGTATTCTCCGTTTGTTCAATCATTCCCCGATCCTACCATGCAAACACCCCAAGAGCTTTCCACCATTCCCCTTTTCTTGCAAGGAAGCCTCACCAGTCCCGTAACACAAGCTACAGCACCATCTGCTCCATCTCATACCCCTTTTTCTTCATCATCTGCTATGGCTTCCCAAGCTCAAAACCAACACCAAACCCAAAGTCAGCTTCCACCTCTCACGCAAGCTTTTACATCAAAAGCTTCGCCACCATCCGCAAGTCAAGCAACGCCTTTCACCATCAAAGGAGCACCGTCACCCTTCACCCCCCAAGCACCCATACCTTCTTCTTTGGGGTTAGCGCAATCGCTCCCCATTCCAACCTCATCTTTCTCTTGGGTGTTTCCTTCATTTTCCTCCTCACAAGCATCCGCTCAACCACAACCTCAACAAACTCCTTTCTCTCAACCATCATTCATGTCCCAAGCTCCCGTTGCTCCTACCATTCCATCATCCGTTGTAGTGCACCCTAACACAAGCTCTCAGTGGGGCCTTACACAAGAAGAAATGAAGGCATGGGGGATCCCATCTCAATCCCCTACATCTATGGTTGCAAGTCAACAAACTGCCTTCGCCCAAGCAGCACAGCAGCAACTACCCCAACCACCGCCGGCTTCAAGCTATTCGTCCCAAATCCCAAATACCTTCCAGCAAGTTCCACCACCTCAACAGCCAACTTTCCCCAGCTATCTTACCCCATCACCCTTTGCTTCTAGCTTCCCCACATCTGTTCCACCTCTAAGTAACGCAGGCATGCACCCAGCTTATATCAGCCAAACCCAAAGCCAACCTCAGCAACTACCACCATCATACCCGCAAGCAGCATCATTCCAACAGCCTCCCCCACAGCAACCACATGTCCCCTTTCAGCAAATAACCATCATTCCTCAACAACAGCAAGTCCCTTGCTATCAGCCTCAGCAACAAAACCCTATCATCCCCCAGCAACAACAAGTTCCCACCCATCAGTTACAACAGCAAGTTCCAAATGTCCAATATCAGCAAGCAGTCCCACAACAACCGCCAGTTCAACAACAGCAAGCAGCCCAACAACATCAAGCGGTTCCATATCATTTACCACAATATCCCCCTATGCCACACCAGCAATATCCCCAGCAACCATTGCCCCAAAATCAGTTCCAACCCATTTATCCACAGCAAGCGCCATATCCAGTTCCACAACTTCCATCACAAGCAGAAGTCCCAGTTCCCTCGCCACTCAATGCTGAGTGGGAAGCAATGAAAAATGCTCTAAAGGAGCTACAAAGCAGAACAAAGAATAAAACATACAAGTTCGAAGAGGTGTGCTCATATCCCTTCGATCGGTCCATAGCAACTATCCCTTTCCCCAAGCATTTTGAGATGCCCAAGTTCGACAAGTATCGGGGGAAAGGAGATCCAGTAAATCATATCAAAGAGTTCTACATGGCATGCCAAGAAGTGGCTTACAGTGATAACTATCTCTTGCGCCTGTTTCCCAAGAGCTTGGGAGGAACTGCTGTTGAGTGGTTTTACAAAATACCACATGGGACAATAAAAACCTTTGCTAAACTCTCTGAGAAGTTCATCACACACTATGCCCATAATGTGGAGAATGAGTTGTCCTTGCTAGACCTATGCAACTCAAAGCAGAAAGATGGAGAAAGCCTTGCAGAATACTTGCAAAGATGACAGAATCTTACAACCAGGTTATCATATCAGCCGCCAGAGAAGCATCTAACAAAGATCTTCATTGATAACCTGCATCCAAAGTTATCCCATCACATGCGAATGAACTGTCTCCAGACATACCAAGACATCAAGAGCAAAGGCATAGGCATCGAGAAAGCTCTCCTAGATGAAGGCACTATTCGTCATTTCAAGGATGATTCCAAAAACAAACCCAACAATGATAAATCCCGTTACTGGAATCGTAACAAGAATGTTGTTACAGATGGAGCCACTGACACTAAGAATGTACAATTTGTTGTGGCTAGTCCTACACTAGCTCAAACATACCAACTGCCACAAGTGCCCATCTATCAGCAACCACCAGCTCCCGCATATCAAGCACCTATTTATCAGCAGCCTCCTCAAGCTCATCAACCACCTGTGCAACAGTATCAGCAGCAATACCAACAGCAATAGCCAGCACGTCAAGGCAATCCTGTTAACACAGTTAACGTTGCCCCAAGGCAGAACAAGCCCAACAATCAGAACAATCCAAAGAGGACTTTTACACCTTTGGGTGAGCCTCTAGATCAGATCTTTTATCGGCTAGCCAAGGCAAATATGATCACATATCCGCCCATCCCACAGAAGGATGACAACGCACCAAAGTCTGATTGGTATAAAGAAAATGAATATTGTGATTACCATCGTGTGAAGGGGCACACAACATTGAAGTGCATGCGGCTTAAGAACTACATCCAGGATCTCATTGATCGCAAGGAGATCCAGGTCGATGCACCAGCTCAAGCTTCACCCAACGCCGGTTTGCAAATATATCAAAATGTGTTCCCTCAACATGATACCGGGAAGAATCAAGCCAACGCCAATCAGCCCCAAAATCATGGCAAAGGCAAGCAAGAAGATCACACAGCGGCCTACATCAACTATGACAAGTATGTCAGATGCATAACTCAAATTGAGCCCATCCAAGATGAGCCCACCATCAATACCATCCACGTCAGAGGGCCGGATCGACAATGTGCTGCAACTACCCGCAGTGGTAGGATAACTGTTGCCGGTGCTCCTCCGAGGTCAACTGCTCCTCCAAGGCCAACGTCTACTGCATCCACAGCACAGTCTAACACCAGGCCAGCATCAAATGCACGCGCAACACAGCATAATGCACCAAGTGCACAATACAATATCATAGAGCATCTTGGGAACATGCCAGCCCAAATATCTATCTTGGATTTGCTCCGCACATCACCCATCCATCAGGAGATCCTGGACAAAGCTCTAAAAGAAGGCCATATCCCCACGGACATTAACACAACTCAATTTGAAACTCTTGTGGGACACCTATCAGCAGCATGTGCCTTATCCTTCAAAGAATCTGATATACCAGATGTCGCTCCTGACCATACTCTCCCTCTCCGCATTGCCGTCATGGTCAGAGACTTTGCCATCAAACGGGTTTTAATAGATAATGGCTCAGCCCTCAACTTGTGCACATTAAAATTCATCAAGAAGATCGGGTTCACGGAGGCCGACATACAACATGAGATGATCACCATCAAAGCATATGATAACTTGGAGCGTACCTCTGAAGGTACTATCACCTTGCCCATCCAGCTAGGCCTAGCAACGCAAGATACTGTCTGTCACGTTGTTGATCTCGACCTACCATTTAATATTCTTCTCGGCTGCCCATGGATCCATTCCATTAGGGCTGTACCATCTACTTACCATCAGTGCAAAAATTTTCCACATCAAGGCACTGAGGTTACCATCCACGCTGATCCTAACCCCTTCGCATACTGCCATGTGATGGAAGCATCTTTCCCTCATTCTACTCATTGTCCTGGAACCGATATTGGTACTTCTATTGCTAGTTCATCCCGATCCCATCGCGATCCAGAGACCATCCTCTCTTCCACCTTATCATCTGTCAAGATCAACAACCAGGGTTGTGGCGAATACAGCCTCAGTGATGCATTTGCTGTAGAGGCTCTTCCACGTGATCCACATACTCAAGGACGCCCAAGTTGTCAAAACAAGCCTGTTGAGAAACATTATAAGCTCAAGCAAATCGGAAACATGACTTTTGAGTCTCATGGTACCATCAACAGCAAAGAGATAGATCCAGATATTAACAAATGGTTATACAAAGATCCCCCATCACATGACACACAACTTCTTGAGTAATTCAAAGAGAAATATCCAATCCCCTACAAGAATGTCACAGAACAATATAACTATCAAGGTGGTGGTCTAGGAGCACAAGAGGACGGAAATTTGTTTCCTATCATACCATCCCAGAATCCAGAACAGCAAGGACTTGGCTTTAATACCCCTTGCCTGCTTGAACAAGAGCCCAATACCACAACTGCGGGCACTAACATGACCAACGTGAACTTTTCGAATAGCCAAGATGACCTTGTGAAAATCGAAGACATCCCCGAAGAGAAAGACATCCGATCCTACGATGATATCTTTGCTGATGACACCCTCCTGGGGACTTCTGTTCTCCAACAACTCTCCATTAACCTCATAGATCTTCCCCTCACAAACCCCGACCTCATAGATTGGGACCAACCAAGCATCACACACATCGATGAGTTCCAAAGCACACAAGCACTCCTAGAATTCATGGGGGCATCAGATCCAGCAAGCAAACAGGATCCAACATCAACCTCTGTCTATCAACTTCACCCAGAAGGATATTTTGGGGAAGAGGCAAGCTTTAGTCACAAAAATGAAATAGAAAGAGAACATCATGAGTCTTTATGTGAAAACCCCCTTGGGGCACATTCTGATTCTAAAATAGTAAAAATAAAGGGCGTATCTTCTAGTGAAAACCTGGCAATTCAAGCGCTAGAAGATGAAGCCTTGCCTCTTCCCCCTATCCAAGATTATAGACCAGAGCAGTCGCAGATCATCATAGAGGAGACCAAGCCAATCAACTTGGGAACAAAAGAATGTCCAAGGATCACCTACATTGCAGTCAACCTAACAGAAGGAGAAGAAATCGCTCTCAGTGCCTTGCTCAAGGAATCCATCATCAACTTTGCATGGTCATACGCCCACATGCCTGGGCTTGATCCAAACCTTGTTGTTCATCATCTATCAGTAGATCCAAACGTCAAGCCAGTGAAGCAGAAGCTAAGGAAAATGCATCCAAAGGTAGCATTGCTTGTCAAAGTAGAGCTTGAGAAGCTCCTCCAAGCTAAGATCATCAGAGCAATAGATTATTCAGAGTGGATCTCTAACATGGTGCCAGTCACAAAGCCTTCTGGTGACATCAGAATCTGTACTGATTTCAGGGACTTGAACAAGGCATGCCCTAAGGATGACTTCCCATTGCCAAACATAGACATGCTTGTAGACCTCACAGCGGGTCACGAAATGCTATCACTCATGGATGGCTTTTCAGGCTACAATCAGATTCATATAGCAGAAGCAGATCAACATAAAATAGCATTCACAACCCCATGGGGTACCTTCTGCTACAACATGATGCCATTTGGGCTAAAGAATGCAGGAGCCACATATCAGAGAGCAATGACAGCAATCTTCCATGACATGATCCACAAGATCCTTGAGGACTATGTGGATGATATCCTTGCAAAATCCAAAACAAGGGATGAACACCTCAACATCCTAGAACGTGTGTTTGATCGTCTGAATCATTATGGCTTAAAGCTTAATCCTAAGAAATGTGTCTTTGGTGTTACATCTGGCAAGCTTCTAGGCTTCATCGTCTCTAGACGAGGCATAGAGATCGATCCTAAAAAGGTAAAAGCAATAACAGAGATGCCTCCACCAAGAAATCTCAAACAGCTCAGAAGCCTACAGGGCAAGCTTCAATCAGTTCGGCGGTTCATCTCACAACTAGCAGACAAGTGTCAACCATTCTCACATCTCTTATGCAAAGACACCAACTTCAAGTGGGATCCCATATGTCAAAGAAGCTTTGATAAGCTCAAGGAGTATCTAGCTAACGCTCCAATCTTAGTACCACCAGTTCCAGGATGCCCACTCATCCTTTACATCTCAACAACAGCTACAGCACTAGGGGCACTCCTAGCACAGCATGAGCGCTATCTACTACATCAGTCGCACTCTTGTGGGCTATGAGCTTAACTATTCACCCATGGAGAAAGCATGCCTAGCAGTGGTCTTTGCCACTCAAAAACTTAGACATTACATGCTTAGCCACACAATCAAGCTCATATCAAAGGTGGACCCTCTTAAGTATCTGTTATCAAGGACAACCCTCACAGGCCGTATGGCAAAATGGGTCATGTTACTCAGCGAATTTGACATTCAGTATGTAGATCACAAAGCAATCAAAGGGCAAGTCATTGCCGATCAGCTAGCAGAAGCACCACTGGTGGATGCCTATCCACTAATCATGGAATTCCCCGATGAACACTTATGCATGATTGAAGAGCAGCCCATGTGGAAACTATACTTTGATGGTTCCAACACATCCCATAGCTCTGGCGCAGGAATCCTATTCGTCACACCTCAAGGTGACTATATTCCAAAATCATTCAAGTTGGGATTCCCCTGTACCAATAACATTGCAGAATATGAGGCACTCATCTCAGGTCTCAGAACAGCTATCCAATGGAACATCACAGAACTACAAGTCTTTGGAGATTCACAGCTCATTATCAAGCAAGTCCTTGATGAGTATCAGACAAAGGACGACAAATTGCTACCCTACAAGCAACTGGTGGATAAACTGAAAGAGCATTTCCTACATCTACAATTCAATCAGATCCCAAGGCTTCAAAACAAAGCAGCAGATGCAATGGCAACCATCGGATCCTTATTGGAAATCCCACGTGACGCAACACTATGAATTTCTAGTCGAGCAGCTACACTTGCCAGCTTATGAGAACACCGATGCAAACATGGTGTGTGTCTTGGTTGGTCCCCAATCCCCATGGTACCACGACATCCATGCATATCTAAAAAATGGTATCATATCTCCCCATCTCACCAATAACCAACGCCAAAACCTTATTCGCAGAGCTTCCCGCTACACTCTTGTAGCCAACACCCTGTATCGTCGCGGGTATCATAATGTCCTATCTAGATGTTTAGACTCAAACGAGGCCGTCTTGGCCTTACAAGAAGTTCACGCTAGAATTTGCGGTGCCCACACGAGTGGCATGGTTCTAGCAAAGCAGCTGCTTAGAGTTGGATATTATTGGCCAACAATGGAACATGATGCGTGTGAATTTGTCAAGAAATGTCTCCCATGTCAACAGCATGCCAATTTGATACATGCACCAGCACAGGATCTACAGCCTATTGCACCACCGTGGCCTTTTTCATGTTGGGGCCTCGACCTCGTTGGCTTGATCACCCCCCTCTCTTCGGATGGACACAAGTATATCATAACAGCCACAGAGTACTTTACCAAATGGGTTGAAGCGATTCCGCTCACCCTAACCACTGGCATCCAAATATCCAAGTTCATCCTCTACCATATCATTTGTCGCTTCGGTATACCATCTACCATCTTCACAGACCATGGCACACCTTTTGAAAACCAGCATGTGGATGATCTATGTGCCAGACTCCACATCCATCACCATTTCTCTAGTCCATATTTCCCTCAAGGAAATGGCCAAGCTGAGGCAACCAACAAAACTATCTTGAAAATCCTCAAGAAGGTTGTCAATGATTCTGGTCGTGACTGGCACCTCCAAATTAATCCCTCCCTCTGGGCTTATCGAACTTCTTATCGCACTCCCACAGGCACCACCCCATACTCCCTTGTATATGGTGCCGAAGCTGTTCTACCAATCGAGGTTGAGCTCCCATCCTTGCGCGTCTCCATGAAGAACTATACAACTGATGAAGACTATCGTGTGGCCCGGCTCACACAGCTAGATCTGCTAGATGAAAAGAGACAGCAAGCCTATGATCACCTGGTTGCATACCAGAATCGACTCAAAAGGAGTTATAACAAAAAGGTCCATCCTAGACAATTCCAGGTCGGTGACATGGTCCTTAAAGAAAATCAGAAGGTCCTAGCAAATAGAGAAAAGAAAGGCAAGTTTGAGCCTACTTGGTTGGGCCCCTATGTTGTCACCGCATCCTTCGGCTCGGGAGCCTATCAGCTATCAACACCAGAAGGTGAGCCCTTGAATGATCCTATCAACATCATCCATCTGAAGAGGTTCTATGCCTGAACCTGATCCTGCATATATCAGAAAATCCAAAAACATTCAAAAAAAGCAAAAAAGTAAAAGAAGAAAAGAGAAAGAGAAAATAATCGTCCAATGGTGAAAACTTGACAATTCAAGCGCCTTGGACAAGTATGTTGGTGAAAACCTGGTAAATAGGCGCCAACATAGTAAACTGGGCTATTTATCTATTCAGTTGTCCTTTCAGCTACCGTCCTCTTCCTCCATCCATAACAGATCTCCCAGCAGTTCCATCTCCCCTATCCTCCAAGCATTCAGCTTCCATCTTCCTTCAACCCATCTGCAATCCATATCCTATTCCAAAGCTTTGTACCATATCTTGTACCATATCCTTTTCCCTTTCCTGTATAGCACATTCCTCCCTGTATTTATCTTTCTTGTCTCCGTCCTAGTGAGAGTCCCGCTGAGTGTGATCTTCCTATCCCCAATCCTGAGCTTCTGTACATATACCTTGTGCATATCGTTCCTCCTTGTTGTACATAGTCCTTTGTCCATCCTGCAGCAGCATTTGATCAAATATCTTGTCCCATCCCCAGCCTCAGAAAATTTGTAGTCCCACTCGAGCCTTGTGCTTCAGCAACATCAATTGTCGACTTATCCTTGCTCATCCTGATTATTCTTTGAACTTCAGCTTTTGCCAGCGAACAACTACACTTATTCTCTCACCAACCCATGGGTCCTTGAGGATATATCGTTCCTCCTGTCCGACCTAATCTTCCATCTTGGTCCTTGAGGATATATCGTTCCTCCTGTCCGACCAATCTTTCCACCATCAATCAAACCTAATCTCCCTCCTTGGCAAAGGATGTCTTTTTGGAGTTATCATTTTGATCTTGGATTTTTGTCCTTTGGGTCTTGTTAATCTTTTTGGCTTCTCATTATCCCACCAGGGTCACCACGATTCATTATATCACGGTGTGCTGCGTGTGCGGATAATCTGGGGCAAGGTCTTTTGATCTTTCGCTTCTGCCTGTGAGTCAGTTGTGTGTTTGTGGTTCCTTCAGCATCGGTTCCACCATGTCGCCTCTGTGCTTCATGTGTGATGTTGGGGCAACCCTGTGTGTTTGTTTAGCGTCAGTCCTCGTTAGTCCTCTGCAACGCTGGTGACAAGGCCTCGTGATCCCAGTATCCTTGGCAGGTCTCTAGCATTGCTATATTAAATCTAGGCTGTGCACTCCCGTTTGCACTTGGAGCTATCCGGTCCCTTGCATTTATCATATAGTTTAATCTTGCATCTTTGCATATAGCTGCATCTTGCATCTTGCATTTCCATCTCATCTTGCATATCATCCATGTTTGTTCTTAGAAGTGAGGTTATTTATCTCCCCTTTCTTCCTAGGCCTTTCCTTCCTCGTCCCGCCGGGCACACTCTGTCCCAGGGCGTAATCCCTCTTTCTCCTTGTCCCACTGGGTGCATCTTCCATGATTTTGTCCCACCGGGGCATGTATCCTCTTTCTTCTAGTCCACCCAGGCGTCATACCTTCTTCTTCTGATTCTAGCCTCGGCATCTTGTTTTCTTGTCTTTGACGCCATGCCACTTGCGGCATCGCATCAAAGAGGGGCAAAATGTAGACACCGAAAAATCCTTCAGAAAATAAATTATTTTTGTTTTCTGAAAATTCTTGATGACATCATCATTTATTAATTAATTAATTATTTAATTAATTAATTTATTTTTATGGCATTAAATCCCTCTCTCTTAATTAAAAATCTTTAATTAAGGAATCTAGCCTAAAAATGTCATTTGGACATTATCCTTAATTTATTAATTATTTAATTAATAAATTGACCAAAAAACCTTCAAAAATAAATTAATTTATTATTAATTTATTTTTTATCCCAAACTTGGCCAATTTCCTTAAGACCACTAACCTCTTCCAAAATCTTCTAATCCCTTCTTAATTTCGATTAAAAGGCTAATCCCATCTTTTCTAACCCTAATCCCAAGGTTAAATATTTAATTAAGGTTAAATATTTAATTTTCATATTTATTGAAAATATTTTAATAAATATTCCTAAAACTTAAGCTTTTGGAATGAATAACTTTTATTCCATGAAACTAAGGAGAAATCTAGACTCTTCTAGAATCTTCTCAAATCCACCCTCTTCACCCATCCTAATCCTTTTTTTGTCCTAATCTAATCCTAATCCTAACCTTAAACCTTTGTGCAATCCTAACCAAGCTTAAGACTTTCCTAAACCAAAGCAAAGTCTTTCCTTCCAAATATCTCAACCACAAAGCATTTATTGCTTCCCCAAAGTCTTCAAAGCCTCTTAAAGCCCATTCATTGCTCTTACAAGCATTTATTTGGAGAGTTATGAGCTTGGAGCCCCTTTTGTTGACTCCTCTTTGCCCTTCCCTTCATCCACTCACCTTGTGACATGTGTCACCTCCTGATTAGTTGAGAACTAGCACAATCCATGTGCTTCCCTTTGAGTGAATCTTGGCCTCTCTTAAGGATTTCAATCCTGGCCATTCATTCCTCCTACCCCAAGCCTTTAGAAATCCTATAAATACCCTCACTTCCTAAGGCAAATCATCTTTCAACTTTCAAACTCAATAGCAAAGTTATAATGCCATTTTCATTCTAGCATAAGCATAAATTCATCATTTTAGATCATTTTCAAGCTTAAATCACATCTAAATTAGCTTAATTGGATTAACATAGATTCATTTCTTGTTTAATCAATCTTAGTTCATCTTTTAGCTTTGCATATTTGTGTGTTCTTGAGGCCTTTGAGGCAAAATAGGTTCCTCATACCTATTTTGTGTCATTTTGGGTCTTCTTGATCCTCAAATCATCCTATTTGCATGCTCCAAGTGCTTGAGTTTGCACACCCACATCCATTTATATCCAAGCATATCAAACGGTGCATGGGCGCATCCATTTTAGGCTTAAACTGAGGTGGCTTTGATTTTAGTTTGTTTACCATTAAATTTGATTTGATAATATGCTATGACGTTTGTTTGTCTTTGGCCTTCAAAACAGGTTTAGGTGCACGCTCAAATCCTAATCTACACTTTGATACCCACCTTCATTATCTCTTACCTAACACAAATCTCTTTGAACATCACGTTTCTATTAATGCAAACGACATCATTACATTTTGATGCCCTATGTATTCTCTTTTATTAACTATAACATATAAAATTGTGGACCAAGATGTGTGATTATGATCCACCAAGTTATGATGTGTACATTAGGGAAAGAGGAAAAGGGGGACCCTCAAATATAACCTTCAAGAGAACGTAAATTAGATTAGCACAACCCACATAGATGCAGGGGGGATAATGCAAAATCCAACTTCTTTCAAGGGTATATACCTAAAGATCTCTTTTTTATGTTCTTTCCCTTTTTGATTGATTGTTGATTTGACATGGAATTAATCATTAATTGATTGACTAGATGTAATGCAAGTAAATTAGAAGCACATATGATATTCAAGCACATGAAAGACCTAAATCTGATTTCTCAAAGTAAGTGCTATGAAATGGAAAAGAGGGGAAATAAACTCACCTTAAGGGCTAGTAGAGGTCACAAGATCATATCTAAAAATGGGCTAGAAGACTGTAATAGAAATTGAAACCCGTTGGATCTAGAACCTGCAAGATAGAGAATGTCGACTGTGAAAATCTGAAGGCTCTAGGAATATGTTGACTTCTTGGGTACAGGTCGAGGTCGATTTGTACTTGCACTATCCAAAATTATGAGATCTAAATATTTGAAAGAAACTATAACCCTAGATCTGCCAATTTTGATCCTAAAAACCTAAAAAACCTGCAAATCTGCTCCCACACGAGAAAAAAGAAAATTTATTTGGGGTAAGAGGATTTCCTTGGTCAAGCCCCCATTTAGGAATTAACCTTGAATTAAAATAAGAGCATGTAAACGAAAGATAAATGTAAATGTTCACCTTTCTTGTCAAACCTTTATGGATGGATTCGAATCTGCTACCCACAAAGATGTACAAATGCTTGTATGTATGTAGATGTAGAATGTAGGATGTCTTCACAAATGCAATAGATCTACAAGTGCTAAATCATAGATCATGGATGTAAGTATGCTTGAATGGTTGAATGATTGCGCAATGTTGATGAATGTAGATCTCCTCCCTTGATGGCCAACTCCACTATCTCCTTAAAGAAATAAGCTAGGTTTATGGAAGGAAATGTTTTCTTAATTGAATGAAATGAATGCCTTCAATGAATCCTTTCTTGAACTCCTTGAATGCACCTTGAACTTAATATCTTTCTTGCAATGAAAGTATGCATTTCTTTGGGTGTGCATGGATATATCTTGTAATTGAGGGATTGATATCTTGGATGCTCTTGCATTCCCAAAATGAAGTGAGTAGGCCCCCTTTTATACCAGTTTTGGGCATCAAAATCAAAAGGGTCGATTGCACTAGGCGGAAAAATATGAAAACCCCGAAATGGGCCCAAGACATTGTGAAACCAATATCTCGAGTACAGGTTGACCTTGACCTGTACCCCAAGTATAGGCCGACTTTGACATGTACACCAGGAGCCACAATCCATGAGAAAAACTCTAGGATCTCAAAGGTGCAAAAGGAACGGATAGAAACATACGAAAATCAAAGAAAAAATGACAAATCAAGCATAAATGCATCCATGTTCTAGAAGATCACTAAAATGGAGCCTAAAAAGGCCTTTGAGCTTCCAAATTAATGGGTGCTAACTTTAAGACGATATTTAATAAGGTGTTTCCCACCATCCATATTATTACTTGCATGATTTATCATGTTGTAGTCTACTAACATTATCACTTGTTTTTGTTGAATAGGACGAATAACCGAGGAGGGAGGGGGTGAATCAATTATTCCAAAAAAAATTTCTAAAATTTTTACTGAATCGGGAAGGACATAAACCATTCAAATAATTGTGATTGAGAAAAGCATTGGAGAATAGGAACAATCAACATCATAAAACCATAACATCATTTAGGAAGCCCCCTTACATGGGACCCTAGCATAAGCTATGGACAAAAAGAGGGGGCTTAAAATAAGCGATGGCTACTTATTGAAAAAAATAGCAGGTGTCTTCATAAATTTATTTACCTCCCTTATTTTCTATTAAATTTTCTCTCTTTCCTTAATTGCCAAATTTCCCTCCAATTTTCATGTAAAAAATAATATTAAAATAATTGTTTAAAAATAAGTAGCAATACTAGCAATTGCACAAGACTATGCAGTGACTGCTAGCCAAAATAAGCTAAATAATTATATGGAAGCTTGCCCAAAGTCATGTTTTGTTGGTGCACTAATGTGGCATCACATGATTGGCTACTTTTTAAATCTAAAGAATACATTTCATTCAATCATGGATAGTTATCTTCAACGCTAGCAACTTTATAATCACAACAATTTGTATAATATTATAAAAAAGATTAGACATTAAACCAACAAATAGAGTACACTCAACTAATAACCTTACCATAATTTCCTTAAACTAATTGCTAAGCAACCTAGAAATTCCGAGCAAAAGAAACTTTGGCAATTTAGGAAATCTCTACAAAAAAACATTCGATTAGAAAGTGAAAGATGGCTAATCTTTGAATCAGCTTATATAAAATGAATGAAAAATAATAGAACAAATCAACAAAGGGGATGTAGCTCATATGGTAGAGCGCTCGCTTCGCATGCGAGAGGCACGGGGTTCGATTCCCCGCATCTCCATTTATTCGGAATTTTAAATCTGCCGCACGTTAAAATAAAGAATTTTTTTTAAAATGATCGTAAATTTTTAAACGATTCTGGTAAGTTTAAAATTTTGTAGGTTTTGAACGCCTCTTGTTAAACCATATTGCTGCCATTTATTTTTGGCCCATACGCCATCTCAACTGTACATCTCTGCTGCTGCATATCCCCAATCTTGCATGCCAATGCCTTCAATTATTTTTATTCTCATAATCGGTACGGACCGTCTGTCTCGACAATGCCGTAATTAGCTATTTTTATTACGTTTTCAAAGCAGTCTTCTTTTGAATGAGATTGGTAATATTTGCTTACTTACCATTTTAGAAAATTAAGGTTTTTTCCTGGTTTACTCAAATTGGTGAAATAAGTAGCACTTTCAAATTATTAATTTATAAATAATTGTAATAGGTTTCTAATTATGTACAAATATAATGTATTTGGATTAGAAAATATTACAATGTAAAATTGACATATTTATAGGAGGAACAATAATTAATATGTGTATTCTCGTGTTAAGTATTGCAAATTATTGGTGGTGTTTTCTATGTAGATCTTTACCTCTGTAATAAACTTGTCATATCAAGAAAGTTGGATGCTTGATTTCACTTTAGTTCTTTATTACTCATTGTATATATCCATATGGGTGTATAGTTTGACAAATATTTAAAGTGGGCACATATAGTTTAGAAAAATAGTGGGGAAAATATCATTGAAAAGGTAAATTTGACCATATATGTATATTGGATATCTCTGTATTAAATTTGTAATATCAAGAAAGTTGGATGCTTGATTTCACTTTAGTTCTTTGTCACTCATTGTATATATTCATATGAGTGTATAGTTTGACAAATATTTAAAGTGGGCATGTATTTTAATTGCATCTAAAATCTTATGGGAATGTTAACTTTAATAAATCTTTAATGATTATTACAAAATTGATTTTCTTTTATAAAAAATGGATTCTTCTAAAAATCTAAAATCATTTCATAATTATAATTATTTTTAAGGGAGCCAAAAATATTACAACCTATGAAACAAAAGAATATACCATGATAAAAATGTAAGAATCTTAGATTAAAATAATTAGCAATCTCCCTTAGCAATTAATCACAACTTGAAAAGGATGAATAGAAAACAAAATTATATAACCCATAATGCCCAAGTTAATTCTAGTGATCATGGCATTTAATTTCTTAGTCAAGTTTGTGACATTTAGTTATAAGGTGTTAGATTTAAATATAAAAGAGAGGTGAATCATATTGTGGTAAACTATTTAATATGAGTTTAGATGCAAATTAATTTTCATAGTGGCATTCTTTTCTAATTGAAAATATGAATCTTGTTAATGTTAGTAATATAATTAATGGAGAAAAAAATGTTTCGATAAAGTATGGAAGGATTGAACTTAATTTGATGATGCTTTAAGTTTTTTTGCAATTATCAAATATGAGTGTCAAAGCTTCAAGAAATACTTGTTATTTCTTTATCACTATTGAGGTAGAGTATATGGTTGTCTCAATATGGTTGTCTCACATCCCTGTAAATAAGGAGGTTGCAAATGTCTATTAGACAAGTGCAGGACAAAGTGATTGTGTTTTGTGATGGTCAAAGTCTTATTCATTCAACTAAAGATCCATCTTATCATAATAGGACCAAGATTATTGAAATTAAATGCAATTTTGTCATATATGTTATTGATAGAAGTCTTATCACAATAGGACCGAGCTTATTGAAATCAAATACAATTTTGTTAGGTATGCTATTGTAGAAGTTAAGCAGTGCTCCACTGGGATGCGTCCCCTGCCCAATTCCCCCGCTCTCGTCCCGGGGACGGGAATTTCCCTTCCCCAATGTCGGTCCAAAAATGTAAGAAAAGGAAACGTTCCGGAAACGACGTTTAGGTTCTGGGGACTACCTAGCCGTCCCCTTTTTTTCCAGCCCAAAAAAAAAATCCACTGCTTTGCAAAAAGTCACTTTAATAGTGATTAAAAACTTTGGAACCCTATTGGAGGCTAAAAAGTCAAAATCTTCTTCATTTCAACCATTCTTGGCAAGAAAAAAAAAAGAGCAGCAGCAAAACAGTTTTCATTTTTGAGTTGCAAGAGGAGGGTTTTCAATTTTGTTAATGTGCTATGTATTCAACTTCTAAAATGTCTATGGAGAATGATTTATCAATCTTATGATATGCATATTTGAATTCTCTCTCTATATATAAAAATTCTCCTATTTTTTAATAGCCGTCCCCTAAAATTTGACTTTGAACTGTACCTGTACCGGAAACACGTCCTCGTCCCCTAAAACCTACCCGTCCCAGAAACTCCATGGAGCATAGCAGTACTATTAGAAGAGTTGAAGTAGAGTTCGACTTCTCTTACCATGCAAGAAAGGTGATGAATGAACAAGAGTAGGCATCACATAAGTTATTCTAATCATTTTCACTCAACAATAAGAATACAAATATCTTGCTTCATATCTCCTTGACCAGACAAATCTATATCTTGTCTACTAATCTATTTTGTTTTCTTCATTATTTCTCCACAACTGATTTACGCTGCAATATTATTAACTTTATGGATTTACATTTCTACTTGCATAACACTCGTTTATTGAAGTATGATGGTATCGATGTGCACAAGCTATTGGATTTCTCAATCTAATGGCAGGTGCCAGGTTTGATTTATTTGTGTTTCGATTCCTTCTTGATTTCATACAAAACGAGAATCATAGGATATTTACAAACAGGAGCAAATTATTGCACTCTAATCAAAATTTATGTCGATGGCTATTCAGGTGTATCTTTATTACACAATGTATGTGACTTCATAAAAACACGAGCCGCCTAATCATGAAACCTGTTCAGATACAAACAACCCCACGTACAGCACCATGGCCAAATTCCACACTAAAGATTGCTGTCAAAAAGTTGCAAAAAGTCGACCTCACATGAATTGCGTAACAGACATGATTAAGTTCATTAAGTTTACCTTTTGCTATATAAACACAAATATGTTCATCAAGTTTACCTTTTGCTATATAAACACAAACATGTTCATCACCAAGTGATCAAGATCAATCCCAAAAATTCAAACAAGGTAGTTTAACCCCTGTACTGCTAGAAAATCAAATCTGGTTAGGAGTGGCATTCCTGATCCATACAGCTGCACAATATATTATTTTCTCTATAGGCAAATCCAAATGAGGGGGTGGAGGTGACCAACTTACTGCTCAACAGCCTCTCCAATTCAGAGACATTATATTTCTGGAGTCTATAATGACATTAAAATGTATTGTGCTTTTGGATTTAACTGTGTAGTATTTATTTGCATCAACGGTTTGAGCCTCTCTCATCCTGATAATAGATCATAGAATGCATAACTTTGATGCAAATAAATACTCTACAATCAATTCTCGGAACACAATACATTTTAAAGCCTCTCCAACTCTTTAAAACGGTGAGGTTAATCCTGGAGAGCCCAAGTGTTTGGGGCTATACATGCTGCATAATTCAAGGCTGGCAAAACAACAAAGCGTATAATGTATTTCCTGCAGAGAACTCTACACATCTCGACTTCATGTTGTTATTATACTGGAGTTTATGTACGCTTGTGGTATTTTGATAGTCACAATCATAAAACAACATAACCATGTAAAGCATTGGATAACATTTAAGGCCTATATAATTTTGTCATCACCAAAAATCCCTACAAGAACAAATTCCATTTTTGAAATGATGGAAACGATTGGCATCCCTCATAACTATTTCTCTTCCAACTATTTTAGATATAATTTTAATGGCATTGTGACAATCACCACATACACGAAGGTTCTTAATAACCCTAAGAGGTGTTCCCGGGGCTGTGTTATTAATACCAAATGCAATTGCTAACTTTTCACTATGGTGGGAAAGAAAGCTTTCCTTCTTCTCCACCTCAACATCATGAAGGACAAAGCTTGAGTCGGGAATATACCCTGCTTTCTTCATCTCTTCATCCAGATGTTGTAATGTTGCATAAATCTCCTCTGTCTGGGCATGTGACCTATCATCTACAACAAACCCATATAACCTATTTTTAACCTCAACCCAACTATATCCTGTTTCCTTTTTGACTCCTCTGTCTTTCATCATTTTCTTAATCTTTGCTGCATCATCCCATTTTCTTGCAGCCGAATAGATGTTTGACATTACTACATATGGTGCAGCAACTTGTGGTTTCAACTCAAAAAGGCGTTTTGCAGCGTGTTCTCCTAGTTTTACATTTCCATAAGTTCTACATGACCCAAGTAATGACATCCACATTTTTGCATCGGGTTCAAAAGGCATGCTGTTCATTAAATTTTCTGCCTCATCTAGTTTTCCAGCACGGCCAAGAAGGTCAATCATGCAAGAATAGTGTTCTACTCTTGGTGTGATGCAATAATCTCGACAGATGCGATCGAAATAAAGCTTTCCTTCCTCCACCAGTCCTGTATGGCTGCAAGCAGCAAGAACACAAACTAAGGTGACATAATCTGGTTTTGTGCCTTCATGCAGCATTTGTTCAAAGAGCTGAATCGCTTCCATGCCATAGCCATTCTGAGCAAATGCTGAAATCATTGCATTCCATGAGATCAGATTTCTTTTGGGCATAATGTTGAACACTTGCTTTGAATCATGTATACTTCCACATTTGGCATACATGTCCAGCAGGGCACTTCCTGTGAAGATGTTCAACTCGTATCCACTTCTAATCATGCAACCATGGACCTGTTTTCCCTGTTCGAGTGCCGCTAAGCTTGCACAGGCTTTGAGAATACTAGCAAAGGTTGCCTCGTCTGCTTTGACATCCATCTTTTGCATTAGAGAAAACAATTTTAATGCTTCCTCACCTTGGTTAACCTGGGAATATCCTGTGATCATTGCAGTCCATGAAATTTGATTGCTATGAGACATTTTGTCAAACATTTTGTGCGCATTCTCCATATAACCACATTTGGCATACATATCAATAAGTGCATTTCCCACGTGGTTGTCCAATTCAACACCATTTTTTATGACATAGGAATGCACTTGCATCCCCCGCTCATAAGCTTGTAGGCTGGCACAAGAGCTAAGAACGCTTGAGAAAGCGAATAGTACTGGATCAAAACCCACATGCTGCAGATGTCTAAAAAGTTTCAAAGACTCTTCAGCCTGTCCATTCCACAGGTACCCTGTAACCATAACATTCCACAATATCTCATTCCGTTCAGGCATTATATCAAATACTTTCCGTGCATCTTCCAAATTGCTGCCCTTGCAATACATACCAAGAAGTGCATTGCTCACTAGCATGTTGGATTCATATCCCTTCCTAATAACATAAGCATGGATTACTTTTCCCTGTTCCAAATTGCATAGATTACCACATGCACTTAGAACACCGGCAAATGTAAACTGTGTTGGGTTTAGTCCCGTCTCTTGCATTTGGATATACAATTCCAAGGCCTCCTGGTCCAAGCCATTGCGAGTGTATCCAGCAATCAAGGCATTAAAAGAAACACAACCTTGAACACACATTTCGTCAAACACTTGTCGGGCATTGTCGATATCCTGGCATTTGGCGTAGGTGTCAATGAGGGTATTTTCAACTAAAACATCCGAGCCATACCCTCGTTTCATAAGAAGGGCATGTACTTGTTTTCCCTGTTCGGAATTCGGCATAAAACTGCACGCACAAAGCATTCCTGCAAACGTAACTTGATCTGACTGAATACCAGCCAACTGCATATGGTAAAACAAATTGAAGGATTCCCGGACTTCCCCAATTTGGGCATATCCTCCGATCATCACAGTCCATGAAACTATATCCCGCTCCCTCATTTTGTCAAACAATTTACGTCCCTCTTCTATTATTCCGCATTTCACGTATCCAGAAATGATCAAATTCCAGGAGAATGTATTCTTTGTAGGCATTTTGTCAAACAGTTGCCGCGCATCAGCCAAATTCTTGGTTTTGAGAACCTTCTCAATGTGTCTATTTGCTCTGTAGATGTCAGGAATGAATCCCGTTTTAATCATATGGAGATCAACATGATTGCCTTCGCCCGAGTATTTTACCGAATGGAAAAGGGTGGAGTACGTTTGTATGCATTTGCAGACGACCTTCTGACGCGTTAGCGTCCATATAAGAACCATGGATTTCTTCATGGCTCCATATAATTTCCGAGATAACAAACGCCATACA
This sequence comes from Chamaecyparis obtusa, assembly GCA_027943335.1. Classification (NCBI taxonomy): domain Eukaryota; kingdom Viridiplantae; phylum Streptophyta; class Pinopsida; order Cupressales; family Cupressaceae; genus Chamaecyparis; species Chamaecyparis obtusa. Next base: position 196,287 of record BSBK01000545.1, read on the forward strand.
TCAATACAAAGCTTTTCTCAGCTTCGCTATTACTTTCAAGAACTTGATTAAACACAAGTTCCAATTAACTTTGAATCCGAACCATTTTTATGCTCCACAAAAGATGAGTTTACTGGAGTTCTTCAATTCAGAATAAGTTTTCCAAGGATCAATTGTGATGAGCGCTATGGCTTCATCCATTACCCGGTTCAAGCACCCTTCAATGCTTAAGACTAGCCAAAAAGTTCTAGTATATCCCATTCCACTGGGTATTTCTTGTTTTCTAATAAAAAAATGAAGTTTCAAAGAGAATTGTTCATTGCCAAATTTCAAATAGAATTTACTCGTTTCATCAAGTTACATATGAAAGCATTCATTATCCTTTTGAAATATATGTGCAATAAAAAGTTAATCCATAAAACCCAACAAAATAGATTCATTTGCAAGGCTTAAAAATATTAATTTAAGGAATAGTAAAATGTGGAGAAATTAAGTGCAAAACATTAAATCTAGAGTATTACCTATGTCATTGTAATATGATTAGATCTAATTTAATAATTAAGCAATGACTAAACAATTGATATTAGTTTGGTATTTATCCATTTGGAATACATTGTATTTTTTTTGGCGAGGAGAAGTTGTAGGTAAAATTGGGAGAAAATTTGGAAAGAAAGAGAAGTGGAAGTGACTAGTAATGGACCTATATAGTTTTTTTTCAATATGTAATAGTTATGGAGCATATTGTTTGATAGCTTATTGTATTCTATTAATGTTAGTTGTTAAAAAAATATTTCTATTTGTTTTTGGTGTTTTTCTTAGTTTTATGTGCTTATGGTCAGATAGATTATTTTTTTGATTATTACTATTAGTTGGCTATTAAGATTTTACAAGGCTTGCATATGTTTTTGCGAATATTTAAATTAGTTGACATATAAGGGTGAAATCACAATAGTGTGTCCCACTTTTTGGGACGAAGAAAATCGGTTTTTAAAAAAAAAATAAAAATTTAGGTCCTTCGCTCCAAGTACCCTCTTCGCGCGAAGTGGATGATTGGCTTCGTGCGAAGTACCCTGTGTGGGGTACTTCGCGTGAAGTACGCTATGCAGGGTACTTCGCGCGAAGGAGGGTCTTCACGCGAAGCCCCTTTTGGCCGGATTTTTTATAAATTTTTGGCTTTCCTATTTCATTTTCATTGTTTACTATTGAGATTTTGTGGACCTAGGGCTTAGAGCGAGCTAGTGACATCCACTACGACATCAACACCTCCCGACCTTTTTCGACCTCTTTAGATTGTTAATAGCATCAAGTACACACATTTTTCTCATTTTTTATTGTAAATTATATGTTTTATATTTATTTTAGTTAGTTATTTGTTTTAAATAATTTTTAGTTTGTAAAAATATTAGAAAATCGTAGTTAAATTCTAGAATATGTTAGAAAATGGAAAATGATAGTAGAATGTTAGAATATGTTAGAAACTTATAGTAGTACTGTTAGAAAATTGTAGTAGAACTGTTAGAAAGTTAGAAAACATTAAAAATCATAGTATAAATGTTAGAATATGTTAGCAAATGTTAGAAAATTGTAACTTAGTATACATTAGAAAATATTAGAAAACTGTAAATTAGTATACATTAGAAAATATTAGAAAAACGTAGTAGAATGTTAGTAAATGTTATAAAATTGTAACTTAGTATGTTAGAAAATGATAGAAAATCATACTAGTTTGTTAGCAAATGTTAGAAAATATTTACAAAACATTAGAAACCATAGTAGAAATGTTACAAAATGTTAAAAAATATTAAGATCTTATAGAAATTATTAAAAATATTTATTTTTAAATTGCTTTTAAAGTTAGTAAATATTATGAATCTCTCTCTCTCTCTCTCTCTCTCTCTCTCTCTGGTACACGCATTGTTAGTAAAGTTAGTAAATATTAGTTAGTTATTTGTTTTAAATATTTTTTAGTTTGTAGAAATCTTACAAAATCGTAGTTAAATTTTAGAAAATGATAGTAGTATGTTAGAATATGTTAGAACATTGTAGTAGTAAGTTTCTAGGACCTTTATCCCTCCCTTACGACATATTAAGACACACAGGATCCCTTAGGAATCTCAAGACCTTATAATGTATATTAGGATGTCCTAGGACCCATTGATGTACATGTTAGGTTCCATTAATATATACAAGGACTCATTGTTTCCCTCAAGGCTCATTAAGACATATTAGGATAAATTAATGTAACCTATGATCCCTTAGGACCTATTATGATACCTATAACCCCTTAAGACATTCTAGGACCCTTACACATCTCTTGTAACATCTTAAGACACATAGGACCCCTTAGGACCCATATGACCTATTATTATATCTTAAAATGTCCTAGGACCCATTCATCTATCTTAGCTTTTGTTAATATATATATGTATGTGTGTGTGTGTGTGTGTGTGAACCCATCTTTTCCCGCAAGAACCCTTAAGACATACTAGTATCAATTAATGTAACCTAAGATCCCTTGGACCACTTATTACACCTACGACCCATTAACATTCTTGGACCATTATACATCCCTTGCCATATTTTAAGACACATATGACCCCTTCAGATCCTCAAGACCCATTAACATATCTTAGGTTGTCCTAGGACACATTTATGTATCTTAGATTCAATTAATACATACAAGGATCCACTAATGTAACCTAGGACCCCTTAGGACCTCTTATGTTACCCACGACCCCTTAAGACACTCTAGGACCCTAATCTGGATCCCTTAGGAATCTCCCTCTTTCTCTCTCTCTCTAAATTATGTACATATGTTTCAGAGTTACACATATAAATGTTATTAATGTAGAGTTAGATGTTAAAATATTATCCTAGGAGGACCGAGCCTTAGTACATCCTAGTAACTTTAGGACCTATTAATACCAAGTAGTACATCCAAGAACCCTTTAGGACTATTAGGACATAAAGCTCTTTAAGAACCATTGGGATCCTTAAGACCTAGAATAGGACCACTTAAGACGTAATATGACCTCTTAAGACTTAATAAGATTGGACTTAAGACTTAATATGACTAATATGATCTATTAAAATTAATTAGTACATCATAGGACCCTTAAGACCTAATAAGACCACTTAATTGACCTAATAGGACCTATTAATACCAATTAGTACATCCAAGGACCCTTTAGGACTATTAGTACACCCTAGGTTCCTTTAGGACCCCTATTATGACATAAAACTCTTTAAGAACCCTTAGGATCCTTAGGACCTAGAATAGGACCCCTTAAGACCTAATAGGACCCCTTAAGACTTAATAAGACTAGAATTAAGACCTAATAGGACTAATATGACATATTAAAATCAATTAGTACATCCCAAGACCCTTAAGACCTAATGTATAGGATAAAATATGGATGGGGTCCTAGAACAATGGTTTGCACATAAAAGAGACCCCAAAACCAATATTTTACACTTACATTTAAATTGTATTGACATGGAAAGTAAATATAAATGACTAATGTTGAAATGAAGAGATAAAGGTACTTACCTCTAAAAAAGAATCGGTTGAAAACCCTATCAAATGATCTCAAAAACTGTTGATTTTCATGATCTTGAACTGAAACTGTGAGATCTAAAAAACTCAAAAATCTTTTTCCAAGATGAGCTCAGGTCGGGTTTGCCCCTCATAAAAGGTCAAATACTACATTCTTTATTTGGAGTCCGATTCGAATTCTGTTCGTAGATCCCAAAAGTTTGCCGAAAAGGATATCCAAATCTACTCTCGGATCCAAAATTTTGCACCTGTACCTACAAGAAAAAGAGGGTTTTTGTTGTTTGTTTGAGGGGTTTGCTTTGGTCAAACCCTAGTTTGGAATTAACCTTAATATTGAAATTGAAATGGAGAATGCTAGCAAGTAGTAGAAGTAGATCTAACAATGAAGCTATGATATTCAATAGATATGCAAATTGTATTTGAAATGTAATCAAGTATATTGATATGAAAGCTTGAACATGTAAATCAAACCTCCATGATTGTATGCTTGGGATCCACTTTGAGAGAAGAATAAATAGATCTTGAAGATGGACAAAGGATCTTGAAGGAAGATCACACCATCATGATGGCTAGATTTAGGGTTTGGAATGATGAATCTTGAATGCTTGAACCAAATCCCTTCAATGGCTTGAATGCTTGAATCCTTGATCTTCAATGGAGAACTTGGATGGAGAAGAGGACTTGAATGCTTGAATGGATGCTTGCTTGAATGATCACCTTGAGAGCTTGAGAGAGCTTAAGCATGAAAACTTGATTGAGAGATATGTTCTCACAAAAATTGATGGAGAAAATGAGAGAGGAAGGCTCCCTTTTATAGTGATCTAGGGCACAAGAGGGGCCTTGTAGAAAACAATAATTAAGGGCCCACAACATAAAACTCTAGAGAGGTGCACATGGAGGGAAATTAAATTAAAGTCTTAACACAAAAATCTAAGAGGGGACCACCTTTAATATAGACATAAAATAATTATTTAAGAGCCTTGTCACAAAATTTGAGGTAAGGCCAACCCCAAAGTTAATTTGAGCATTAGGCACAAAACTCGAGAAAGGATAATCTCCAATAATAAATTAGGAATCCTATACAAATATCAAGAAAGGTCCACCTGAAATATCAATTTGAGAATTCGACACTTAATCCGAGAAATAGTGGCCCCAAAGAGGGAAAATACAAGATTTTGATGAAATCCTGAAACCGGAAGCTAACCCTGAAGATCCCAAACCCTAGGGTCAAGGTCAAGCTCAAACCTGACTAGGTCAGGATCGAGGTCAATCTTGACCTAGTCAGGATCGAGGTTGACTTTGACCTTATGGTCAAAAACCTCATGTTCATAGTCCAGAATGCTAGGAAAATGCCAAGAGGAAGTGGGAAATGGGGTAGAATAGGGGAAAAAATTAGATCCAAGCCGAATATCCATTCAAGGCATTTGACATGACCCCAAACCACTTAATTGGAGGGCTAAACGCTCTTATCATGGAAGTGCTTCCATTTTAAGATGATACATTAAGCCCCCACTTTAGCAAGAGTATGGACTTGATGCAAACTCTTGGTAAAGGAGATCATAAAGAAAAAGATAATCTTATTGAAATCAAAGGGACAAAGGAATCTTCAAGCCCCTAGAGACTCTAGTCTTTGTCAACTCCAAGATTGCAATAAGAGAGATATCACTAGAAAAAGATAGAAAGGGAAGAGAGGAGTGGCTAGCTCGCCCAGTAAGATGTGTATATCTCACTGTGAACCACAAAAAGGATAGGATGGACCACCAAGAAAACACTTGATAGTCACCCCATAATGTTGTGTGCCTTCTGGCGGCTTTGTGCATGTATGTAGTGCATCTTTTGATGACTTTTATAAAGTACCCATGGATCCACCTTCTTGTATCACCATGAATATGAAATGCGTATCTCCTCAGGATTTAGCAACTTATGTGCGTTACCTTCAGAAGATTTAGCATATAGATGCGTGTCTTTTCAAGATTTAGAAACTTATGTGTGTTACCTTCCAAGATTTAGCATATTGAAAATTTTGAAAAATGCGTGTCTCCTCAAGATTTAGTAACTTATGTGCATTACCTTTCAAGATTTAGCATGCTGCAAAACAAAAGGTTAGAACAAAAATACATAATATAGAATGAGGGAGGCCGTATATATGCCCCCCTCCTTAATATGGCAAAAACATACTATTTTGACATGTTAAGGAAAGAAAAGAACAAGGATAAAGCCTTCTTCAGCATCAAGACAATATCCATAGACAACACCCAGTCCAAGCCAAGAAGGTCTCAACTCCTATGATGCCATGGAAGGGACGAATGCAAAGAGATATCATGCAAGAAGTGAAAAAGTAACCCTTGTGAGGGATAGCACATTGTTCATCTTCCAAGGTGAGAGATTTATCCACCATGGAAACCCAATGTCAAACAATGAAATAGGTTGTGATCAAGGACAAAGATCCTCAATGCAAACCAAAATGTTCATGTATGATTGGATATCACATAATAGATAAATACTACTTAACCAAGGAAAGAGGTGAATCCTGGAAAGACAAAAAGGAAGGAAATGGCATCCTTGCCCCCCAAGTGTAGGAACAAGGATGGAAGGAGACCTATTATATCGCTCGCAACACTATGCAAGACAACGAGCCCCCAAGTATTAGGCTATCATTGTTTACATAATGTGGAGCCCCATAATAGGAATATGAATGTTATTTAGAGAAAATAATATTGAAATACAACTCATTGCCACATGAAATATAAATAACCTTACTATCAATGAGTTGCCTAATCTTATAATATAAAGCTTGACATTCATTAGTAGAGTGATCATGAAATCTATGATATAAATAAAAAGGAAGAGTCTTCAAGTGTGGACTACATTTCTTTTTGCATTTAGGTCTAGTAATCATCTTAGAATGAAGGAGTTTAGGCAAAAGAATTTCTTGGTCAAATTCCTTCACAATTTCATCATGTTTTGAAGTGTTATTTGAGATGTTGTTAACATTGATTTGTTGTCGAGGATTAAATCCCAATCCATAAGAATGCTCATGCCCCCCAGTTTGTAAGGGCATTTGAATTCCCTATTTATGCTGACTACATCCTTGAGCATTAAATCCTTGTTTATCTAGGAAGTGATAACCAGGACCATAACAAGAAGCCATATCAGAAGGAGTCAATGGAACTTTAGTAGTCACTATATCATCATTAGTAGGCTTGACAGATTCATTGTGGGTGGAAGCAGTGACAAAGTTATTACAAAGGGGTTTAGATGTAAAAACTCATTGTTCAAACTCTCTTTGTTTCTTCATAAAATCAAGATCATTAATCTTATACTCTCCAATAAAGGTAGGAGTAAAATCCAAGGTTCCCCAATCATCGCCAGGAAGAGCATTAAAGGAAGGATGATTACTATTAGAAATAGAAGTAGTGTGATTTTGAATATTAAGACAGGGATTAGGTGCATCATCCGCATGAAGTGTATACATCACATTGTTATGTATAAACTTGACTTTACGATGAAGGGTGGAAGGAACGACATGCATCTCATGCAACCAAGGTCTACCCAAAAGAAGATTATAACTCAGAGGTCCAAGCATAACATGAATAGGTGTATTCAGGATGACCAGTCCTACTTTGATAGGTAAGGTAATGATGCCTAAAGTGTTCTTAGCAATGTTATCAAAGCCACAAATAGGAACATTGTCAGGTTGAATAGTTGAGAGATCAACGTTAATTGCTTTTAGCATGTCCATGCTACAAACATTAAGCCCAGATCCATTATCAATCAAGGTCCTACCAATGATACTTTTATTGATAGTTACAACAACCATAACAGCATCATGCTAATTTTGAACTTCCTTAGAAGGTAAATCCTTTTGAGTAAATACAATGCTAGGAGGACCTGGGGTAGCCTGCATGCATTGTAAGAAGTTATTGATGTTCTCTTGATTAGGAGGTGGAGTAGGAAGAGTTGCTAGAGATTTTTGCAAGGCTTCATAGTAGGTAGGTGAAGTTTGAAGAAGCTCCCATAAAGAAATCTTGGCAGGAGTATTTTGCAATTGGGTTATCAAATCATACTCCTTGCTAGGAAGACAGGGTGGAGGAGGAAGAATAGGTTGAGAAGGTGGCAAAGAAATAGAAACCACTGGATTAGGTTGAGGGTTATTCCTTGTACGATATGTGTGAGCTATCGAATCTTGATCATTAAAAGACTCCATAGGTTTTCCTTTGATAGTAAGGTGAGGACAACCTTTGACAGTTAACAAGGGTTTTGGAAAAACCACATTAGTTGTCTCAACACTACGAATAGATTCACAAGAAGGAAGAAAAGAGGACATCCTAGGAGGAGATGAGGTAAGATCTTGATTCTCCATAGGATCATCACTAAAAGGGAGAGCATTAAGGGAATTCATATCATTCTCCACTAATGCCTCATCACTAGAAGGAATCTCAAATGGAGGTAAAGCATCTATAATATCATCTTCTTTCCCTAAAATGCCCGCATAAAGGGAGTGTGTTGTAGAAAAATATTTATCATCATGTATGAATGAATCACCCTCTTGTATCAAAGATTCTTCATGAGGAGGGGATAAATCAATGTCTTTATCCAAGGGATCAATGACAATGGTTTCATGAGGAAAAGAAAATTCAACATCCCTATCCAAAGGTTTAATAAAACACTTGAACCATGCTTGAGATAACTTGTGCAACATGATAATGAATAAAGAAAATATAAAATAGATCTAGATATATCTAAATGCATTCAAAATGAAATGTTTTTGTATTTTTGAAGAAATTTTGGAATTTTTTTTTTGTATTTTTGAAATATAAATGCAAGAGCATAAAATAAAGCTACTTTTGTAAGCACACATGTAAATCTAACACCAAAAAGAAAGAGTTGTCGTAAAAATGTAAATGAACACACAAGATACAACAAACACAATAGGGCATCTAATTCCACAAAAGAAAGAGGATTTGTAAAACAGGTTCACCAAAATGTATAGGATAAAATATGGATGGGGTCCTAGAACAATGGTTTGCACATAAAAGAGACCCCAAAACCAATATTTTACACTTACATTTAAATTGTATTGATATGGAAAGTAAATATAAATGACTAATGTTGAAATGAAGAGATAAAGGTACTTACCTCTGAAAAAGAATTGGCTGAAAACCCTATCAAACGATCTCAAAAACTATTGATTTTCACCGTCTTGAACTGAAACTGCGAGATCTACAAAACCCAAAAATCTTTTTCCAATATGAGCTCAAGTCGGGTTTTCCCCTCATAAAAGGTCAAATACTACATTCTTTATTTAGAGTCTGATTCGAATTCTGTTCATAGATCCTGAAAGTTTGCCGAAAAGGATATCCAAATCTGCTCTCAGATCCAAAATTATGCACCTGTACCTACAAGAAAAAGAGGGTTTTTATTGTTTGTTTGAGGGGTTTGCTTTGGTCAAACACCGGTTTGGAATTAACCTTAATATTGAAATTGAAATGGAGAATGCTAGCAAGTAGTAGAAGTAGATCTAACAACAAAGCTATGATATTCAATAGATATGCAAATTGTATTTGAAATGTAATCAAGTATATTGATATGAAAGCTTGAACATGTAAATCAAACCTCCATGATTGTATGCTTGGAATCCACTTTGAAAGAAGAATGAATAGATCATGAAGATGGACAAAGGATCTTGAAGGAAGATCACACCATCATGATGGCTAGATTTAGGGTTTGGAATGATGAATCTTGAATGCTTGAACCAAATCCCTTCAATGGCTTGAATTCTTGAATCCTTGATCTTCAATGGAGAACTTGGATGGAGAAGAGAACTTGAATACTTGAATGGATGCTTGCTTGAATGATCACCTTGAGAGCTTGAGAGAGCGTAAGCATGAAAACTTGATTGAGAGATATGTTCTCACAAAACTTGATGTAGAAAATGAGAGAGGAAGGCTCCTTTTTATAGTGATCTAGGGCACAAGAGGGGCCTCATAGAAAACAATAATTAACGGCCCATGGCACAAAACTCTATAGAGGTGCACATGGAGGGAAATTAAATTAAAGTCTTGACACAAAACTCTAGGAGGGGACCACCCTTAATATAGAAATAAAATAATTATTTAAGAGCCTTGTCACAAAATTTGAGGTAAGGCCAACCCCAAAGTTAATTTGAGCATTAGGCACAAAACTTGAGAAAGGCTAATCTCCAATAATAAATTAGGAATCCTATACAAACATCGAGAAAGGTCCACCTCAAATATTAATTTGAGAATTTGACACTTAATCCAAGAAATAGTGGCCCCAAAGAGGGAAAAGACAAGATTTTGATGAAATCTTGAAACCGAAAGCTAACCTCAAAGATCCCAAACCCTAGGGTCAAGGTTGAGCTCAAACCTGACTAGATCAGGATCAAGGTCGATCTTGAGCTAGTCAGGATTGAGGTCAACTTTGACCTTATGGTCAAAAACCTCAGGTTCATAGTCCAGAATCTAGGAAAATGCCAAGAAGAAGTGGGAAATGGGGTAGAACAAGGGAAAAAACCAGATCCAAGCCGACTATCCATTCAAGGTGTTCAACATGACCCCAAACCACTTACTCGGAGGGCTAAATGCTCTTATCATGGAAGTGCTTCCATTTTAAGATGATACACCTAATAAGACCACTTACTTGACCTAATAGGACCTATTAATACCAATTAGTACATCCAAGGACCCTTTAGAACTATTAGTACACTCTAGGTTCCTTTAGGACCCCTATTGTGACATAAAGCTCTTTAAGAACCCTTAGGATCCTTAAGACCTAGAATATGACCACTTGAGACGTAATAGGATCCCTTAAGACTTAATAAGAATGGACTTAAGACCTAATAGGACTAATATGACCTATTAAAATCAATTAGTACATCCTAGGACCCTTAAGACCTAATAAGACCACTTACTTAACCTAATAGGACCTATTGATACCAATTAGTACATTCAAGGACCCTTTAGGACTATTAGTACACTCTAGGTTCCTTTAGGACCCCTATTGTGACATAGAGCTCTTTAAGAACCCTTAAGATCCTTAAGACCTAGAATAGGACCACTTAAGACATAATAGGACCCCTTAAGACTTAATAAGACTGGACTTAAGACCTAATAGGACTAATATGACCTATTAAAATCAATTAGTACATCCCAAGACCCTTAAGACCTAATAAGACCACTTACTTGACCTAATAGGACCTATTAATACCAATTAGTACATTCAAGGACCTTTTAGGACTATTAGTACACTCTAGGTTCCTTTAGGACCCCTATTGTGACATAGAGCTCTTTAAGAACCCTCAGGATCCTTAAGACCTAGAATAGGGCCACTTAAAACGTAATAGGACCCCTTAAGACTTAATAAGACTGGACTTAAGACCTAATAGGACTAACATGAGCTATTAAAATCAATTAGTACATCACAAGACCCTTAAGACCTAATAAGACCACTTACTTGACCTAATAGGACTTATTAATACCAATTAGTACATCCAAGGACCCTTTAGGACTATTAGTACACCCTAGGTTCCTTTAGGACTCCTATTATGACATAAAACCCTTTAGGAACCCTTAGGATCCTTAGGACCTAGAATAGGACCCCTTAAGACCTAATAGGACCCATTAAGACTTAATAAGACTAGACTTAAGACCTAATAGAACTAATATGACCTATTAAAACCAATTAGTACATCTTAGGACCCTTAAGACCTAATAAGACCACTTACTTGACCTAATAGGACCGATTAATACTAATTAGTACATTAAGACACATAGGACCCCTTAGGACCCATATGACCCATTATTATATCTTAAAATGTCCTAGGACCCATTCATCTATCTTAGCTTCTTTTAATACGTATGTAAACCCATCGTTGCCTGCAAGAACCCTTGAGACATACTAGTATCAATTAATGTAACCTAAGATCCCTTCGACCACTTATCACACCTATGACCCATTAACATTCTTGGACCATTATACATCCCTTACCACATTTCAAGACACATATGACCCCTTCGTATCCTCAAGACCCATTAACATATTTTAGGTTGTCCTAGGACGCATTTATGTATCTTAGATTCAATTAATACATATGAGGATCCACTAATGTAACCTAGGACCCCTTAGGACCTCTTATGTTACCCACAACCCCTTAAGACACTCTAGGACCCTTATTTGGATCCCTTAGGAATCTTTCTCTCTCTCTCTCTCTCTAAATTATGTACATATTTTTTAGAGTTACATGTATAAATGTTATTAATGTAGAGTTAGATGTTAAAATATTATCCTAGGAGGACCGAGCTTTAGTACATCCTAGTAGCCTTAGGACCTATTAACACCAAGTAGTATATCCAAGAACCCTTTAGGAATATTAGGACATAAAGCTCTTTAAGAACCCTTTAGATCCTTAAGACCTAGAATAGGACCACTTAAGACGTAATAGGACCCCTTAAGACTTAATAATACTAGACTTAAGACCTAATAGGACTAATATGACCTATTAAAATCAATTAGTACATCATAGGACCCTTAAGACCTAATAAGACCACTTACTTGACCTAATAGGACCTATTAATACCAATTAGTACATCCAAGGACCCTTTAGGACTATTAGTACACCCTAGTTCCTTTAGGACCCCTATTATGATATAAAACTCTTTAAGAACCCTTAGGACCCTTTAGGACTATTAGTACACTCCAGTATTGTAAATTTAAGTATAATTTTATATATTTAGATATTTGTTTCCATTTTTCACGCAATTATAACATGTAATCAAGTACTTAATTGTTAACACTTAGCTTTCACATGTTACATCTAGATGGCCACTCAGGATGCACCTAGCACTCCTGATATAGAGACCATTTTTCATACTGTTGAGACATAGATGGCAATGTAGGATGAAGCACCTTGGTCTCCTCCTTGGATTTCAAGACTATAGCTAGTCCCACTCCTTCATTGATTTCATGCAAGAACTCCTTTCCACTCATCAAAAGCACATTAGAATCAACTAAACTTGCAGATCCTTCCTCCACAAGTGACTGAATTTTTTAAGTCACTCCATTCTTCTTGAAGTTATACACATTTCTTTTCCCATGATAAACAACATCTCGGTCATATTTCCATGGCCTTCCTAGTAGCAAATGGTAAGCATCCATTGGTAGGATGTCACATAGTATCCTATCTTGATAATGACCAATCATAAAGTCTACCCATGCTTGTTCATTCAAAAGAACATTCTGCCCCTTGTTCAACCAAGTTACTTTGTAAGGGTGTGTATGAGGTATCTTCTCAAGCTTGAGTTTTTGGACTGCCTCCTCTAAGATTATATTATCAGTAGAGCCTGAATCTATAATGACTTTGCAAACTTTTCCAAGGATCTTACACTTGATCCTAAAGAGAGCTCTTCTATGTTTGGGTTCCTCTTTCACATGTTCCTTGAGTAGAAATCTTCTAAACATGAGGTTCTCTCCATGCTCTGAATCTAGGTTCACTTCAGGTGACTTCACACTTCCTTCTTCCTCTTGGACATAGGTTACCTTCTTCTGACCATGAGAACTTGAAGCCTTATCAGGACATCTATATGCAGGATGGCCTAGCTGCCCACAATAATAGCATTTCATGTTTGCAAAATGTGATCCCCTACTGAATCCATTTGATCTTTCTCTGCCACCTTGGAACCCTCTACCTCTTCCATAACTTCCTCTTGTACTTGGCTCATTGCTTTGTTCCACTAACTTGGAGTCTCCCTAATTTCTTGACTCATTACTTCTACCACTGTAGCTGCCTCTATGTCCTCTAGCATCTCTTCCTCTGCCTCTCCCTCTAGATGAGGAATCTTGTTTCTTTTTATTCTTTTCTTCTACCTTCAATACTAATTGAAAGCATTTGTGGACAGTATTAGGAGTCCAAAGACTTATTTCTTCTTGGATACTCCATTTCAAACCACTCAAATACCTTGCCACTCGGACACTTTCCTCTTCTTGCACTTTAGACCTCAAACAGAGTTTTTGAAACTCCTCAATATAGGCAGTCACATCCATTTCTTTTTGTGTAAGATTCTATCTTTTCTTATGCAATTAGATCTCATGATCCTCTGGTAGGTAGTTTTCTTTGATCTTTGTGACCATAGCATTCCAATTTGCAATAGGTCTCTTCCCTTCTCTTTCCCTCTCTTCTTGAAGGAACTTCCACCATGTTAGGGCTGGTCCCCTTAGCCTTGATTTGGCTACCTTTACTCTTTGTATCTCTGAGACACCTTCACATTCAAAGTGATTCTCCATCCCTTCAATCCACTCCATCACCAATTCTAAATCCATCTTGCCTGTAAACAGGGGTATGCCTTCTAAAGCTTTTCCTCCCAATGCCTTGATGGCTTTTAGGAAAGGTTCTTCTTGGATTTGTGGATCAGGTTTAGGTACATAATCTTCATCGGCAATTGCCTTGCCCTTTTCATCTTCTCCTTCTATCTTTTCTTTCATATTTTCAACAGCCTCTGCCACTAGCTCAAGCTTATCTTTCAAAGCTTCCACAGTCTCTTCTAGGATTCTGTTTCTTTCATTTTGATCAACCACTTCTCTAGCCAATTTAGCATTGGTCACCATTGTGTTATCACCAATGGATTCACTCCTTTCAGACATACAACTCACCCAAGCCTTTCAATGGCTCTAATACCAATTTGATAGGGAGATCCTTCACTACAAGTCCTATCTCCTCTAGGACTTCACTAGGCATCTTCTTTGACCTATCTTAGGGTTCCTATGACCCTACTATTAGAGGGATTCTTCCTAATCTCCTCTACCTACCAAGATCTCTCTATCAAGGGTTTCAAGTCACCTTAACTCCACAACTCTTCCACATGAATTCAACTAGGAATTCATCCAAACCTCCACAATCTTGTTCAAAGCTATCAGATATGGGAGATGGCTCATTTAGATCATGTTTTCATCAATTGGAGATGTTTCACCTATAGGCACTCTTATCCAAGTACCCGATCTCCAAATTTTGCCTAAAAAGGCTACTAGGCCTAGTAGGTCTTCAAACACACAAACAGGTGTCTAGATTTGAAAACTTCCACATAAGTACCCCAAAAAATTGCACTTTTGAGTACCCTTTTTAGATTTTGACAAGATTCCCAAACCCTTATCTCTCCATTAGGTTCGTACTGTACCTTCCTACTTATTAGCCTTATTTTTAGGCCTCTTTAGCCCTCACTATTTCATAGTGAGGGTTTGATCTTTGCACCCCCAAATGATCAGTTCAAGAGATCTCCCTTTCAGGAGCTATTATGTAAACATAGAAGACTCCTTCCATAGTCTTGAATTGGGTTTATCAAACCCTAGGTGCTCTCCCAAAGACTGCTTCAATCTTAGGCACCTAACCGGGCTTTTCTCTGCTCGCCTAGGGACTACAAGAAATCATACTTCCCCTACATTTGAGACCACTATAATACATATTCACAAAGCTTTCATAGTACCCTAACATAATCCAAAAGGCCTTAGAGTTCCAACCATGGAGTCTTAAGTTAGGGCCATGTGAAGCACCTCCACTCTAAACAGTCCAACAAGCTGGTTTTTAGATGAGGATTTAACTACAGTGCTTGGAAGTAAAGAACAAAGCCAAAAGAAACCTAGAACGTAAAGTATAATGCATAAACAAAAATATGAATACAAGTATAACTCTGGTTCAATCCATTAAACAAGGATGACCGAGTTCTTTCATTCAAAACCCCACAGGTACAGTCTTAATAGTGTAACAAACTTAAAAAAATGCATATGAAAATCAAACTTCCAACCTTGGTCTCAATGTAAACAAGCCTTATAAAGGCTTAGGGTCTTCTCTTTGGTCATTTTTCAGACTTCTAACCAACTGTCAAACTCAGACATGCATTAGACCGAGAGTTGTCATGACAACTTTTACAATTGCTTGGCAACTTTTGTCATTTAGAAACACAAGGTCTAAATGGACTCTCACAACCTTCTTAGGACTTCTAGGGCCCTCAAATAACTTAACCAAACTCATTTACTAACCATTGACAGTCAAAATCCACCATTGACTGATTAGCTTCCTTTATTGGCATGCAAGCCATTTGCTTGGGCTCTTCCACAAACCCAACAAGACTAACTCTAGGACTCACCAACTTAACAAGAGACCTTGGTTGGACTTCAAACCACACACTAACTTACTAAACACATATAAAACAAAACCAAAAGTCCACAAGGGACAGTGACTTGGCTACTAGTCATTACAAGCCAAAACTTTAGTATAGGTGTCTAGGAGCTAGCCTAGGTGCTCCTGTACCATATATGAGTTATGAAGAACTAGAAATGTCCTTTTAGTTCTTCATAAAGTGTATGGGTTATGAAGAAATAAAAGTTTTTTTTAATTGAAAAAATTAGCCTTAGTTTCCCCAAGTTGGCTGATTTCAAATTTTGAATTACATGATTAGATTACGTAAAATTTTGTGTTTTTTTATTATCATGTGGCCACTTTTTTACCAGAAACTTGGTGCATTTACCCATAGTAAGTTCCTTTTGTTCTTCCTCCTAAAGAAGAAAAGGAATCTATGTTGATTGATCATAAACCTTCCTAAAATCAAGAAAAACCAACATAGCCATTGTGCTCGTGTCTGTTGTCATAGACGTTGTGCTAGGGCCCATGAGATAGCTTCCCAAATAATTTCTTCTCTTAAGAAAACTCATAATTCTTTGATTCCCTTTGACCGACCTATGTGTAGCCCAAGGGAGGAAGTTAATCTAAAGAAAATTAAATTATCAAAACCTAATAATTGTTCTTTTCATATTAAAGATCCTATTTTTATTAATTTATATGATGAAGATACTATTGAAGATGCTAATAAAGTTATTGATGCAAATTATGTTGATCCTAATTATTCTAATGGAATGTATAAGGCTATTGAAATTGATAATGAATTATCTACTAAATTCTCACATATGTTATCCCTAGCTCCTTGTGAAAAATAAAGTCTTCAATCATCAGAGCATGGTCCTTTATTGGAACTTGCAATAGCTCCATTTGTGATGCTTGACGTTGTGCCTCTTGTGTGTTGTGCACCTTCCCTAAACAATGATAACTGAGATGGGGGGTAGGTGATACACTTGAATAGATCCTCTTATATGGTGAATTCTTTTATGTGTTTTCTTGTTCATATTGTGCTTGCCTCATGATGTGCTACTTGTTATATGTTTTGTATAGATTTCTTTAGACAACCCTTGTTGCTCCATTAACACAAGGTGATAAAGGGATCAAAACTATTGTGACATTCCTCTATTTGTATCTTAATTCTTCTATATGTTGTGCACATGCAATGTTATGCATGTTTTATTGTCATAAATGTGCCTTTGTGCTGTCTTTTTGGGGACAATGTAAAGTGGTAAAAACTATTTTTCTTTTTGATCTCTGCAATGTTGATCCCATAAGATTTTTGGTCATATATCTTATGTGATCTTCTTACATTGTGCTTGTAGTTCTACTACCTTTGGGGGATAATGTCAATTGATTTTTTCATAATTCTTGATATACATGAGTTATCATATGATCAATATGACCCTAGAGTTAGTAGATCCCTTTATGCTCTCTTTGACATGTGATTTCCCTTGGTTTGTCCTTATTTGGGGACAAGTCATAGTGGAAATGTGCTTGTATTTTGTGTGTATATTACCTTAAATCTATTTCTCCTGTCAAGGTGCATGTGATTGCTTTAACATGGGGCATGCACTTCACTCTTTATTAGACATTATGCACGCATTATATTGATCAATGTTTTGCAAATTAATTAGAAAACCCTACCTTTTTCTTAAAAATATCTTTTTAATGGATTCGTTTGGAGACAATACTTTTCTTAGGCCAAGTCCTTCTTTGTGGATTCCTTTGGAGACAATGTTTTCCTTAGGCCTAATAATTTTTTACAGATTCCTTTGGAGAAAATAATTTTCTTAAGTCTAATCCTCTTTTGGCACTATCTTTTCTTTGGGTTCCTTTAGAGAGAATGCTTTCATTAGGCCTAATCTCCATATCCTATATTTACTTCTAGAAAATGCTTTTCTTGGTTATCCTTTTGAATGGGTTGATTGACATAAAAAAAATTTCTACACTATCAACTCCATCTTTTTCACCCTATCCTTTTCTTTGCATGAGCCATAGTAAGTTTACCTTACTAGGCTAGTTTGGTCATACTCTCTCCCTCTCACTCTCTCATGAATGTTGTTTTTTCTTTGTTTAAGATTGATGAGGACCTAAGTCACTAGGGGGATTGATGTTTTTCAAGTGTCTCTTTTATCTTGATAAGACTTCTTTCATATGCTTTGATCTACTTTATTGTGAGTATGAAGTAGGTTCATACTCTCACTAAAGTGGGTGCTAAATGTAGCATGCTAAATCATAAGCACTTATAATAATGGTCCTTAGTTAGGCCCTATTTTAGTGTCCAAGGCTTCCATATCCATTATGCTTGATCATACCCCTGTTTCACACATGTTTTCAGAATCCTCATATCATAATTAAGCTCTAATATTTGAGCCTTTTTTGCCTTGAAAAGGAAGACTTAGGACATGTGGGACAACCCAAGTTGCCCACTATATTGGTAGGAACCCCTTACACACTAACTTGGACCCAAATTTGAGTTGGAGGTCAGTATTTTGATTTTAGGAAAGGTTTCAAATCCTTGTTTGTCTCCTTCAAATTTTGAGCCCCAAAATGGCTAGGAGAGGTATAAATACATGGCTACCTCCCTCATTTTGGGAGACATCACATGAAATCCAATCCAATCTACGACATTAAAAATCATGCATTTAGGGAAGAATCAAGTCAAAATTCAAACACCAAGCATAGAAGATACAGAGTAATGTCTAAATCCTAGTATATGTGAAGGAATTCATGTTCTTCCTATCTTAGATCTAAGCTCAAGACTACGTTAAGACAAATTTTAAGCATTTTCATAAGTAATTTGACACTTGTGAATGTATAACATCTTGTCAAGCGTTTGCTACTAATAGGATAATTTTTCCTTTATGCAATATCAATTTGATTTTAAGGTTAATTCCCATACGAGGGTTTTAGTGAGGAAAAACCCTTTTGCCCAACATTTCCTCATTTTCTAGGTTTAGGTGATAGGTAGCATAATTTCTGATTTGAATTTAGGAAGGTATAACAGTTTTCTTTAGATCCTTGGCTTCCTCATGAAATTTTGGTAGAGCAAGGATGAATCCCACAAGTAGGGACAAGGCTAGTCATCCTCTACACTCTAGGTTACCCTTGACAGACAGATTGGGCTGAAACTTTCTTTGTAGGTTAGTTGCTTTGTCTGTTTCTTAAATCTAGTTCCAAAATTTTCATATCAATTTGTTTCTTTTTTGTACAAACAAATTATCTCCATTGCATCCTATTTCATTATATTCACCTTGTTTTCCTATTCTAAGTTACTTTAACCAATCTACTCTTAGTGAGGGACAAAACCTTGCACTTGTTCAATGCTTGAGTCCTCTTAGGCCTAATGAGCACTTTCCCCTTCCTAATGTAATAAAACAAATTGAGACCTAACTTATTTGATCATCCTAGTGAACACTCATTCCAACTCCTTTTCCCTTTTCCATTTGCCCATTTTTCATCATTATAGATACTTACCTTTTTTTTATAAAAATATGTACTGAATACTTATCTCCTTTTTGAACAAGAACCCTTACTAAATACTTGTTCACCTTAACCAAAAATATACATAACTATCACAAATAGAAGGTTATATTAAAAAGCGTTCCAAAATATCTAGAATTATAGGAGATTTTCATATTGAAAAATGATATAAGTATTGTAAATAATTAAAAGAAAATAATAATTGATTTAAAGTTATAAAAAAGTAACCAAATTTAATTTATATTTTAAATCATCCTACAAATTTATACAAGTACATGAACAACAACAAAACCTTATCTTGGTATTGAGACTAGAGGAAAGGTTACTGTACACAACCAAAATAAAATAAAATTGTAATGTTAAAATTGTAAATATGCAAAATGGACATTAGTCACAAAATAGTGATGATGGTTTTCAAGGATGAAGATGAAACTATAGGGTTATATTAGGTCACCTTTTCAATTTTCTAAATCACTTAGAGTGGATCCCTTTAACATGCATGTCTTTAAGATGTAGGTTTTGAATGATAAGATGTAGAAACAACAATTCAATAAAATGTTGACAATAGTAGAAAATTCTGGAAAAAAGTTGTTAATTCCAACTCACACTATTAATTTTAGCAAAAGATATAGATAAATAACTCTTTTAAATTTATATGATCTAATAACTTAACCTTAGAGGTCAAACTCTAGATCATATTAAAAAATTTATTATATTTTGCCAATAATATAAATACAATTTAATTATCCTATATTAATTATTTAGATTAATTAAATAATACAATTAATTAAATATAAATTAAGAAATGAACCTAGCTAAAACAAATCATTTCAAATATAAAAAATTGAAGGTAAAGAATATAATGATAATTACCTCTAGAAGAAATAATGTTAAATTATTTAAAATTAATGTCTATAATGACTCTTTAATGGTTTAAATTCAAATGTTTTAAAAACCGTAAACCATTTCTTTGTTGATCTCAGAAGTTCAAAAATATTTTTCATTTTTCATTTTTGCTTTAATTCCAAATTCTCAAAATTGAGTTTGTAGGCATAATCTTACCCTTCTTTTTTTTCCATGTTTAAAAGTTTGTCAAAATGACATCTAAATACACCAATTAGAAATTTAGAATAAGTTAAATGACAATAAGTAATATAGAAGACTAGTAATGTATTCAAATTGAAGATATTATTATAAAGACACTCATTGAAGATTAATGTTATTTATGTTATTTAATTGAAGATTATAAAAAAAAAGTAGTTTACATTTATCTTTACAAGGGTCGTGTTAGCCATTATTTAATTGAAGATTTTTTAAAAAAATAGTTTACATTTATCTTTACAAGGGTCATGTTAGCCAACCAACGTACTTACATACTACATATGTGGAGATATTGATATAAAGACACTCATTGAAGATTAATGTTATTTAATTGAAGATTGAAAAAAAAATAGTAGTTTACATTTATCTTTATAAGGGTCATGTTAGCCATTATTTAATTGAAAATTTAAAAAAAAAAAGTTTACATTTATCTTTATAAGGGTCATATTAGCCAACCAACGTACTTACATACTGTGTTAAAATGGGAGAGAGCTTTGGAATAGGTTACCAGTAATGGAAGGGAAGTTTTAAATAGATTATGAGTAATGGGTGCTTCACCTCTGTGAAAATCACAAAGATGCAATGAGGGTTAAATGTTCCATTCATTCTTATGAGAGATAAGTTCTTGTGAACCACTATTCATAAAATATGAATCACCAGTCAAACTACTTGTTGTGGAAAATATCTCCTGCTTATTAGTTGATGAGCTTAAAGGACTTTCTAGAGCTTTCTTTCTAATGAATGGTTCAGAAGGCACAACACTTGCTGAAGGTTTTGCAAATAGGATTGTTAAGTATGCTTGAGTTGGAGTAGTACTGAGATGGATGACCTCCCAAGAAGTCCCAATGCTTCACCTTTGTCACCTTTGTCACCTTTATGAACATCACCTAGATGTAATTAGTGTAAAATGTTCCATTTAGAGATGAGTTCTTGTGAGCCACTATTTATAAAATATGAATCAATAAGTTTGACTGAAAAACTACTTGCTATAGAAAATATCTCCTACTTATAAAGGACTTTGAGCTTAAAGGACTTTCTAGGACTTTCTTTCTAATGAGTGGTTCAGAAGGCACAACACTTGCTCAAAGTTTTGCAAATAGGATTGTTAAGTACGCTTGAGTTGGAGTTGGAGTAGTACTGAGATGAGTGACCTCCCAAAAAGTCCCAGTGCTACCAAGAAATCCTAGTGCTTCACCTTTGTGAACATCACCTAGATGAAATTAGTGTAAAGTGTTCCATTTGGAGATGGGTTCTTACGAGCCACTATTTATGAAATAAAGTAGTACTAGGATAGATGACCTCCCAAGAAGTTCTGATGATTCACCTCTGTGGACATCACCTAAATACAAATGAGTGTTATAACACACCCAAGAAGTCCTAATACTTCAAACCCAAGAAGTCCCAATACTTCACACCCAAGAGCACCACCTAAATGCAATAAATGTTACACGTTCCATAACATCCCACCTCTATGAGCACCACCTAAATGCAATGAATGTTAAACATTCCATAACATCTGAGGAAGTCCTAGTGCTTCCCTAAATGCAATAAATATTACATGTTCCTTAACATCCCACTTCTATGAGCACCACCTAAATGCAATGAGTGTTAAACATTCCATAACATCCAAAGAAGTCCTAGTGCTTCACCTTTGTGAGGATCACCTAGATGAACACCTTTATGCAATGAAACATATGAAACATGGATCAACAAGTTTAAC
This sequence comes from Chamaecyparis obtusa, assembly GCA_027943335.1. Taxonomy (NCBI): domain Eukaryota; kingdom Viridiplantae; phylum Streptophyta; class Pinopsida; order Cupressales; family Cupressaceae; genus Chamaecyparis; species Chamaecyparis obtusa. The sequence continues at coordinate 218,310 of BSBK01000545.1, forward strand.
TCAAAATTGATAAAGATTTTAGCATTTATCAAATATTATAGTTGGAAAGACACGTGAATCTCAAACGGATGTCATCTCCTAGACTACAATGTTCTAAGGAAAGCAGAAAGTGTATTTCTTGAAAATGTATTTGTTGGACATCGATTTCTTTTAATTTCGCATCTATGTCGAGTCTTTTTTCTCCATGTCATATCACGTCAGCAGTGTGCTAAAAATAATATCATTTAACGCCAGTTTTCTGGTAAATGATTGACTATGTGTATCAAAAAACAAAAAAAATCCATAACAATATCAAAAGTCAGTCGTCTTCTCTGTCAAATAACCAGATTGAATATCATAGAGAGGCCAAGAAAAAAATTTAGCTCAAGAACCCTCGAAGAATGACAAAGAAACAAAGGAATTCATTGCATTTCAGATTTTACTTTATCAAATCATACCTAGAAAGCCCGTTTGAAGCTTGGTTATGATGTTTTTGCAGAAGCCAACATTGGTTCCTTCGCACCGATGAGAAAAGCATGAATTTCAACATTGGTTCCTTCGCACCGATGAGAAAAGCATGAATTTCAGATTGAAAGGCACTTCTTTACATGCAAGTGCAGTTACGAATTGATCAATTTTTTATCTGAAATAATTTAATGGTGGTTGGAGCTTAAGGATTTAAGTGGAAGGCGATGATTAATGCAGTAATGGTAGTGCAAGCTAGTAAGACGTCATATAAATTGATAAAGGTTTTTGCTAAGTAATGTGAATATAAAACACCTCAATAGAAAGAAGATTAGATATCACAATAGAAATTGTGTGTTTCTCTTTAGCCCTTTCAATTCAACATTGAAATGAAGCATTTTATAAGATTTTACCTTTGATATTTGTGAAAATAACATTACCCAATTTCATGATTCAAACAATATACTGGAACTCAAAAATCTAAAACTTTCAGTTCTATTTCATAGCTGTGTAAGTGTTCTTCTTGTTTCTATTTTAACTTACCGGCCCATCATAAAAAAAGACAATCAAAACCGAAACAATGTACAATTGAAGTGTAACATGAAATTAAGTCTGACACAAAACCATAGCCCAACAGCTTTTATTGACCAGGAAATTAATAACAAAACCCAAGAACACTCCATTATAGACAGCATGTACAGACAGAAGTGCACTACACATTTATTCAAGCCTACCAGTTCACAATCTAATGCAACTTTCTTAAAATACTGAAGAATGGCGCTTCTCCTCCTCCTTTTCCCCTCTCCTCCTCCTCTTCTTCTTCTCCTTTCTCTTCTCCTCCTTCTCCTCTTTCTCCTTCTCTCTCTTGTTCACCTCCTCCTCCTTCCCCTGCTTCCTCCCGCTCTCTTTTTTTAGGGTTTATGGGAGGAAGAATAACAGCCTCATCCTGTGCACGCAAAATCTCCCGCACTCTTTCCTCGCTTATATTAAATGCCATGGCCAGATTTCGGCTCCCCATTATATTGAAAACCGAATTCCTCCCTGTTTGCAAAGCACCCATTACTTACAACTTCAGTTCATTGCATAACATTGAAAAAATGCATTTTAAACCCTAATTCAGTACATTACCTGTGAGGAATTGAGGACTGTTCCCTCTAGCCGAGGTAGTGAAGCCAAAGAATTCCAAGGGACCGCTCCTGGCAGCAATCTGGCAGACTGGATAATACTGTGGCACCCAAAATGCATTCCCTGTTCCCACCTCCATATCCATTGCATTTGACCCATTTGGAAATGCAATCTGAATTCTTCCCTCACCCCTTGTGATAATTCCATATTCTGTTCCCCTGGGATTGTAATGATGAGCCAGCATGGCACCCTGAAGCATTTTCACAATCATAATAATAATATGTTAATGTCATCTATAAATTCCAGTCCGACCCATGTCCACAAATTTTTCAAGAACGTAGGAAAAAGCTTGCTAACAGAAGCCTAAACCCTTGCCAGTTTAAGAAGATCAAATCTAGAATTACAATAGCACATAAATGTCTATAGCAGTTTAAGAAGATTCAAGAATTACATACCAAACTGGCTCCTTTATGAATATTAAGGACAGCAACTGGATTTAAATGAACTGAAATGGCAGTTCTGAATAAGCACTTAAAACTCAAAACCCTAGAAGTGAACAGAAATGGCAATTCTGAAAAATCACTTAAAACTAAAAACCCTAGATATGATCAGAAATGGCAATTCTGAAAAAGCATTTAAAAATAAAAACCCGAGAAATGATCAGAAATGGCAATTCTGAAAAGCATTTCAAAACAAAAACCCTAGGTTATGAATGTTAAGGCAGGGATTAGATTTCAATGAACAGAAATGGCAGTTATAACAAAGCATTCAAATAAAACTACGGTTGAGACAGAAGTTTTCTTACAGCAGAAAGGTTGACGTAGAACACTCCGATGTCTGGTTCATTCAGAGAAGAGTAATCATCATTGCTGATTGCAATGCTCCATCCATAGTCGTTTTTAAAACCAGGAGGCTTAGTCTTGTCAAAAATGTTATAGCTGTTAAACTTCCTTGCCGTTCTCTTACGGTTAATGAAGGACTCCAACAAGAACCTCCATTGGGATGAACCGCAGCTTGACATTTCTCTCTCATGTTGCCTCTCTGTTAAATATATGATAGCACCCCGGCTCTGTCTCTCCCTTAGTATTTGCAATTCACTTCGAGAAACCTGGAAAACAAGAAAATATTTATATCAGTCTACTGCACTAAAATGCCAACCGAAGAAGTGGGTGAACAACTAAAAGTAATTATAGATTTGATCTATTTCTGAAATTCAGCTCTGTAAATCTCATCCACCATAACATTCCTACAAAATGTATAATAACCATTTAAGTGCTTTGTTCTTCACTATGAAAAGGCTAGAGTGGAAGAGAACTTACATTGAAAGCTCCACTAAGAATATGATCATCAAACCCTGACAGAACAGAGACAGGATCCAAACCGCCAGCCACAAAAAATGACTGCCATGTCACCAAAAATTGGTTTAAACAATAAACTTAGAAGTATAAATTGAACTTAGAAATTTCAATTTAGCATAAATTCTGTGCAGTTTTATGCTTCAGGATAGAATATAAGAGTTAAGAACCTGAATTTTCCCAGGAACAAGACTCTCTGATGTATCAACAGAGAAGATTATGTGTAGACGCTGGCCCTTACGAGTGTTAATCAGATAGAAAACAGAACCTCCAGGAATGCGGTATATATCTCCAAGTTTCAGGTTCTGTTCAATCAAATCATTCTTATGAACCCATCCCAGTTTTGCAGAACCTAATAATACCCACATACCCAAAAATGGTCATATCAGAAACTCAAACAATTTTAGAAAAGAAAATCATATTCATGTGATAAGGACAAAGATTTCATAACAAAAAACTGTAGCTTATTTACCTGTCTCTACAAAAAAAACCATATCTGAATTGAAAAAGTGAGGCAAAAAGAAGGACTTTGGTTCCATTGTTATGAAGCCTATTTCAAGGTTTCCTCTTCTTATTCCTCCTCTTTCTTCTTCTTCCTGCTCCTTGTATCCTCTTCGCAGGATTGTAACTTCCCCTGCTTCTGTCTTGATCAGCTGCTTGGATTCCTCAAGCATAAACATGCTCTCTGGCTCCTCAGGATCATGATATAAATGTTGATGGTATGCAAGTCCACTGGCCACATACATCGCCAGAATGCAAACTAAGACTCCACATGGAACCATCTTCAAATTAAGACCTCCCATGCAACCCTGTATGAGACTAACAATCAATCATCATTTTTCAGACACTGGAAAATGTTTGAACAATAAAATCTAGCAATTAGAATTCATGGCTGACCTTTTGTTTGATTGGAAGCTCAACTGCACTGGAACGAAATCAGAACTGATATTGAAAATCCAAACATGGGCACTCAAGAATAGAGTAGTTCAAGAAGTGGGTTCAATCTCTTAAACGTTACAGATAAAAAAGAAAAGAAAGATGAGGAGAGTGATGGCACAGGTATGAAAAAGAAAGAAACACTTGGAGTGCATGCAGCACATCCAACGTGAGGCAGATGTGCATGAAGCATAGTGCTACACGAAGGCTGCAGTGGTGTAGAGTCAGTTGGTGGGTACAGCACTAAATGCATTTTTTATGTTCAGATATGGATCGACAGTGTGGTTATTAAATTTTCATGAAGGAAAATTGAGGTCATGGGAAACATGATCTTGGTTTCATCTTTTATGATATTGAATTGCAATATTTTTTTCATGAGTTCATTTGAAATCATTTATATTTACCAATAGACTCAGAGTCCACCAATTTGTCTATGAGTTTTTCTATCGTGTAATATTTTCATTTGTTCTCCTCTTTTCAAGTTTTGTTGTTTTATCAGTAGAGATTATAGTTTTCCTATTCGAATTATATTAGTTTGAAGTTTTAAAAAACATATGCAGTGAGAAAATATAATGTATACCAAAATCAATTGAATAATGTTGAAAAATCTTTTGTTTATATGAATTACTAATTTAAGGTCAACCTTTATTGGGATTCTGTGTGGAGACACAATATGATCAAAATGACTTATGATAAATGTGTGGCCTTTCTATGTGCTAATTAGGTGATTAAGAGAGACCCATTTTTCATGCGTAGTAAATAAGGGTTCTTTAGTTTCAATATTAGTCTTTGCCAAGATTGTATGAATTAGCATGTTTGGAGCAATATAGGAATTAGGTCTACAAGCCTTGATTGTGCTATGATGTCAGCGCATCCCTTTTCTCCTTTTGCTAGTTTTTATTCTTTACGAGTGGAGCCTTTTTTAGATGTTTTTCTTTCATACCACTTCCCATACACGTTTCTATTGAATGAGGAATTACCAAGCCCAAGGACATAAAGACTCAATTTCTCCTTAACACATCAATTCTCTATCATAAAGTCACTTCAACTCACATTCAATGTGTTAAGAATATAGAGCTCTACCCCATGCATATGACTAATTGGATATCTTCATGGAATAATGTCATAACCCGTATTGCCCACTTCCTACAAATTTATGGGTGATGGTAAGCTCACTTCTATCATCACTCATATAAGGCTAACACCATATACTTTTTTTGAGCCTCTACTAATTTCAAAGAACAACTATTTAATTTTATCACTTAGCTTTGTGTAACACAACTGCAACAAAAGAATTTTGATGACACTCATTTTGTATGAGGAGAAAATATTGAGGCTAGACTTAATTGGCTCAAGATTGGGGACAAATTTTTGAATAATTTTTCAAAGCTTGGCATGTTTGACATTTCCTTAATCCATCAAACAAATCCATTAAAGGAAATAGATCTTGAAAGACCTTTTTGACGTTCTTTAGGCTTCTATATAGCACTATCAACAAGTGTTTGTAACTTAAGAGTATACTCTAGATCAACTAGTTGCTTTACAACAATGACTTAATGTGGTCCCTTGCTAGATTTCCAATCTTAGTGCATTCTTTTTTGCCAACTTCTTACAAAAGAAAACCTAAAGGAAGTTGTCTTCATAGTGGCTAATGCAAACAATCACGAGATAGACGAGTTCCCTTTTGAATTTTATAAATCTTTTTTAAATTTTGTGGGAGAAACCTTGATATGATCTATATGCCAAAGAACTTTACTCCAAATGTTTTGGGAATATGATTAATGATGAAAATATTAAGTCTATACCTAAAGCTCGTGATCCTAAAAATATGGTAACTTATAGTGATTACTCACTTTAGTGAATGTTTTCTACAAAATCATCACCCAAACTCTAGCTATCAAGATCCACTCTATGTTCCCCCAACTTGTTCACCTTGAGAAAATGAGCTTCAATTAATTTGAATAATTATTGTTGTCTAGGAAGAAGTAGATGAGAAATTTATATTCTTGGCAACCTACCATTTTTATTTATATTGACTTTGTCAAAGCTTATGACCACATTTTTCAAGGTTGTTTATTCTTGCCATGCTCAAACACTTGGTTTGGGCCTCATTTCATTTGATCAATTGAGATGTTATCTACATATGCATGCTTTAGCTTGAATCATAATTTGTAGTCATCAATTACTGTCTTTTAACATGTACAAGTCCATCCATTAGGAGTGTCTTTCTCAAAAGAAGAAAAGGTGCAAAAAATGCTTCCTAACATTAATCTAGTGGAGGAGGTCTAGTACAAATTTTCTTTACAAATTTTAACTATTACAAAATTAGAAACGCATTCAAAAGGAGATAATAGCATGCATAAATATTATACATAGAATTCAATTTTAATATGGGTGGGTGAGTGAGGAGTGGGAGGGATTGTGGGTATTTAGGATTTCTTATAGTAGGGGAGGTGTAGAGGGGGTTGCTCTTGAGTCTAAATTAGTGGATGAAGATGACAATACTTCTTCTTTTCTTTTTATTTGTCCAGCCCTGATGTTTTCTTCCCTTTACCTATGGTGGTGGGGGTCGTCCATGCCTCCTTTGGCTATGGTTTTTTGGTTGCATTTTCTCCTTCGAGCTTGGGCATATATCTTTCTTTTGGTATCTTTTGGCTCTTTAGGGGTGTTCTTTATTGGTGGGTGGGATTCTTCTTTGGGGTCCCTATGGCTCTCGATGCCTGTTCTTGTCTTTGTTGATTGTATGGTCCTTCTTCCTTTCTCTCTACTAATGGATATTGCCTTTAGTGCTACTTGGAGCTTGGTGTTCATTTGGTGGGGTAACATGGGTTCTTCTCTCCTTGCCTTAGCCTTAGCCTTTCCCTTTTGAGCTCTTGTGTAGGGGTATTATTTTTCCTTTTGATGCTCTCCCCATTTCCTCTTTGTATTTGTGGCAATTATTGTTGGATGTCTTTGAGGCACTCTTGTGGGTGGTTTTTGTGACTCGATGTTTGTGGAAATCTGTGCTTTTATTTTTGGTGGAGCTTTGGAGGTGACTTGTCTCATTTGTGTAACTTCATGGTTGGCTTGTGCTAGTTGCAGGGCTTGGTTTTTCCCCAACTGATGGCTCTGCTATCTATTGTGGTCAGTTGGTTACTACTAGTTTTCAAGGGTCTTTTCTAACCTCTATTTATTTTTGGTTGGGGGATTTTTATATTTTTGGGGCTTTTTTGGCCCTTATTGGAGCCCACCACTTTTGGTTCTCTCTATTCTTATGGGCTCTTGCTGCTCTTTGGTGGTATAGTCCTTGTGAGGCTTCTATGGAGGTGGGACTTCCCTTATTGAGGTGGGGTTTATTCATGTTTCCATGATGTGGGTTTGGCTCATTTTGCTTCATTCTTCTTCTCTCACATTTCCTATTGAGGTGGGGAATCTCCTATAGAGATGGGGATTTGTTTGGCGGCAGAGGTTGATTGTTTCTCTATGTGGTTTTCCCTTGTTGTTAGTGGCTTTTAAGATGATTAAAATTAGGTGTGGTTGTCCCAACTGAATTTATCCTTTTTTTGTTGCTCTTATTGAGGTGGGGTCATTTTCTCTTGAGGTGGAAAGGAGTGTGGCAGGAGATGAGTTGAATTTTGGTTGGGAAGTCCCTCTAATTCATTGCTGGATGCTTTTGGGTTCCATTTTAAAAACCCAAGTTAAAGGTTTGGAGATCCTTTCAAAACCCCTTGATCTTCTTCTTTTTGATGGTAGCTTGGGAGGATCGGTTGTGTTTGAATTGTTCTTTAATTTTTATTATTTTATCCATGATTCTTAAGGTTTCTATTGTTTTAACCCAATGTGTCAGGTTATGGGTGCCTATATAAACCCATGGTTTCTTGTTAAAGGTTAAGGGAGCATTTCTAAAACCCTTTATTTGTAGGGCTTCACTCTACTGTAGATACAAATTAAGCTTTATTTTTTCCTATCATTTAGGCCACTAATTTTATGTTGATGGTGGAGTTACTGTACATTTATGTTTTATCCTTTACAACTGTTTATTTTTTGGTTACATACCCCATAAAATATTTGTAAAGGGTTTCAGGGTCCTTTCAAAACTTATTCTATCCTAGTACAAGACATGCATAAAGAATATACCATTAACACATGATATATTATGTGGAAAAATCTTTTAGTAGAAAAACCCCATAGTCCAAATGAACAATACTTTGTATTAGTGAAACAATGGTTACAATACAATAGTAGTACATTGCTTCTTCAATAAGAATATTCAACAATCAATCTAACACTTTAAATCAATTTTGGTAGCATAAAACTTCACCTACAAACATAACATAGATCACACTCTGTAAGGCTTCCTTTTATAGATAAATTAAACCAAGATGGAAGCTTCTAGATGAAGGAAGAAGATGGAATCATGAAAAACATTTGACACCATTTTTCAACAACTAAAAAGCATTCAAATGACACATGTACATCACCAAATGACTCCCCGTTTAAACCTCGTATGTTGGTCACCCAAAATTTACCATTTTGAGCTATGACAGATGCTCCTGTGCATCTTATGTAAGTGTCATAAGAATCTATCATAAATATTTTCATAACTTATAACTGTAAGAGAATCTGTCATAAATTGACTATGAATAGCACTTTCTCTTACAACTCATGATAAACCAACTTGGGATTGAACCCACCTGCTCTATGAAAAAGGTATCTCCTACCACTTCTCCAATTTGTCATAGAATATGTCATATGCAAAAAACTTGTGAAGACCCTCAAATTGGGATGCCTACCTCTCGATATGTGACTTGTATCATATAGTCTTTTCCATGTAGGATGTCACCAAACCCGTGGGTCCCACTAGATGAATATACAGTCATAGAAAATTAATCAATTAAAATAATAAATAACTACAACAAATGAATGCAAAATTAATATTCAGATTTACAAAGGTTAAGACACCTTAATCCCAACATTCTCCCACTTGTTAAGAAACCTTAGGAATCCCAAAGTGTGAAAATCATGCATCAACATCATTTGATCTCTTGGTAAAGTATAGGTTGATGCAACCCTATATCACCTTAGTGACTGTTAGACAAGGAATGGACCCCTAGTCTTCTTCTCAAGTATTCAAATGTATCCTTTGGTAAGGGTTTTGTGAAAATATCAGCAAGTTGCTCTTGTGACTTCACATATTCCAATTTGACTTTTTTTTCCTGAACTTGATCCCTTAAGTAGTGATACTTAATAGATATGTGATTTATCTTTGCATGCATCACTGGATTATTTTAAATATTAATAGCACTTGTATTGTCACAATAAATTATCACTGGATCAGTGATTTCCTCATTCATGCCTTCCAACAATTTCTTTATCCATGCAATATTTGAACAATTAGCATCAACAACAACATATTCCGCTTTAGCAGTGGACTGAGAAATGCATCCTTGTTTATTTCTTATCCATGCTACCAATCTTTCTCCTAAAAAGAATGCTTCACCTGTAGTGCTTTTTCTATCATCAATATTTCCAGCCCAATAGGCATCAGTGTAAACTTTCAATTCAAAATTGCCTTCTTTCTTATACCATAAACCATAGTTCTCAGTTTTCTTTAGACATCTCAAAATTATTTTTACAGTAGTCATGTATGACTCTTTAGGATTAGCATAAAATCTAGCTACAATTCTAACCACATGTGCAATATATTGTCTACTGTGCACAACATACATCAACTTTCCAATCATGGATCTGTAGAAGGTTTGATTTACCTCTATTGACTTGTCATCCTTTGTCAGCTTGCATCCGGTTACCATAGGTGTACCAACTAGTTTTCAATCTTCCATACTGAATATCTTTAAGAATTCTTTGATGTACTTTGATTGTGTTATGTATATATCTTCCTTATGTTGTATTATTTGAAAACCAAGAAATAATTTGATCTCCCCAAACATTGACATTTCAAAATATTTTCTCATTTCATTAGCAAAAGACTTGCATAAGTTATCATGACCTCCAAATATGATATCATCAAAAATCTTTTTAGCAATAATAATCTTGTCGTCAGTTTCACATTTCAAGTATAAATTGTTGTTATCACTTGTTCTAACAAATCCAATTCTTATGAGATAAGAATGTAGTCTTTCATACCATGCTCTTGGTGCTTGCTTAAGTCCATATAATTCCTTGTGCAACTTACATACCATGTTCTTATGATTAGGATCAACAAAACCTTCTTCAAGTATCCCATTTAGAAATGTAGATTTCACATCCATCTGATATACCTTAAATCCTTTATAAGAAACACATGCAAGTAATATTCTTACTCCTTCAAGTCTAGCAACAGATGAAAAAGTTTCTCCATAGTCAATTCCTTCTTCTTGTGCATAACCTTTGCAAACTAGTCTTTCTTTGTTCCTTGTTACATCTTCATTCTCATTCAACTTGTTTATGAAAATCCATTTAGTGACAATCACATTTTTGTCTTTAGGTCTTTGTACTAATGTCCATGTCTTGATCTTATGTATTTGTTCAATCTCTTCATTCATTGCCTTAATCCAATCATGGTTTGCCAATGCATCTTTAACAGATTTAGGTTCAAATTCACAAATCAAACATGTATTTTTCCTTAACTTACTTCTAGTCATCATCCCTGCTCCTTTATCTCCAATTATCTAATCTTCTGGATGGTGTCTTCTCACATACTTTTCTAGTACATGCTCAAATTTCCGTTCCTGAATGTTTTCTCCACTCAGTGCATGATCATCATTCTCATCAGTAACTGTATGTTGTTGCTCGGTTTGTAAAGGTTGTTGCTCGGTAGCAATGTGGTGAAGGAGCACCTAGGGATTTGTGTACTCAGCCCTTCAAATTTTTTCTTTGAGGTAATTCATAAGAAGCCATGTAAATAAAATAAAATCTTAAAGAGCTTAGTGTGTGTGTGTAGTCAGATTATGGTCCTAAAGGTTGTTTTTGGCCTAAAAAGTTAGATAATGAAGTAAAGCTATGTAATGTGATGATGAAATCATCATGACTCATCTTGGTAGAGGATGATGTCATAGGGTGTTATTTGTGTCCATAAAGTCAATTGGTGCTTAGGTTGTAACTAGGTTGAGGTATTTTGGTTGGGAAGGCAAGAAATGCAAAAAGTTGCTAAAATTGCAAAAGTTGCAAAGTGCAACTTTGCAACTTTCTAAAAGTTGCTATGACAATTTTGGTAAAAAGGAGTAAAAGACCTAAACATGCAACCAAGCCCTAAATAGGAGTTAAAGACCAAAGGTGGAAAATATATAAGCCTGAAAAACCCTAATTCTGACAGTAGGGTATGACTATTGTATGGATTTTGTCTTGGAGGACTAGAACAATATTTGTTTTTGGTGTAATTTCTTAGTTGCGGAGCTAAAATCCTATGAAAAATAATTGAATATTTTACTGCTATGGCTTGCATAGCTATTTAGTGTTGTTTCTTTTCATTTTGTGTTAAGATTTTAGTGTTTGAGTCAGTGTATATACTTGTTTTGTAAATTCTTCTAGAGCTCCCTATTTGCTAGTTCTGTGTTCTCAAGTGCTGAAAAGCATGGTGTAACTTACTATCCAACCCTCCAAAATTTATGGCCTCTAGGGGATAGTAAGTGTACACAATTTACTACAAGTGTACAAAAGCATGGGCCTAGGAAACAAAGGCAAACTATTTTAAATCCTTTCCCTAGGCAAGACAGTGTGATTCTTGGCTAGGAAGGATTGGAGAACAATAGACTTGGATCATAGGAGGTTGCGTAATCATGTGACCTAATGGAAATGGATAGTTGAGATGTATTTTTTGATCTTATTGATAGGTTTCAGGGTGTTAAGAAAAACTTGAATTCATTTGGAAACCTAACTCTCACCTTTGGGCCTATTTCCTAGCAAAGAAGCCCTAGTTGGAACAAGGGTGTACAAACAATGTCAGAGAATGAAACCCACTAAATCTCTGAGGCCTAGGTGGTCATAAACAAGATCCATGAATATTTTTGGGTGTTGTGTGAGGAAATTATCAGTTTGAGGAAGCCCTAGGACCTAGAGACCTAATTAGGCCTAAAATGCTACAAGGCCTAAAAACAAGGAAAACAAGAAATTGAGAAGAGGCCTTTTTATTTAGCTTTCAAAATGCAATCATAAGCCTTATATAACATTTTTAATTGAATCCATAAGCCTCCTATCAGTACTGACATGGTAGGGCTAGTTATGGTGATGAAACTAGTTAGTAACTTCAAGTGTGATGCCTAGAAGTGTTAGCACATAAATTGATAGGTTTGAGTCTTTCAAGAATGCTAGGAAAGACAACTCTCTAGGGTGTGTGGGTGAATGTGAGAAATACCTGAAATATCAGTGAAGTGACCTAGTGAAGAATTTGAGGTCAAACTTGTTGTAGTCAGAGGCTCTCCCTATCAAATTGGTATCAAAGCTCCAAAAGATTTGGGATTGGAGAAGTGTATGTCAGAGTGTGAATCTACATGATCATCCATGATGGTGACCAATGTAGAACTTGAAAAGAAAGTAGAGGATCAAGAAGAAGAAAATAGATTATTGAGAGAAAGGTTGACCCAATTGGAGCAAGCATTGGGTGAAGTTTAGGTCAAGACTGAGGAAGTTAGTGAAAATATTGGTGAGAAAGAAAACAAGGACAAGTCAGTAGCCATAGAAGATCAAATCCCTGAGCTTGATCTAGTGTTGCAAGAAGAACCCTTCCTCAAGGCACTCAAGGTCATGAGTGGACAATCTTTGGAGGGGATACCTCTTTTCAGTGGGAAAATGGAACCAGATTTGTTAATAGATTGGATTGAAGGTATTGAGAACCACTTTGAGTGTGATGGGGTGAATGAAGCACAAAAGGTAAGAGTGGAAAAGTCCAGGCTTATAGGCTCTTTGCCTTGACATGGTAGAAGTTCATCCAAATAGAGAGAGAGAGAAGGGAGGTAAAATTCCCATTTCTACTTGGAAGGGAATGGTTACCAAAATTAGAGAAACCTACATGCCAAAGGATTATGAAATCCAATTGCACAAAAAGAGACAAAGTTTGAGGCAAAAAGACCTTGATGTCAATACCTACATTGAAGAGTTCCATAATCTTTGCATGAGATCTAAGGTGGTGGAAGAAGAAAGTATAAATGTTACTAGATATCTCACCAACTTGAAGTGGTCAATTCAAGAGGAGATGAGCCTCTTAAGTCCTAATATAGTGCATTAATGTTACCAATTAGCCCTCAAAATTAAGGAAAAGAGCAGAAGGAAGCAGGATCAAACCTCTAGGAACATAGGAAGAGGCATATATAACATAGGACATAGAGGTAGTTATGGGGCTAGGATTAGTGAGACTAGAAGCCAAGGTGAATCTAAACTGGCTGAGCAGTGAGACCAGTAGTAGAGGTAATCCAAGAAGAGGTAGATGATTTGGTGGTAGAGGGAGATTTGGAGGAGTAGGCAAAAACTCATACTTTTCAAGTATGAAATGCTACCATTTTCATTAGTTGGGACATCCAGCATATAGATGCCCTGAAAAGACATCATCTTCTCAAGGTGATAGGAAAGTGGCCTATGTACAAGAAGATTCCTCAAGTGTAAAGTCTCCAGACGTTCAACTAGACTTAGAGAGTGGAGAAAAATTGATGCTAAGAAGGATTCTAATTAGAGAACCAGTTAAGGAAGAACCTAAGCAGCGGAGAGAAATCTTCAAAGGAAAGTGCAAAATTTTGGGTAAAGTATACAAGGTTTTCATAGACTCTGGATCTACTGATAACATTATATCAGAAGAGGCAGTTATAAAAATCAAACTAGCTAGGATCTCTCATAGAACTCCTTATAAAGTCACATAGCTCAACAAGGGTCAACATGTTTTAGTGAATGCAAAGGCATGGGTGGAATTCACAATAGGAGAATACAAAGAAAAGATATTGTGTGATGTCTTTCCAATGGATGTCTTCCATCTATTGCTAGGAAGGCCATGGAAGTTTGATAGAAAGGCCATACATCATGAGGAGAAGAATTCATATTCTTTCAAAAAAGATGGGGTGAGCTGAAAAATCCAGTCATTTGTTGAAGGAGACAAAACCAAGGGTCCTAATGTGTTGGTAGTCAATGGGAAAGAGTACATAAAGACTCTTGAAGAAGGAGATAGCATTGGATATGCTAGTGTAGTGAAGCCTAAAGAGGAAAATAAAGACAGAAAGGCAGAGATACCCGTGGAGGTGAAGAAGATATTGGACCATTTCAAGGACAACATAACTGATGGAGCACCTGCAACATTGCCACCTAAGAGAAAAATCAGCCACCAAATTGACCTTGTACCAGGGGCATCATTAGCTAACAAGGCTCCTTACAAGTTGACACCAGATCAAAATAGGGAAGTGTCTAGACAAGTGCAAGAGCTGATTAATCAAGGTCTCATCAGAAAAAGAACAAGTCCTTGTGCTGTTCCAACCATATTGGCACCCAAGAAAGAAGGGACATGGAGACTATGCATGGAATCAAGAGCCATAAACAAGATTACGAGAAGATATATATTTCCTATACCAACGATTGAGGACTTGATGGATTTCCTAAGAGAAGCTTGGTATTTTACTGAAATAGACCTTAAAAGTGGTTACCACCAGATACAAATAAAGGAGGGAGATGAGTGGAAAATTGCCTTCAAGACCACAAAAGGACTTTATGAATGGCTTGTTATGCCATTTGGCCTGACAAATGCTTCTAGTACATTAATGAGGCTCATGAATGCGGTTCTCAAGGACTTCACTAGTAAATTTGTAGTTGTTTACTTGTATGACATCTTGATTTATAGTAGGACTAAAGAAGAACATCTAAGACACATCAAAATTGTGTTAAAGAAACTCCAAGATGAACAACTAACCATCAATTTGGTAAAGTATGACTTTATGAAGTAGGAAATTGTGTATTTGGGATTTGTGTTGTCCAAAGGAGATTTGAAAATGGATGTTTCTAAGGTAGAAGCTATCCTAAGCTAGCCTACTCCTAAAAATAGATAGTGAGATAAGGAGTTTCCATGGACTGGCCCAATTTTATAGGAAATTTATAAGGTCTTTTAGTTCCATTTGTGCTCCTTTACTTGATACCATTAAGGGTGGAATAAAAAATAAGTTCCAAAGGACTAAGGATGTTGATGCAAGTTTTAAAAGGTTGAAGACAGAAGTAGCTACCCAACCAGTGTTAAGACTATCCACCTTTAATAAGCTTTTCACTTTAGAATGTGATGCTAGCCAAATTACACTTGGAGCAGTACTAAGTCAATACAATAGACATGTAGCATTATTTAGTGAAAAGTTAAATGAAGCCAAGTAGAAGTATTCCTCATATGATTTAGAGTTGTATGATCTTGTCCAAGCCCT
The DNA here is from genome assembly GCA_027943335.1 of Chamaecyparis obtusa. Taxonomy (NCBI): domain Eukaryota; kingdom Viridiplantae; phylum Streptophyta; class Pinopsida; order Cupressales; family Cupressaceae; genus Chamaecyparis; species Chamaecyparis obtusa. The sequence continues at coordinate 233,527 of BSBK01000545.1, forward strand.
TAGAAAATGGAAGCACTACCTTATGCCTAAGGAGTTTGTAGTCTACACTAATAATCAAGATTTGATTTTCCTAAATTCTCAAGATAAGTTGAGTCGTAGGTGTGTAAAGTGGGTAGAGAAAGTTAAATACTACACCTTTACTATCAAGCAAAATAAAGGTAAAATGAACAAAGTGGCAAATTCCTTAAGTAGGAGACTACTCACAGTCCAAGATGTGTAGATAAAAATTATTGGTGTGGATAGTTTTAAGGATCTGTACCAGGAAGATGTAGACTTTGCTGAGGTGTATAAAGTGTGCCAAGATCACCAAAATTAATTTCATAGTGACTATGCAGAGTTCACCTTGTAGAATGACCTATTGTTTAAGGGAGGACAACTATGTGTTCCAAGGGGATCCATGAAGGAGAACTTAATCTAAGAAAAACATAATGGAAACTTGAGTGGACACTTTGGGCTGAACAAGACATTAGAATTAGTTCATAGATTCTATTATTGGCCCAAAATGCAAAAAGATGTAAGGAAGTATGTGCAACAATGCATCATTTTCCAAAGAGCTAAGGGTACCTCTTAAAATGAAGGACTTTATAAACCCCTCTACCAATTCCTAGTAGACCATGGGAGTGTGTAAGTATGGATTTCATTGTTGGCTTAGCTAAGACTAGAAGTGGTTTTGATAGCATCTATGTAATAGTTGATAGATTTAGTAAAATGAGTCATTTCATACCTTGTAAGGTGACTCATGATGCTAGTCACATAGCCTATTTGTTTTTCAGAGAGGGTGTTAGAATACATGGACTCCCAAGTAGTATTGTTTCAGATAGGGATGCTAAATTTATGGGTCATTTTTGGAAAACCTTGTGGAAAAGGATAGGAACCAACTTAGCATTCAGTTCAGCATACCATCCTCAAAATGATGGTCAAAGTAAGGTGGTAAATAGAACATTGGAGAACCTTTTGAGGTGTCTTAGTAAAGAGTATGGTAAAACATGGCATCAATTCCTTCATCATGAAGAATTTTCATATAATGATAGTGTGAATAGAATCACTAGAAAGAGACCCTTTGAGATAGTGTATGGGACACACCCTAGAGGATTTTGGGAGATTCAAGATATGGGGGATAAGGCAGAAAGGAGTGGACATGCTAAAGATTTCACACAGTCCATGAAAGAGATCCATAAACAAGTCAAGCACACTCTAGAAAGAGAATACCAAGAAGATCAAAGACATGGTTGATTTTAGGAAGATGGATGTTTAGTTTGCAGTAGGGGACTTAGTTATGGTTCAATTGATCAAAGCTAGACTCCCAAAGAGCATTCCTACAAAGCTACAAATGTGAAGGATAGGGCCATGCCAAATTATGGCTAAGTATATCAACAATGCTTACAAGACAGACCTCCCTACATATTTGGCCATCTCACTAGTTTTTAATATAGCAGACTTAGTGAAGTACACAGGACATCTGTCATAACTCAATCATAATGTCAGAGAAGTCAAGGTAGATGTTTAAGCAACAAAATTACCCCTCAAGCCTAAGCCACAAGAAGATATAGTCTTGGACTCAAGGGTGAAGACAAAGAATAGGCATGGGATATACAAGGAACATTTAATACAATGGAAAGATCAACCTAAATTTGAAGCCACCTGAGTTGTAGAGAATGAGTTCAAAAAATTAGGCATTGATCTTAAACTCTTGTCACCAGAGGTGACTTAACTTCTTAATCTGGGCAGTATGGTGCAGGAGCACCTAGGGATTTGTGTAATCATCACTTAAATTTTTTTCTTTGAGGTACTTCATAAGAAGCCATGTAAATAAAATAAAATCTTAAAGAGCTTAGTGTGTGTGTGTAGTCAGATTAGGGTCCTAAAGGTTGTTTTTGGCCTAAAATGTTAGATAATGAAGTAAAGCTATGTAATGTGATGATGACATCACCATGACTCATCTTGGTAGAAGATGATGTCACAAGGTGTTATTTGTGTCCTTAAAGTCAATTGGTACCTAGGTTGTAACTAGGTTGCGGTATTTTGGTTGGGAAGGAAAGAAATGCAAAAAGTTGCTAAAATTGCAAAAGTTGCAAAGTACAACTTTGCAACTTTCTAAAAGTTTCTATGACAATTTTGGTAAAAAGGAGTAAAAGAAATAAACATGTGACCAAGCCCTAAAGGGGAGTTGAAGACCAAAGGTGGAAAATATATAATCTTGAAAAACCTTAATTATGACAGTAGGGTATGATTGTTGTACGAATTTTGGCTTAGAGGAATAGAACAATGTATGTTTTTGGTGTAATTTCTTAGTTGCAGAGATAAAATATTATGAAAAATGATTGAATATTTTACTGTTATGGATTGTATAGCTATTTAGTGTTGTTTCTTTTCATTCCATGTTAAGAGATTTTTAGTGTTTGAGTTAGTGTATATACTTGTTTTGTAAATTCTTCCAAAGTTCCATGTTTGCTAGTTTTGTGTGTTCAAGTGTGGAAAAGCATGGTGTAACTTACTATCCCACCATCCAAATTGTATGAAATCTTGGGGATAGTAAGTGTACCCAATGTACTACAAGTGTACAAAAGCATGGGCCCATGAAACAAAGGTAAGTTATTTTCAATCCTTTCCCTAGGTAAGACAATGTGATTCTTGGCTAGGAAGGATTGAAGAACAATAGACTTGGATGGAAGGAGGTTGCGTAATTATGAAAAATGATTGAATCTTTTACTGTTATGGATTGTATAGCTATTTAGTGTTGTTTCTTTTCATTCCATGTTAAGAGAGTTTTAGTGTTTGAGTTAGTGTATATACTTGTTTTGTAAATTCTTCCAAAGTTCCATGTTTGCTGGTTTTGTGTGTTCAAGTGTGGAAAAGCATGGTGTAACTTACTATCCCACCATCCAAATTGTATGAAATCTTGGGGATAGTAAGTGTACCCAATGTACTACAAATGTACAAAAGCATGGGCCCATGAAACAAAGGTAAGTTATTTTCAATCCTTTCCCTAGGTAAGACAATGTGATTCTTGGCTAGGAAGGATTAAAGAACAATAGACTTGGATGGAAGGAGGTTGTGTAATTATGTGCCCTGATGGTCATTGATGATTGAGATGTATGTTTTGATATTATTGACAGGTTTTAAGGGTCTCAAGAAGAACTTGAATCAATTTGGAAGCCTAACTCTCACCTTTTGGCCTATTTCCTAACAAAGAAGCCGTAGTTGGAAAATGGGTGTACAAATGTTGTTAGAGACTGAAACCCACTAAATATCCAAGGAATATGTGGTCATAAAAAATATCCAAGAATATTTTGGGGTGTTGTGTGAGGAAATTCTCATTTTGAGGAAGCCCTAGGACCTAGAGACCTAATTAGGCCTAAAAGGCTACAAGGCCTAAAAACAAGGAAAACAAGAAATCAATAAGAGACCTTTGTATTGAGATTTCAAAATTCAAGCATAAGCCTTAGATAAAATGTTGAATTGAATCCTAAGCCTCCTTTTAGTACTCACATGGTAGGGACAGTTATGGTGATGAATCCAGTACTTAGTAACTTCAAGTGTGATGTCTGCAAGTGTTAGCACATAAATTGATAGGTATGAGTCTTTGAAGAATGCTAGGAGAGAACTCTCCACAATGTGTGGGTGAATGTGAGAAAGCCCTAAAAGGTTAGTGAAGTGACCTAGTGAAGAATTTGAGGTCAAACTTGTTGTAGTTAAAGGCTCTCCTATCACAATGTTTTGTTTCTCGGTGACTCCAAGTTGTTGCTTGGGTATAGTTTCAGGTTCTTCAATATAAAAAATTCTACCATATTCTTCTAGTTCTTTCTTTCTTTCTTTCTTCATCATTCTTTTCTGAAAAATCATCAAATTTCACATTCGCACTTTCAATCATCTTGTTAGTAGCCTTGTTCTAACATTTTTAAGCCTTACTTTAAGAGAGTAACCTAGAAATATCCCTTCATCACCTTTTGAATCAAATTTTCCATTTCTATCATCTTTCAGAATGTAACATGCATTTCCAAATATTCTGAAATAGCTAACATTAGGTGTATAAGCATATCATAGCTCGTAAGGTGTCTTGTTTGATTCATTCTTCAATTGTACTTAATTCAGTGTATAAATAGCAGTACTAACACCTTCTCTCCAGTAACTTTGTGCAACATCTTTTTCAATCATCAGTGTTCTATCACAATCAATAATTGATCTATTTCTTCTTTCAATAATTCCATTTTGCTTGGGTGTCCTCAATGTAGATAATTGTCTCTTTATTCCATGCTCATTACAAAAATTAGTAAACTCACTACAAATAAATTCACCACCTCTATTTGACCTTAATAATTTTAATTCTTTATCACTTTCTCTTTCCAATTTTGCTTTGTACCATTTAAACATTTGGAAAGCTTCTGATTTTTATTTTAAAAACATGAAAGTCATCATCCTAGAGAAATCATAAAAAAAAAGATAAAATATCTATTTGCATAATAACTTTGAGTTCTCATTGGACCACATAAGTTAGTATGAACTAACTCCAGAATAGCATTAGATGAGTAATGTTTTCTCTTGAAACTAGACTTTGACATCTTACCCATTTGACATTATTTGTACATTACATGGTCAAGCTTAGATATGCTCGGTAATCCTCCAACTTTCCTTTTCTTACTAATCTTAACCATGTTGTCAAAGTTTACATGACATAACCTCTTGTTCCATAACCAAACATCTTCATTTTTAGCCAACAAACAAGAAGTTTTAGCATTGTCCAAATAGAATAAGTTACCTTTTGATTGTTCACCAGTACTGATTAGTTTTCCAGTCTCATCATATATTTTCACTTTTCTTTTCTCAAATGAAAATTGATGACCTGTGTTGTTCAACTGTGCTACACTCAACAGGTTATAGTTAAGTCATTTCACCCAATAAGAATTTTCACACTTAATCTTGTTATTCAACAATATAGACCCTTTACCTTTCACTTGATAGGGTGTGTCATTTCCCATTTTCATAGATCCTCCATTATGACATTCAAGATATTAAAATTTTTCTTCATCACCAGTCATATGATGTGTGCAACCACTATCAATAATCCAAGTATCATTTTTGCTTACTTTAGAAATAAGTGATTTTTCAACATACCTTTCTTCTTCTTCAAAATCTTCTTTCAACGCTATAAACAACACTTCTATGTCTTCATCAGTTTCGGTCTTGGTATCATCATCTTCATCTTCAACTAGGTAGCATTCATTCTTACCTTTATCTATGTAGTCTCGGTTGTCTCCGTTTCCATACTTTCCATTGCCTTTGTGATCTCGATAATTTCTTCTGTCATTCTTCCTTTCATTTGATCTTTCACTTGTTTTCTCATCTCTTTCCTATTGGGACATCTTGCAAAAATATGACCAATCTCTTTACATTTAAAACATACCAAGGGTAGTTTACCTCTATATCTTCCTTTTCCTTTTGGTAGCCTTCTAGCCATTAATGCTTCAAGTTCATCTTCTTTAGCTTCACTATCACTTTCATTTCTTATCTTATGTCTACTTCTTGATCTTCCAATATTCAAAGATGACATAAATGTAGATTCTACCTTAGGTAAAATACTGCTATCAGAGTTTTTAAGCTCAAATGCAGTCAATCTACCAATCAAACTATCAAGAGAAATATTATTACTAGGAGCTGCTCTCATTTCATGTATTTCTGAGACTCTAATATAATAGGCAGCTAATAGTGTTATGAGAATTTTACTCACCATAGTGTCTTCTTTAATAATTCCACCTACTCCTTGAATAGCATTCACCACTTCCTTGATTTGGTTGTTGTATTGTGTGATGTTTTCACCTTCTTTCATCTTCATATCATCAAACTTTCCTCTTAGGATTTCAAATTTTTCTCTAAGCACATTCACATATCCTCCATGAACTAATGTCAATTTGTCCCACATCTCTTTTGTAGTTGTACAAGTCTCAATGTTTTCAAATTCAACATCTGATAGAGAAGAAGCAATCTCAATCATAAGAGCATTATGTTCTTGTCTTTCTTTCATCTGGTTGATAGTCAAAGGACTAGTAAGAGTTGTGAATTCATTTTCTAAATAGTATAGTGCAAAATCTCCAATGCCTAATAGGTACAACTTCATCCTAATTTGCCATGTTGAGAAATTATCTTTGTTCAGCCTCAGTACCTCTCTCTTATACATCTTTATATCTTTAACTTAAGTCCTTCAAACTTATTCCTTCAAGTACTCTTGCTCTGATACCAATTGTTAGATAACTGAGAGGGGGGTGAATCAGTTAAGTCCAGCTATCCTACAGTCCCAAACACTCACAGATGTATACAAAAAATTCAACATAAAACTTAATTAGCTCAGTAACACTTGACTGTGTCTTTAGCAATTTTGTCTGTAGCAATGGTTAGAATGAAATAGTAAATGATTTGATTCAAATACAACTTCCTTTGAAGATATTTAGATCTATGCTAAGCTCATATACCTCTGGCCATCATAATCTCTTCAATTTATTTTTATCCTCCAACTCTGTTCTTCTCGGTAATCTCCTTCTTCTGACGCTCGATGTAGTCTGCAGAATTGCTCGGTTCTTACTTCAACCTGTTCGACTAGCTTCACAAGAATACAATATTTTCCTCATGCGCTTATAATTTTGAATCTCTTGTCTCCTTTTATAGACATGATAAACCATTTTCTTCTCATCCATATATTTTGCCACTTAATCTCCATCATTGATTTTGCCACTTTAACCTTCCTTGAAACTTGTGCCTTAAATGCATTTCAATCTTTATCATCCAATCTTCCTTAAATTTTGTCAGTCATAGATCTTCATAACAAACTTTATCTTTTCCCTCAGAATCATCTCAATTCATCCAACTCATCATCTCAAGTCAGAAATCACATGTTCCATCTTATTTCATTCACTCAGTCAATACTGTGATGTGTCGGTGAATTCCAGCTCTGGTAATACCGCACTCGGTATACACTAAACTTTCTCGGTGTATACTATTTCTACTTGATGGATACTAAGTTAGATTCATATATTGACCACATAAAATTTTACATTCTTGATCTTCATTCTTAATAGAATTATGTAATACAATCAAATCACTATCATACTATTATAGACTCATCAATAAGTTACCCAATGAATACCATGTTCATATCTTACTCATAAAACTCATTTTCATGTTATTATCTCATTCCTTCACAAATATTACCTTCTTCAAATGTTTGCAACTATCATGATAAGTACAGTCAAAACTAGCTGACATCAATGGCAATATAATACCTGATCTAATGTCTCACCTATACCTTTTTAACTTGGTGATCATCTTCATATTCTTTTCTCCAAGTAATCAATCAGTTGTATTCTAACAAAGAATGGTTTTTAGGTAATTGTTTCATTGATTAATAGTTGTATATCAATATTATATATCAACTATTTAGACAAGTTAATCAAACAATATACTTATTTATCATTGTTTTAGGTATAATGCTCCTTGGGCATTGAATTTGGGGGGCTCCAGATTATATGAGGATACAAAATCGGGTGATAGAAAATTTGAGCCAATAAGAAATGATGATAGAGTCAATTCACATAATCGAAACATACTACAATTATGGAGGGAATATATAGATTGGAAACTTATTATTTTGAAACATGCAGTTATCAAATACATTGAAAAATATGCAGCAAAAGATGAGAGAAGCTCAGAAACCTATCAATAAATGTCGACACATCTGTCAAAACTAGAAAATCCTGATGAATTATAAGCTGCATGGGAATACATAAAGCTTCTCACAAAAATAATTATAGAAAGAGACATTGGAGCTTAGTAAACATGTCATATGTTGTTAGAGCTTCCATTGTTGGAGAGTAGCAGAAGGTTTGTTAATCTAAATGTCTCACGTGAAGTTTTCAAATATGTAGTAGTAAATAATGAAGATAATGATGAAGAACACACAAAATATTTTATAGACGGCTATAAAAAAGGTCACTTTGTATGGAACATATCACATTGATTGATGCATCAAGATCTTGGATATACAATCCTAGAAAAAGAGGAGATAACAAATCAGGGCCAAGGAAAACAATAGCTATTGTTAGAGTTTTACTTAGGTTTCTCTCCATTCCTCCAAATGATTCAAGTAAATGGGTGGAGTATTGTATATCTGAGTTGTTACTATACAAACATTTTTGTAACATTGAAAGGGACATAGGTCATGATAGTGATACTATAGTAGAAAACTGGGAGTCACTCAATTATAATGCTTCACATGTTGAAAGAGCAACACCTACAAAAAATGATGAACTTAGCAGTGATTCTAAAATGGAAGATAATGGAGGTATTCAAGAAAATACCAAAGATCACGAATGGTCCAAATCATATCCAAGCTACATTATGGTCAGCATATGCCATTTTTTGAAATAGACATGTTGGGAAGAAGAGATATTGATATAAATACAAACTGGTGTAGTGAATACCAAAGTGAAGAGAATATAGGCAGAGAAATCAATTTCATGGGAGAAATGAAGAAACATGGATGTCTCACATATGATGGCATCCTAGAATGCATGAACTTTACAACTCTCAATGAGAAGCAACAAAAGGAAATCCATATTATTATGACACACTACCATAGCAATTAGGCCATAATGCCTTTATTTATGATCATAATTAAAGGAACAACGAGAACATGAAAGTTTTATCCAATTAGTTCCATCACTCAATCTCTTTAGATGGTAGAAATGCCAAGCCCTTCTCCTCTTCTATTACTTGCACCAACTGGAGTTACAACTTTCAATATAGGAGCCTCTATAATTTATTCAAAGTTGTGAATACCAATTAAAGATTTTTCTCAGATAGAAGGGACACAACTTACAAGTTTTCAAGAAGAAACAACCTATATCAGATATATTTTGATTGATGAAATGAGCTTCATTGGTCAAAACTTGTTGGAAAATATAGATTGTTGACTCAGACAAGCATTCCCAAAAAGTGGCGACATAAGCTTTGTAGGTATACCTTTAGTTCTAGATAATGACACTATTTATGTGCTATAATATTTATTAATATAACTCAATACCTTCATATGATATTCGTAGATGGTCTAAAATTATTTTTTTGACTTTCTTTCAGGTATAGATCCATTATTTTGGTTGGTGATCTGGGTCAATTACCTCTAATCAATGATAAAACCACATATGATAGAAACAAGAGGGAAAAGTTAATGTGGAAAGAATTCAAAATAGTGGTTACATTAGATAAAATATTTAGGCAAGATGGAGAAAAAATCTAGCAACAAAGATTTAGTTAGCCTATGACAAATCTGAGAGATGCAAATCCAAAAATAAATGACCGAAACTTTCTTATGATGAGAACCCCTATAAGGTTAGATGCTATAAGAAATGATGAGTTTGAAAAGATAGTGCATTTTTTATCAACACATGATAATGTTCATAACCATAACATGAGAATGTTATATTCTTTGAGGCACCCTATTGCACGTAGTCTTACAACTAAGTCAAGGAATGGTAATACAATTGAAGATTGATTGATCAATTGAAGAAGTTGATCTAGAGTTATTGTTCAGTAAGGATTCAAGGGTGATGTTGACCACAAATATATGGATATAAGCCAGTCTTGTCGATGGAGTGTTGGGATATATCCAAAATATTATGTAAAAACCAAGAACTACTCCACTTGAACCACCGACATATGGCACAATTGAATTTGATAATTATTTTGGAATACCATATGACGATCGCCATACAAAAATAGTTCTAATAGAACCAGTATAGAGGGGAATAACCTTTCAGTTACCATTAAGGTTGGCATGGGGATTGACAATTCATTAATATTAGGGACTAATTCTTTCAAAAGTCATAGTTGATATAGTCCCAAGATAAAGAGCAGGATTGACATTTGGGGTTGTATGTCATGTAAAGTCTCTAGAAGGCTTGAGAATAATGCCACCATTCACATATGAATACTATGAAAAATGAAAAGTGGGGAAAAAAATTCCAAGAGAAAAGAAGAATAGATTAGACTCAAATGTCTTCAAAATCAATGATGTATTTTCAACTTTCTATTTAGAAATATACTATTAATTGTTCTCCTACATTATGTGAAAATCATCCTCAATTATTCTAAAGAAATAAATTAGTAGATTATATTTGGAAATTATTTTTGAACTTTTGGTTCAATGTGTATCAATTATAAAAATCATATCATATTGCGATACCCATATTTTCATTAATTTAAATAAAAATGAGTTACACACATTCATACATACTAATTCCACACTATGTAACAAGTAAAGTTCCAAATGATCAATGCAACATGATTACCTCATTATTTATTATGGTTGTTAAAATGAGTTTGCTAATATTTCATCATAATTAGTCAACGCATATCTTATTTTAAGTGTCTTCACTAATTGTGTCATATTATGTATTAGAAAACATTATTGATTTCAAGTTTTTGTTCCACTAATCATCTATACTTTTCTTATGATTATTTTTATATACTAATGTTTGTTTAAAAATTTGCAGCATAACATTCAAGCTATGGATGCCCTTGATAGAGAGTCACAAATCATTGTTACGAGCTCAACTATTTTTGTGGTCTCGAACAATTTCTATGAAACTGGTGTAGACCAATGTACATGAATAATTGTAGAGTCATGCATGCATATGATCAAAGCTATTGAGATCTTAGCATTATCCATTGACTATGTTGAAGAATTGGAAATATTAAAGATGGAAGATGTTGCAAAATTTATGTGTGACACATCTACAAAAGTAGATGCATTTCTGTCAATGATGAAAGAAGTCTCTCACGATCATTGTTCAAATAAAGGTCACAATACTCTCTTCATCATTGAAGATTATGTGATGTACTTACATCATTACATGGAACTATTTTTTATATAGTTATTTATTATATTGGCTTTGATATTTTTACTTCATATGAATAATTATAATGGGACTTATATTTCCCCTTTTATCTATGTAATTTTGATGAGAAACAAGAAAAAAATAATTTTTTTTGGATATAACTGAAGTGATGTCAACTACTATACTTGCAAGGTTTTGCAACATCTTTTGTTGAACTCTTTATTTGTAATATTAATGGCTTTCAAAATTATGTGCCATAAAATGGATGCTTTCAATTACAATGGACATGTCACAGATGTGTGAGGCACTTGATTTTCTCTCAAACCCATACACTAATTATAACCATAATATTAATCCTAACAATATTGTTAGAGTAAAGTATTAATTAACTTTACTCCTTTCTTAAGATGTCAACACTTTTATTTTTAGTTGTCTATATTTAAACACACATGCACTAGTTGATTTAAACTTATGCACTTGTTGTTTTAAATATAAACTTGCATGCATTAGACTTGTAATAATTTAACTAATTATTACATGCACTAGGGTTTTCCTTTCAAGGCTTTTGATCTCCTTTATAAGGATGATCCATTGTATATTTAATTCATTCATTATTTGAGGATATTTTCTTCTTTATTTTTTGAGTCAAACCCTTGCCCTCTTCTTGTCTCTACTTCCTTGTAACATGTTTTTGTATGCAAGTGATCTTCGGGTTTTGTGGATTTGTATTGCTCAAATCCTACATGGTATCAGAGCCTAATCTGCTACAACTTGTTTGCGTTTGAAGGATTCAGAGATTAGAAATTCATCTGTTTCAAATTAGGGCATCTTTTTGGTTTTTATTGAAATTAGGGGTCCCTAAATTTTGGTGTACTTTGAGCTCAAACGGACCTCACCGTTGAGCTCGTAGCACCCAAAAACTCCTATTTCGATATAAAACACCTCAAATTTGGAGAAATTTGCATTTTGGGGCATTTTTTTGGTACCAGACAGCTTAGCATGCTTCCCAAGGTAGAATTCATACAGATAGACATGCTTCTTGATGTAGAATTCTCTATTTTGGCACACAAATCAAGGTAAAAATTTTATTGTTTGACACACAAATCAAGACTAAAAAAATTGGCATGCAAATCAAGGCAAAAATCTGAATGTCCTGACACAAATCTCGAGGCGCACATGCGATTTTGAAACTTTTTAAATTTTTTTTTTCATTTTGGCCGGCGACAGCCGATTGGCTATCAAATTTAAGCCAGCAAATGCAATTTTAGCCCCTGGTCATATGGTGACCAGGGGCCCAGAATTTTAGCCCCAAGGGGTTTGTATGTTGCGACGACCATTTGGCCATCAATTTTAAGTCCGTGAAGTGCTGACGTCAACACATTTAGACACCATTTTGGGCCCTTCGGAGCACTCGATGGTTTTTTGCTCATAACTTGAGCATACGATGTCGAAATCGGGCAAACAAGATATCGTCAAAAAACTGGTTCCGAGCTGTATCCAAATCTGGAGGTTTGAATTTCTAATTTTGATTTTTTGATGGTGTTTTGTACTGTCAAAGCTAGATGTTTAGTTTTGCACTTTGGAAGCTCTATATTGCACATCCGAACTCCATTTTGGGAAAGTGAGATATCGTTGGAAAGCTTGTTCTAAGAGCTTTCTATTTATGTGAGTTATTTTTCTAGATTTTGCTCTAGGTATATTTTATTCAATTTTTTGGATTTATGCACTTTGGTGGATATCTTGGATGTTACAGGTCCTCAGATCTCTTGCCTTTAGGGGATGACTCTTCTTAGGTTGTTCTTTTGTTTCACCAACCTTCACTCTTCTTTGAGTAGTATATAATTCACTTTTGTAGCATTCTTTTATGCACACGCACTGAGATAAAGTGCCTTTCTATTGCATGTATGAGATCTTGCACATGTTCGTTCTCTTTGTAGTCACACTCCATTATAAAGTGCCAGGGGGGTTTGATGTTTGCCTTTGTTTTCCATCTTCTTTTGTCATGTGAGTGTTTCTCCAATGACATTAGCCTCAGGTATCTCTATATGTGTTTGTACTCTCTTTGCACATTCGATGTTTCGGATTCTTCTTCATCATGTAGTTCATATTGGATGATCTTTTCAGTGTACCTATCATTACTCCCTTGTTAGCAGTATGGGGGGGTTTCTACGAATCATTCTTTTGCTTCCTTGGTTCGATAGTGTGAGCTATGTATTCAGTATTTGTTCCTATGTACTAGGCAGATGCAGTGGCTGGGTACCTATGCATTTTGGTGAGATGGATCATCTACCATATAGAAACTCTTTCTTTCCTATTTTTAGAGGCACTCTTCCATGTTTCTTTGATCAGCTCTTCAGGCTTTGGTGTTTTATACCATCTGTATCTTCGGTTTCAATTGTTTGCCTTTGTTTGCCTCCTGATTCGAGTAGTGTCATTTGAGGGCACTCATACAGGTTATAGTCTTTTCTACCTGGTCATGCTCTATTTCAGTGGAGGATCTTTAGATCAACAGTTACATCTTGATAGAGTTTTTAGTTTCATGCTTCAGTCATGTTGTACATGTTCATCTTTGTTCCTATTTTCTGGAGCATTCCTAGTTTTGGAGGCTTCTTTAGTCCTTCAGACTAGTCTTGGTCTCTTTTTGGAGTAGAGTTTTTCCCATGTGGTTTTCTCTATTTCTCCACTTTATAGAGACTCTCTTTTGTACATGGGTACCTCATCAAGCCATGTTGCTGAGACCCATTTTATGCTTTCAACACTATAGTTTCCTTTGCTTTCTTCTCGCATTGTTTATAGCTGCATTGTTGCTCATCTTAAGGGGGGGTGTTAGAGTAAAGTATTAATTTTATTAATTAACTTTATTCCTTTCTTAAGATGTCAACACTTTTATTTTTAGTTGTTTATATTTAAACACACATGCACTAGTTGATTTAAACTTATGCACTTGTTGTTTTAAATATAAACTTGCATGCATTAGTCTTGTAATAATTTAACTAATTATTACATGCACTAGGGTTTTCCTTTCAAGGCTTTTGATCTCCTTTATAAGGATGATCCATTGTACATTTAATTCATTCATTATTTGAGGATATTTTCTTCTTCATTTTTTGAGTCAAACCCTTGCCCTCTTCTTGTCTCTACTTCCTTGTAACAGGTTTTTGTATGCAGGTGATCTTCAGATTTTTTGGATTTGTATTGCTCAAATCCTACAAATATTATTCTAATAACATTAATACAAACCCTAAAATTCAATTAAACCTACCATAATACTAATATTAACTAACCCTAGATACTACCCTTCATGATAACTTTAATAAGCGTTATCTAAAACTCTAAAATTCTAACCCTAACTGTATTACTAACTATGATCCTAATTCTAATTCTAATACCTTCATCACATCACTAACTCTAATCCTAACTATAATACTAAATACAATACTAATCCTAACTCTAAACCCTGTATCTTATCTCTCATCACATCCATATTGGAAACCTTGTTCTCACCCTGATCCTAACCCTACATCTAACCCTAATCAATGTTATAAAACTATACAAAATCCTTACCCTAACCAATTACTCCAACCATAGACCTAAATCTTACACTAACTATTATATTTAATGACAACATCCAATTGTTAATCATGTCCCTAATCTTACTTTAACACTCAAGCAAATATCAAACTTAACCATAACACTACATCTGATTTAAATCTAACTGTAAACCTTACATCCTAACAATTCACATGATGTTAAAATAACCCGAACCCTAATCCTAAGTCTACACATAACCATTATAATACTAATGAACCTAATTCTAAACCATGTTCCCCAACCCTAACTGTATACTAGGTGTATACTAAAACTTTAATTGTAACCCTAGCAGGTAACCCTAACCATAGTACTAATTATGATACTAATCCTACCTGTACAAGGTACATCCCATCTCTATCTATGTTCTTTATCTTACTCTAACGCTCAGTCTAATATTAACCCTAACCTTAACTCTAACCACTAACCCCAGTCATTTATGTAACACTAACTAAAATATATTAATCATAATCCTAATAAGCATTAACTAAAACTTTAATTCAAAATGTACTCCTAACCCATACTATATTACCAATTGTCATACTAACCCTAACTCTTAAACCTACATTCCATAGCTAACTATGTCCATAGTTTTACTCTCAAACTCACCCTATAATTAAGTATAATGCTAACATTGTATGATTTAACCGTTACTCTTAACTATACAACCTAACACTTCCCACAACCTTAAACTTGTATGCACCCTAAAATGGTCACCTAGACTTTGGGCCCCCATTTAGCAATTTATCAAATCTCTGAATCAAAATTTTCAAAAATCAACATTTTTTAGCTTAATATCAATTTCCTTGATCAAATCCTATTTCATCATTTTTTGATTATTCCTTGGGCTAACCATTTTATCCTAAAGTCTTTATTTGTTTAAAAGGAATATTTCCTCCCCTTTTAATAAATAAAAAGTCCGCACTTTTCCTCTTATCCTAAGTTGCACAAACAAAGCATTATTCTTATTTTATAAAAAGAAAAAAAACATTTTTTGTCTTATATGGACACAAAAGTCAACTCTTATTTTCTCATTAGAGGATATTTGTGCACATGGATTGCTCCCCTTTGATGCTCCACCGTTGATTAAGTCTTTTGCCTCTTAATCTCCATGGTCCATTCCTTTTCATTTCCTATAAAAGAAGAGCTCTCTTCTTCATTTTCATATGCAATTTTGAATACTAATGTTATGCTACAGGTTTTCTAGGTCATTTGGAGCTCTTTGAAGACATCCTTGCATCCAAGCTTTGAAGACATTGTTGTTGCATTTCTTTTAGTTTGCTTTCATAGTTGCATAATCATGACATTCTTAGCATAGATTTCCTTTATGCAATAGATTATTCTCACATAGCTTAATTAGGAGGGATTGTAAGACTTGTACTTTCCTTTCATAGTCTAGATTGTACTTTCCTTTCATAGATTAGATTTCCTTTTAAGCATTGCATTGTTATCATTTAGCTTAGCTTGCATCTTCATTCTTAGTTTACTTGCATTGCATTTCATTTGATTCTCAAGGATATTGGCACTATTGCCCTTGTCTTCACTTGAATCTCTCATTGTGTAGTTGACTAGCAAGGTCATTAGCTTCATAGCTCTAGTTGAGAGCAATTTTACAAATCTTGCAACTCCATACATAGAGAGCTATGGATCGATTTGTGAGGGCTCATTCTTGAGTTTTCTTACGTGTAAAGATTCATAGAAGTGCACTACTTTTGTGTGTACATTTTTGGCACCCACAGTGGGGCAAAGTAGATTAGCTTTGTCCTTTAAATTTTGCATTTTCGTCATATTTTTGGCAATTTTTGGACATTATTCACGGTCTCTGGGTTTTCTGTCTCAGTGTATCGCATGATAATTCCAAGAATATTGTGTGATAGTTCTCTGTATACACGAGCGATACTTCACCTGTCAGAAGTATTGCCCTCCTGTTTCAGAAACTATTTCCTGGTCTCGGACGAAGTATCGCCTGGGTATAGAGCAAACTATCGCTCAGACTAATATTATCACCCCAGTACATTGAGAAGTGTCGTGCAATAATTCTGGTGTCTGCAGTCTATTTCTGTACCCAGCAGTGAGCTTTTTTGAGGTTTTTTGGCCGAATCTTGATTTAGTTAGCTTGCTGTTTCTATTTCCTGCACTTAGACAGAATTAATTTGCATAGTTGTACTCAGTTTCTTGCACTTTCATTTGGATTTTGGATCTAAAAAGAACCTCTCATGTATTTGGCTTGAATGTTTACTTGCTTTCATAGGCACATCTCTTTTATGCTCTTAATGGGGAATGAAAGAACATAGATTTGTTT
Source organism: Chamaecyparis obtusa (assembly GCA_027943335.1). NCBI lineage: Eukaryota > Viridiplantae > Streptophyta > Pinopsida > Cupressales > Cupressaceae > Chamaecyparis > Chamaecyparis obtusa. The sequence goes on from BSBK01000545.1 coordinate 250,300, forward strand.
TTACAAGTTTGTGTAGGTGAATACTTCTTGGTTTCCAATATCAAACATCTCATTGAGTGATTGGGGGCATGGATTCATTCCTTATTTACATAGGGAGTTAAATGCACCACTTTGTGGACTCACTCTATGTTTTCTTGGAAAGTTAAATATTCCATTGATTCAACCCTTTTTCATTTGTGAGTAGTATTGATAAGCAACTTTAGAGTACTTTTGATTGAGCTTGTTAGCTAAATTGGGTGTTGGACTCGCTTATTTCTAATCACCCCTTATTATCGCCCTTTGGATGCAAGTTTAGCATTCATACATAGGGGAGGGGTCTACTTGATAAGAGCGTTAAGTGTTCCACAAAGTTTTCCCCTTTTTATGTTTTCTTGATCTCATTAGTTTTCTAAAGTGTGGACTTGCCTTGAGTTTGTGTGAGGAGTTAAATGTTTCACTTTTTTGGACTCACTTCACACTCACTTGAAGAGTACTTTTGATTGAGCTTGTTAGCTAAATTGGGTGTTGGACTCACTTATTTCTAATCGCCCCTCATTTCCACCCTTTGGATGCAAGGTCAGCATTCATACATAGGGGAGGGGTCTACTTGAAAAGAGTGTTAAGTGTTCCACAAAGTTCTCCCTTTTATGCTTACTTGATCTCATTAGTTTTCTAAGGTGTTGACTTGCTTTGAGTTTGTGTGAAGAGTTAAATGTTCCACTTTTTGGACTCACTTCACACTTACTTGGCGAGTTAAGTGTTCCACCTTTAGTGCTTTAAATACTTTTGATAGTAGATTGCTTGGAGCTAATTGGATTTTGGATTGTTCTAACCTTGTTGGCTTAACAAGTTGTGCTTGTAGGTGCTCTCATTGCTTAAAATATTTTGCCAAAAGAACACATGTCAAAGCTTCAAATACACAAGGGCTACTAATGGTTTTTGTAGGGCTGCCCAAAGCATAAAAACCCAAATCAAGTGCTTGTTTAATTTCTTTTTTTATTGAGTGCGGCATATACTAGTTGTTTCATTTCATAGGCACTTAATATCTTGTTGTAGAAATTTTTGGGTGGTAGGAGAAGTATGCTCTTCACCCTTGTGGTGAACTAGAAAATCTTGACCCATCTTTGGATTTTGAAAGCAAGAGGGTAATTGAACCTTTTCTTGGTGTGTTTGGGAGAAGGCTTTGAGATAAAGGAGTATATTCTTCACCCTTGTGATGAAACAAAATCCTTGAACCTCATAAGTTGATCCATTTTTATTTAGATTGTTAGAATCCTTTAGCGGGCCTGCTCTTGAGCAATCAAGAGGAACGACCCAAGTGGGGACAAGCTTATTGCCAGCTATTTCAACCCACTATAAACTCAAGGCTATCAAGGACAAAAAAACCTTGGTAGATGTAGTGCTTGTCTTCGCTTAATGTGAGTACTTGTGGGATTGTGACCATGAGGAAAGTATTGAGCAAGAATGCTTAAGGTAATCTTGAGGCCGCGAGGTCCCAGTCCTTTATGAGGAGCAAGAGGGGTACTATGAATGGAAGCCCTTATTAAGAACCATAGTTAGAGACCACCCTATTTTTTCCACTTAGCTTCTTGGTGCAAGAATTGATCCAAGTGGAATAACCCGGATCACCCCAAGATTACTCACCATATGTGTTCCTTTGGTTGTGTCTTTGGCACTTCCATGACAAAGCCAATATCTATTGTGGGCAACCACTTTGTGTGAGGCAAGGGAGCATCAAGTGTGGGCCAAGTTGTTAAGTATTGAGCCTTGACTTTCTAGGATAGATATTTCTTGAAGTGTCTTCAATTTTGTAAAACCATTGCCAATGTTTTTGAACATTTAAACAATCGGTAGATTCATAGGGTGTTTTTCTATTTTGATATCATAAGTGTTTGTCTTGGCAAGGTTTCTTTTGCCCTTGTTTCAAGTGCTTGAAGACACATTTGATCCCATACTATTTGCAAACCTATCAATTTATTGCCGTCATGTGATTGGAATAAAAAAATCAACCCTCAAATTGAAAATTTTGATCAAACAGACCCGAAAATGCACATTTCACACAATTCTGGTCAAGTGTCATGCAAACTAGCAACATTATCGCCTACTTTGAGAAGAAATATCGTGCGATAGTTCACTTCCTATGGTTTATCGCTCGACCTGCCTAGAGTCTATCACCTGGTTATTGTGAGATCTATCACCTAGTGAAAGGCAAAATATCACCTCCGTGAGAAGTATCACCTGGTTAGCCTGGAAAGTGTCGCTTGAGAATTTTTTGCTATATACTTAGTTTCAGTCATTTTGCAGTTGCTTTTTAGTTGGCTGGGTCTTTAGGAAGGTAACTTATCCTACCACTGGAAGCCTATCTTTACCCTGAATTTCTATTTTAGCCCTCTAGGGGTAGTGTCATTCGATTTACAAAGTCACCTTGGGAAGAGTTGTCAAGTTAGAAGATTATTCCTGTTGAGAAAGTATATCTCTAAGTAACATTCTTGGAGAATTCTAGTACTCTTTCTATCCAAATCATTTCCACTCAAATTCAATTTCAATTATACAATTTAGCTAAGTCCATCCTCCTAGTTCAAACATGCAAGGATATTGATCCTTTGATTTTAGCACCTCTTTGATAGTGTTGGTAACACCATTTGCAATTTCTATCTTACCATCTTTTTCTGGACATTAGAGAACTTTAATTATCCTAGTTTGGTGTTGACACTTTGAGAGATCGTCTTATCTTCAAGAATCTTTTTTCTTTCATGTCAGTTACAACAAGGTACCAAGTGAATCAAGGAAAATGACCCCTGGTTGTCTTTAATCAGTTACCCTTGGTTAAGACTCATCAACAACAAAAGGGAAAAGAACCCATTTTCGATCAATCCCCTAAGAGTGAGTCTGAGGTTTGTTTTGAGCCAAAGAGTAATCCTAACAGATTGAGTTCCTCTTTAGCACATTTTTATCAAATATGGACATGAGTTACACCTTCACTAGACAACAAAGAGAAGTAATGAATCAAACTCTTAATGACATGTTCCAACGACATAGGGGTGACGCGATGTCTGCTGGGTCTTCTTCTGATAGTCCACCTGGATCACCTCCTATCAACACAAGGTATCTAGATGCTCATCAATGAACTAAAAGACATCATAAGCAAGCTCACTCAGATACACGGTCACAACATGAAGACCAAAACAATGAATCTGGTGATGCTCATATCAATGTAGCTAATGTATCCAGACATTCAAGGCAACCTTCTCCACTTAGAGACACCTCACGATACACAAGTGAGAGGTTGAGGTGCATTGAGAGGGAAAAATAAGCCTTCTTGGATGAACAAGCTACTAAGGAAGAAAGGTTCAAACAGTTGGAGGATGAGGAATGAGCTTTGTGGGACATAAGGAGAAGAGTCACACAAGAAGAACGAGATAGGCTCCTAGCGCAACAACTCCATGATCAATTCAACAATAGGGGTATCAACAATGGAACCAACTCTCCACCATCTACTCCCTCACCAAGTCCAAGAAGAAGGTCAAGGACCCCATCAAGATCACCTAGTCCTAGAGGAAGAAGGACTTCTCGGTATAACCATTGTAGGAGACAATCACCTCCTAGACATTCAAGACAACCCTCCCAACGAGCTCATCATGGCTCTCAACATGGAGGAAGTAATGCCAACTTTGACACTATCGACTTTATGACAATGCAACAAGAACCATCCTTCTTTCAATATGTGGAGAAGTATGTGGAGCAAAATAAGGATCAGTTATTAGAAAGTCTAATCAATAAGGGTGCAAAAGTCCCATACAACTTTGATGTGGACCAAAAGATTAAGAAGAAAAACCCTTCAACTGATGAGGTGATTAAGCAGATGCAAAAGACTATGGAAAAAATGATGGCTCCTAAGAGTTCCTTCAACTTGGACTCCATATGTACCAATCCCATTGACAAAAGTGTGGTTATGGTAGATTTTCCTAGAAAGGTTGAAATCCCCACATATGACAAATATGATGGTAGTGGTGACCCCCATGACCATGTACGACAGTTCTATATCATGAGCTTTGAATTTCATTATGAGGACTCCTACCTTATGAGATTATTCTCGAGAAGCCTTAAAGGCCAAGCTATGGAGTGGTTTACTAACATTACCCCTCCTGTTAAAACATTCAAAGAACTTGTCCAAAGGTTTGTGCAGCACTTTGCATATAATCTATCAAGTTCGATCACCATGCTTGATTTGTGTAAATTAAAATAGAATCAAGGGGAACCCTTTGTGACATTTTTACAAAGGTAGAGACGCTTATGCTCCAAATATTATAGGACCATCCCTAAGGAAGAAAGGATTGATATCATCGTGAGCAATCTAGTGCCAGAACTAAGATATGAAGTTAGAAAAATGGTCTTTAATTCTTTTGACACTATGGTAGAAACTGCATGTTGCATCGAGGATGTTCTAAAAGAACAAGGTATTTTGGCCAAACAAAGTAACAACAAAAATGGCCAAAACAATAACAACAACAATAAGGACAAAAAGAACTCATATTGGAACAAAAATAAGCATGTAGTCAATGACGAGGTTGTTGACTCTCCACAACATAAGGAACAAGGAGTTCTTAATTTATCTAACGCAGTTCAAGCTATGAAGCTGCAGACATCCTTGATCAAAAAGAGCACAAGCCCAAGTATCAAGATAAATCTAAGTCAGGAAAAAGGCAATTCACTAAACTTGGGGACTCTTATGCAGATATTTTTAAGACCTTGATTGCTCATAATTTGGTACAACCTCATGATCCTTCAAAATTTTGCATACCAGATCCTAAACCTTATTGGTGGAATGAGAAAGCTTACTGTGTATACCACAATGGGATTGGACATGACATTGAAGGTTGTTTTAAACTCAAACATCTTGTTCAAGACCTTATTGAGAATGGGAAATTACAAGTTGATGGATTGACCACAAACGTAGACCACAAAGCTTTTAAGGAGCCCTTGCCTAAGTATGAGAAGGGGGAGACCTCTCAAAACAAGAGTGGCAAGGCCACAATCAATTATACCTATACAGCTGTGGAAAATGTCATTAATATGCTTGAAGTTGTGAACAATGATGTCAACATGATGAGAGGGAATGATCCCTATGACTATGATGTAAGCTCACCTCCAATATTTGATGAAGGACCCGTTGTTGTGCTTAGAGGTCCTCAATCTCGAAGGTCATCTCAACCTCTCAATGCTGTTACTAGGGGTCAGTCCCAAGGTCCTATTATCATTAGAGGTCCCAATTCTAGCAAACCTAAGCAACCAGTGTCCAAAAATGTGCCTTCCAAGTCTGCAGTTAGTCCTGATATGAGTTACAATCTTGTTGATCAGTTACAGCGAACACTAGTGCAGATTTCCATTTTGAGCTCTTAGAATTGTCTCCTAGACACAAGTGTGTCATTGAGGATGCTTTGTGTGCAGCAAATGTCCCTAATAATATAGATGTCAACCAATTCCAGAACATGGTTAACCACCTAGCTAGCCCACATTACCTTACATTTTTTGAAGAGGACAATAAAGCCTTGAGCCATCCGCACAATCTTGCCCTTCACATTGAGGTCATGATCCATAAAACCCATGTTAGGCGTGTGTTGATAGATGGGGGTGCTGGGCTCAATATTCATTCTCTAAGTCTTTTGAAAAACTTAGGTTACTCAGAGCATGCCATTGATACCAGGAAGAAAATTACTATCAAATCCTATGATGAGGCTGAGAGAAGTTCTAAGGGGTTAGCTGTTCTTCTAGTCAGAATTGGTCCTGTTGAAAAGGATATTTTGTTTCAAATTGTTGATGCTGGTCCTCTAGCATACAACATCCTACTAGTTAGACCATGGATTCATGACATGCAAGCAGTACCATCTACCTATCACCAATGTGTCAAGTTTCCATACAATGGCGTAGAAGTCTGCATACCAGGTGACAATACCTTATCTATTAATGCCATTTCAACAAGGGCCCATATTCCCTTAAATAGAGAAGTAGACAATTTTGGGGTAGCTCTTGAGAAATGTAATGATAAATTCAAGTCCATAGACCTTGGTATGGGAGGATATCAAATTGACTCCTTTACAAAGTTACCAATTTCACCTAGATCCTATGGTAAACCGTCATAAGAGATGCGCCCCTCATCTTTAGCCATGACTCTATTTGATACTTTTGTAGAATCTTCAATACCTATTCAGGATGAGAAAGAAGAGGTGGCTATTAGAGATTGGATATACAGAGAAGAAAAGTACCTACATAATGAAAAATTTTCTCCATCTCCTCAGACTTATGGGAGAGGATACACGTTGGTCACTTACATGGGCTACCCAGGTCATGGCCCTGTCAGTCACAGGTTAGATGCCAAGGCTGAACCACTCAACCATGCTCTTTTTGGTCTTAGGACTAAGTCAACAGTTGGATGAGGTTTTAAAAATGAGAAACAAACAAACATCCCTGTCTCAGCTGCGACGGACAGTGACAATGACTCAGACTACACACCTAATCTTTCTAATCAGCAAGACATGTCTGATGATTGGGTGCCTTCAATAGCTCTCCTTTGGGGAGATTCAAAAGATTTGACAATTGACAGTCCTCCTATACTAGCTATAATGAATAGTGACTATATGAATGCTAGATTGACAATGGAAATAATTTCTATCCTAGCTGCGATGGATGGTAACAACGCTAGTGCCAGAGAAGGGGAAATCCTTCCCAACCTTGAGGCTTCTACATCACAAGGCCCAAATACTGATTCAGAGATAGACTCACATGAGTTTGAATGGGACTCACTTTCAGATGCAATAGTTGATTTAGACATGGATGTTGTCCACACCTATGGTACTCAACCCGATGTGGCCAACGAACCTAGTGTAGAACTAGAGGATTGGACTCCTCAAATTGCCTTAGTGGATGACACTTCATTTGGTAGGATGAGTCCTAATTCAGGTATCTTAGAGGGAGACTTGACAAATCCTAACTGTGCGATCACCAGAGATATTACTTTTCATATCAATAATGTTGAGCTAGTCATTGACCTACCCCTTGTCAACCATCATTTGATTGATTGGTCACAACTTTGTCAAGAGCCTTGGCTTCTCACTTTTCACAATGACTACGAAATAGCTTGCTACCTGAATGCTCTTGAACCCATAGTCTCTTCCACCAGTGAACCTGCAATAAGTATGACGAAGCCAGATATTAAGTACCTCAGTCACAAAATAAAAGAAAAGAAAAAAAAGAGAAATGGTTTTGATGGCGAAAACCACTATGTGGCGGTATCAGAACCCAAAAAAGTAAAAAGAAAGGACGTATCTGAAGCTGAAAACCTCTTTGAGGCACCTAAGGATGGAATACTTAATAACCTACCAAGTTATTTCCAAGACAGGTCATCAGTTCTTATTGAGCCTACACAACCAGTAAATTTGAATACAGAAGAGGCTCCACAGGTGATTCATCTAGCTCAGTCTCTGTCAGTGCAAGAAAAAGAGGCATACACAAAGTTCTTACAAAAGAAGAAAATCAATTTTGCTTGGACATATTCAGACATGCCAGGGCTTGACACTAATCTTATTATGCATCACTTATCTATAGCTCCAGGAATTAAACCAGTAAAATAGAAGTTGAGGAAAATGCACCCTCATATAGCTTTCCTTGTTAAGGCTGAATTAGAAAAGCTCTTAGGAGTAGGATTTATTAGAGCTATCAACTATGCCGAGTGGATCTCAAATATTGTTCCCATTTCTAAGCATGATGGGTCCATTCGTGTATGCACAGACTTCAGAGATCTTAACAAAGCTTGCCCAAAGGATGACTTTCCACTCCCTAACATAGACATGATAGTGGATATGACTGTGAGCTATGAGATATACTCTTTAATGGATGGTTTTTCCAGTTATAACCAAATAAAAATAGCTCCTGAGGATAAAGAAAAGACAGCCTTCACATGTGCATGGGGAACCTATTGTTGGAATGTCATGCCATTTGGCTTAAAAAATCAGGAGCCACATACCAAAGAGCTATGACCACAATATTTCATGACATGGTGCATAAAAACATGGAGGATTATGTGGATGATACCTTGGCCAAGTCTAAGCAAAGGGGTACACACCTACAAGATTTGGAAGTAATTCTAGATCGAATGGAGTAGTTTCAGTTAAGATTGAATCTGAAAAAGTGTGCATTTGGGGTTACCTCAGGTAAACTTTTAGGATTCATAATTTCAGCCAAAGGAATAGAGGTGGATCCTGAAAAGGTTCAAGCTATACTAGATATGCTGCCTCCTAAGAACATTAGTCAGATGAGAAGTCTTCAAGGATGACTCCAATCCATACGGAGGTTTATTTCACAGCTTGCAGATAGAGCACAACCATTCAACAAGACATTGCATAAAGGAGCCACATGTGCTTAGAATGAGGATTGCCAAAAGAGCCTAGATCAAATAAAACAATACTTGGCTAATCCTCCAATTTTGATGCCTCCTATCCCAGGAAAACCATTAATTTTGTACATCTCAGCGACAGAATCTTCCTTGGGGGCATTGTTGGCTCAACTTGATGATACAGGGAAGGAAAGAGCTATCTACTACATCAGCCAAATGCTTGTTTCTTATGAGGTCAATTATACTAGTATTGAGAAGTCTTGTCTTGTGGTAGTGTTTGCTTCCCAAAATTTGCGTCACTACATGCTTGCCCATACTATACATCTCATTGCTAAAATTGATCCTCTTAAGTATTTGCTTGGTAATACTGCTCTCACGGGTAGACTTGCTAAATGGATGATGATTCTTTCAGAATTTGACATAGAGTATGTTGAGCGTAAGGCTATAAAAGGACAAGCCATTGCAGACCAATTGGCTGATTTTCCAATCTGAGACAAAGCACCAATGAAAGTTGAATTCCCAGATGAGCATATCATGTACCTGACCACACGTACCTGGAAAATGTTCTTTGATGGTTCAAATATGCAAAATGGATCAAGAGCTGGAGTGTTGTTTGTTTCCCCTCATGGGTGTACTATTCCCAAGTCCTATAAATTATTGTTCCCATGCACAAACAACATTGTTGAATATGAGGCCTTAACCAATGGATTGAAAATGGCCATAGAATGGGGAATTACAGAGCTGCATGTCTTTGGGGATTCACAATTAATTATCAACCAAGTAAATGAAGAGTACCAAACTAAGGATGATAAGCTGATACCTTACAAAAAGATGGTTGATTCATTGCGATGCTATTTCACATTTGTGACATTTCAACAGATCCCTAGAATAGAAAACAAGGTTGTAGATGCTATGGCTACATTAGCTTCACTTCTTCAGTTGGAACAACATGAATCAAGATTTGAATTCCTGGTGGAAGAGCTACACCATCCCATCTTTGACTCCTCTGAAAGCCATGTCATTTGTACCTTGGTCACTCACGAGTCTTCCCGCTATGGTGCTATCTTTTCATACCTTCACGATGGCATCACTCTCGAATCATTTAACCAATCTGAATGAAGAAACCTTGTCCGTAATGCCTCTCGCCATACCCTTATCTTTGGTGATCTATATAGGAGGGGTTTAGATGGGACACTTCTTAGGTGCTTGGAAAAGGATGAGTCTGACCGAGCGTTAGTTGACATCCACGAGGGCATTTGTGGAGGACATTCCAATGGTCTTGCCATGGCCCGAAGGTTGCTTAGGGCAGGGTACTATTGGCCCACAATGCAGATGGATGCTATAGCTTTTGCCAAGTCTTGTGAAAAATGTCAAAAACATGGAAACTTGATTCATGCTCCAGGTAGGGAGCTTATTCCTTCTATTTCTCATTGGCCATTTCAGCACTGGGCCTTTGACCTTGTTGGGCAGATTCATCCCAACGCATCAAATGGACATAAATTCATAATTACTGCTATTGACTACTTTACCAAATGGGTAGAAGCTGTTCCACTCTCTGTTGCTTTAGGAAAGACAATTTCTTTGTTCATATTGAATCACATCATTTGTCAGTTTGGGATACCTTCTGAGATAATCACTGACAATGGAGGTCAGTTAAAAAACAAGGACCTTACACACCTCTACAAGAAATTTAAGATAAAACAGCATTGGTCCTCCATTTACTTCCCACAAGGAAATGGACAAGCAGAGGCCTCTAATAAAACCATTCTTAAGATTCTCCATAGAACGGTTCACAAGAATGGTAGAGACTGGCACTTACAGATCAATCCAGCCTTATGGGCTTACAGAATGAGTATTCGTACTCCCACAAGGGCTACTCCTTTTGCCCTCACTTATGGTGCTGAAGCAATATTACCTTTAGAAGTAGAGATTCCCTCACTTAGAGTCTCTCTCAAAGGTTTGATTACAAATGAAGATTATTGTGCCATGAGATTGCAAGAATTGGAACTTCTTGATGAGAAACGTAGAACATCTTTTGATCACATGAGAGTCTACCAAAAGCGTATGTCCAAAGCATTCAACAAGAAGGTTCACCCTAGAGAATTTCAAGTAGGAGATCTTGTCCTGCACGAGAATCCTAAGAACCAACAACATCAAGACAAAAGGGCAAATTTGAACCTAATTGGCCTGGACCATACATTATTACTGTTGCTTTTGGGACAGGTGCTTACCCGCTATCTGATAAACAGGGGGAACAACTCCCTGATCCTATTAATGTTTTGCACCTCAAGAAGCTCTATCCATGATGCCTATTTAGCTTGGGGGCATCCTTTGTACATATTTATTGATCCTGAAAAAAATTCCAAAAAAAATTCATATATGATGCTGAAAAAAATCCTAAAAAGCATATAAAGTCCTAAAAAAAACAAAAAAAAAAAACAAAAAAAGTCAAAAAATTCAAAAAAATAGAAAAAGTGCCTTGGTGAAAACCTGGAAACAGGCACCTTGGTAGCAAAAATACAAAAAAATTGAAAAATAAAAAAAAATTCCAAGTGGTGAAAACCTAGAAACAGGCGCTACTTGAGGCCTTTGCACCCTTGTCTTTTAGCATGTGTCCTCGACACTTAGCCATTCTCCATCATGCCTTGACCTTATTTGACTTGGTTTGGAATTGGTCTTTGTCTTTTTCTAGGGGGCATACCTGTTCGCATAGGTCTTTTAGGTGCGTTTGTCTCTTGGGGCATTTCGCAAACAGGTGTTTTTCAACACCACCCCAAACAATGTTTTTCAACACTACCCTAGCGTCGAGTGTTTCTCAACACTTATTAGATGTCTTGCCTATAGTCTAAGTATGATGCGATATTGCTCATTTGCAGACGTGATACTTAGAGTTTGACTTTATGACCAACACACACGCACTTAAACAATCAACTTGTTGTGATATGTTAACTTTATTTTTCTTTGTGTGTTGTCTATGAGGATTTCTTTGATGAGTGGTCTCCCCCTGAGAAGTTTTTGATGATGCATAGCTAGAAGACTAAGGGTAGGAGAACATGTTTTATTTCTTTATCTGTTTGTGGGTATATTTCATTGATCCTAACTGTCATGAGCATTTATGCTGGTCTTACTTGACACTTGGGATTGACAAGGTATTATCCTTGACTGTTCGTGAGTGCATGCTTATAGCTATCTTGACCTTCGTATGTCCTGATGCAAGCATAATCTCTCTATAGTAAACTTAGGTAATCTCACTGCACCAGTCATCTTGACCTACATGTCTTTGGTGCCTAGGTGGGATTCCCACATTTCTATCTGATATAGATCATATTCATAGACCCATAGTTATACTAGTGAGTATTGTATGATCTTATGATGCTACCAATAATGCTCGATGATGATAATTAGATGTCTATAAGTGTTGTGACCTTGCAAGTCAACAAATTTTCATAGTAGATTGCATTCCTTGGTTCATATTAGTTTAGTTTTGCATTTTGCATATGGAGAGAGCTCTCCTTTTCATCTTACGTGGACCTATCAGTCAACTGTGCTCGTCTTCCCCTTTCTTGATCATGTCTTTCACTCCTTATCTTTCATCACAACCTGTTCCTATCATCACAAGGGGTTAATCTTATCATCATCTCTATATCTCAAAAATGTCATTTTCAGAAACATGAGTCTATATCATACACATGAGAATTAAACATACATCTATGAGAGAGAATATACATGAGCATATAAACATACATTTTGAGCAAAATGACAAGACAATACATAAACTAATACATCCATCACAAGTGAGACGTAAACACAAGATGTATCGAACATCCAGTAATCTCATTTATATCATAGAACATACAATATGAGATCCCAAAATCTGGATCACAAGTCTCAGGATATGTCTAAAAACATCTAAACCTAAGCCCTAAAGCTAGGTCTGACTCTCCCCATCACGTAGTGGTGGTGGAGGTGGTGCTGATGCCCTGTCTGGCACCATATCTGATCTGCCTGCCCTCTGAGAGTAAGATGGCACTCTCTATCCCTCGAGTATAGCCTGTAGGTAGAGACCATGGTAATAAGTATCTCGTGCTCTCTCTGGATCTATGTTGCATCAGCCTGCACCACCTACTCCCGGCATGTAATCTCTGCCCTGAGATCAATGATCTGCTAATCTCTCTACCCTCAGGTTGGCTAGCTACTGGTCTCTCATTGCTATGGTGATCCTCAGCTGCTACATCTCTATCTCTAGAGCCTATATCCTGGCTCTCAGGTCATCCCCTCCTGCAGGCTGATCCTATTGTACCTCTGCCTGTCAGTGAGCTAGTCTTGCCTCATCCTTAGGGGTCACCGATCTCTATCCCAGTGGCCATTTCTGGCCACCTGATCCTGATCCCTCCCCCCTCTCCATCACTCTCCCTCTCCCTCTCCCTCCATCTCCTCTATCTCCCCCATCATCCCCATCCCCACCCTGAGCTGCTACCAGAGCATCAGGTACTGTGAAACAAGGGAATGGTGCCCTCCGCTGCTCAGCCTTGTATGTTGCATCTGATCCTGCATCAACCATATCAGGAAGGTACTCCCAAGGCTCCCTCCTGATGCCATCTATCTCTTCCATGGCCTGCTGATAGTCTAACATGGGTAGCCACCCATGTCCCTCCTCGTCCCTAGCCCTGGCATAAGTAGTAGTCTCTGGCAAGACCCGCTGTTGCTATCCGAACTGTCTCCATACCCGCGTGATGTAGAACCTCTCAACAATATCAAAGTGTCGGCCTACCAATGGTCGGCTACATAGCATATAGCTCAACTCATCCTCTGCATCCCCCCATGCCTCAACATCCTTGTATGGCCTCCATGTGAACAAGGTCATCTCATCTAGAACTCATCGATAATATGTCACATCCCCAGTATGGGCATGTGATATGAATCCTCTGTACCTATATATGTACGGGTATCTCCACTCTCTCAGTCGAATCCTGAGCCATATCACAATGATGTGATCCCAAGCCCACACCTGTGCTAGGATGACACCGCAAGACCATGTCCAACCATCCCTGTAGACGATCTCGTGCAGCTCATGATACATCTCCGCAAGTATGGCAAGTCCCCATGCCATGCGCCGAGGTCTGCCTACCAAGTCAACCAGTAGTCTGCCCCATCTGAGAGGGAATCCCTTCTGACTACGATCAGTCATCAGGGCCTATGAGATGATGGATGCAACAAGGCATGGCATTGGGAAGTCTCTACCAAAATCATCAATCAGCCGCTCCCAGCTGACGTGCCTATCGATGATAGTGACATCCTGAAACATGCCCTAGATAGCATGTCGGCCTTCAGTGGCATCCTGATCATACTACACCTATGCTAGCAAAATAATCATGTTAGTTTCATCATATGAGAACATTATATTTAAACAATTATATCTTAAAGCATGATTTTACTCATTGTCTCTCCATGACATGGTACTCAGAGAATCTGATAGACGTCCTCTAGTGTGATGGATGCCTCTCCTGTGGGCAGGTGGAAGGTGTTGTGCTCACTGTGCCATCTCTCGGCAAGAGCAGTCAACAACCCATGATTAGCCCAGATATCTAGGAATCACACCAAATATCCAAATCCCATCACTCTCAAGTCAACCTTTCCCGGATCATCAAGATCTCGGGCGCACTTCAGCCCCACCACCTTCGGCGCTCTAATGAGGAGCACCAGAAAGTGCTCCTACAAACCATTAAACCAAGCCAGATGTTAGTACATATCATGATGAATGTCTAAATATCAGTATAAATCATCTTCAAAATGCAAACATTGTCTAGACTCATGTTATTTTGCTCAAAATCACTAAACATGTTAAATTTTTAACTTAGGTGATACTATTTTTGGTTAAAGTATCGTGCGATACTTTTTCCAATAGCCAGGTGATGATATCTTGTCCTGTGATACTTCGCATAGTATCACGTGATAGTTCACCAGTTCTCGTGCGATACTGGTTTACATAGCCGGGCGACACTATTTGGACCCACAAAGTATCGCGTGACAATACCTCCCAAAGGGTGCGATACTTCTAAAGCATTGCGCGATAGTTCACCCTAATCTAAAAATTTGAAATTTGAAAAATTTAAAAACATGTTTAAAATGCTAATAATGACTCAAAAAGAGAAGTTTTTCTGAAAACTCACCAGGGCAGCATAGTGTGGAGGCCGGTTGTGCAACTGACCGCGCTCAAACCGATGCCTGTGAATGGGAATCGCTACTTGTTGGGCCATTTTTCTCTCTGTAAGCTCTCAAAATTCTCACAATGACTAAATGACAAATAATTTTGAAAATGACACTTTTTGCCCCTTTTATAGCATTTTGACTTTTTGACCTAATTTTCAAAATATCTCAGAATTGTGCAAAAATTGCACCCCTAGCTAATTTCGATGTCCTGGATCTATTTTAGGACTCGGAATCAAAATCTGAGTTCATCTTGATAGTCAAAATTGCATTTCAAAATTTCTCCCTCATCTACGTAGTTGGCTGACCCTTTGAGGCTTGATCCTTTGATCTTTGTTGAGGCATCTTCATTTCTTCACCCCCATCTCTTTCAAAACTCCTAGTCTATCATTCATTTTCACTCACTTCATTTTTCTGAGTTTGACTTGGTCAAACTAGGGCATGTTTTCACTACCTAATGGTTATCCTATTGTCTTATTCTTTGACTATGATTTCTAGTGACTTGATCAAGTTTATCAATTTCCTATTCTCCTCTACTTGATTTCGATTTCGATTTCGAGGGGGCAATACCTATCAGCTTT
Organism: Chamaecyparis obtusa; assembly: GCA_027943335.1. Taxonomy (NCBI): domain Eukaryota; kingdom Viridiplantae; phylum Streptophyta; class Pinopsida; order Cupressales; family Cupressaceae; genus Chamaecyparis; species Chamaecyparis obtusa. The sequence continues at coordinate 265,456 of BSBK01000545.1, forward strand.
AATCTTTGATTCAGCTTTATCATTTAGCTCAGCTTGAGATTCTTATTTTGAGACTTGATTATCACCTAGCAGCGATGGTGGTGATTTTGTCTTTCGATTTTTGTCTCTTATTTTTTAGACTTGATTATTGCCTAGCAGCGACGATGATAGTTTTGTCTAAGGCTTGATTTGCACCTAGCAGTGATGGTGTTGGTCTTGTTTTTCAGCTTTTTGCTTATTTTTGTCCTGATATGTTCCCAAAATGAACACACATCTGGGTTGTTTTGTGATCCCAAATCGATCTCACATTTCAATTCTTCTTTGACTGCATGTGTTGCCAGAATGATCACACATTAGTCAAAGAGGGGCAAATGTATGCACCCTAAAATGGTCACCTAGACTTTGGGCCCCCATTTAGCAATTTATCAAATCTCTGAATCAAGATTTTAAAAGATCAACATTTTTCAGCTTAATATCAATTTCCTTGATCAAATCCTATTTCATCATTTTCGATTATTCCTTGGGCTAACCATTTTATCCTAAAGTCTTTATTTATTTAAAAGGAATATTTCCTCCCTTTTTAATAAATTAAAAACCCCCACTTTTCCTCTTATCCTAAGTTGCACAAATAAAACATTATTCTTATTTTATAAAAAGAAAAAAAACATTTTTTGTCTTATATGGACACAAAAGTCAACTCTTATTTTCTCATTGGAGGATATTTGTGCACATGGATTGCTCCCTTTTGATGCTCCACCGTTGATTAAGTCTTTTGCCTCTTAATCTCCATGGTCCATTCCTTTTCATTTCCTATAAAAGGAGAGCTCTCTTCTTCATTTTCATATGCAATTTTGAATACTAATGTTATGCTACAGGTTTTCTAGGTCATTTGGAGCTCTTTGAAGACATCCTTGCATCCAAGCTTTGAAGACATTGTTATTGCATTTATTTTAGTTTGCTTTCATAGTTGCATAATCATGGCATTCTTAGCATAGATTTCTTTTATGCAATAGATTAGTCTCACATAGCTTAATTAGGAGGGATTGTAAGACTTGTACTTTCCTTTCATATTCTAGATTGTACTTTCCTTTCATAGATTAGATTTCCTTTTAAGCATTGCATTGTTATCATTTAGCTTAGCTTGCATCTTCATTCTTAGTTTACTTGCATTGCATTTCATTTGATTCTTGGGGATATTGGCACTATTGCCCTTGTCTTCACTTGAATCTCTCATTGTGTGGTTGACTAGCAAGGTCATTAGTTTCATAGCTCTAGTTGAGAGCAATTTTACAAATCTTGCAACTCCATACATAGAGAGCTATGGATCAATTTGTGAGGGCTCATTCTTGAGTTTTCTTGCATGTAAGGATTCATAGAAGTGCACTACTTTTGTGTGTACAAAACTAATCCTAACTGTAACCCTACATGTAACACTAGCCTATCAAGAAGAGTCCACTATGAACCCAAACCGTAACCCTACATGTAAAACTACCTATGATACTAATCCTAAGTCTAAAACCTACATCATAGCCCTAACCACACCACACACCTTAACGTAACATTTTCTCTAATCCTATCCCTAACCCTGTCCCTCACCATTTGTATGCCGTTAAAGATGTTGACATATTAGTATTTGTAGCTCTAAACATTACACCATGACACCAAACCTAATTTTACCATTTTCCATATTCGTCATACTTACCTTTACCCTTATTCTAAAACCTCATACTAATCTAAACTCAACACTCTACATCCCATCAATAATCTTATTGTACCCTTGACCATATTACTAACCGTAACCATAACCATAACCCTAACCCTAACCCCTTACCCTAATCTTTACCTTTAATGTTACACTGAATATGATACTAATCATAATTATATTTATAAAACATCTTATCCCTAACCATGACCTTAATCTACCCTACCCATATAACTCTGATCCCTCACCCTAACCCTAACTCTAATTGTTGTTGTTAACATTATACTAATCCTAACTTTAAGCCGTTCAAATTAACTATAACCATGTCCCTACCATTGAACCTAGGTTAAATGCTAAGGTTAAATGTGATACTAACCCTATGTTTAACTGTAATCCTAACAATACCTTTAAGCTTACTTGTAACTCTAACCCTAACTCTAAATCTAACAATAACCATTTTTTTACCCTTAACCATTAACATATACTATTTGTAACTCTAAACAATACACCCTAACACCAAATCTAATTTGATCATTCACCCTATTCATCATACTAACCTTAACCCATATTCTAAACCTTATACTAATAATAAATCTAACTATAATCCTGACCATATTACTAACCCAAACTCTATTTGTAATGGTTAACATAATACCACTCTAAACTTTAAACCATTCATCCTCATCGTAACCATAACCCTATAACCATTGAACTGAGGTGAAATACTAAAGTTAACTGTTATACTAACATTAATTGTAGCCATAATTGTAATAATAACCTTAACACTAACCCTAACCCTAACATTTAACCTAATTGTTACCTTAACACTAACCTTAACTGTAATAGGAGCACTAACCCTAACAATAACCTTAATTGTAATCCTAACAATAACCTTAACCTTAACTCTAACAATAATCTTAAATGTAACCCAAACCCAAACACTAACCTTAATACTAATTGTAATTGTAATTGTAACCGTTCACATAATAATACTCCTAAGGTTAAATCCTAACCCTAATTGTAACCATAACTGTACCATTGATCCTAGGTAAAATGATAAACCTAACTCTTATACTAACCCTAAATGTAACTATAACTATAACACTAACCTTAACACAAACCCTACTTACAAGATTGAACATAATTGATACCCTAACTCTAACCTTGGTCGTAACCCTACCACTACTCCTAAGTTTAAACCAATCAGTCTAATAGTAACCATAACCGTACCATTGACCCTAGGTTTAATGGTAAAGTTAATTATTATATTAACCACAATTCTAGCCATAACTGTAACACTATGGTAAAGTTAATTGTTATATTAACCACAATTCTAGCCATAACTGTAACACTAATTGTTAACACTAACCCTATTTACATTGATGAGCCTAATTGTTACCACAACACTAACCTTTACCATAACCCTACCACTAACTTTAATTTTTAAATTTGATTACAATCACAAATTTTCATTAAATATAATCTAAACATTGAATCTCATCACACCTAATTATATTAAAAATTGAATAAATTTCCCAACAAAACTTGTCAAGGGAATGAAGTCATTTCTTTTTAGATTGTTAATGTATTTTCTCCAACCCAATGATTCTTAATTCCCACACACATAACCCACCTAGACATAACATGTGAAAGCTTCCACTGCATGTTTGTAAAGCCTGCAGATATAATTTAATAAAACATGACATGTTCAGGAGTTTCAGAATTTATAGTGCGCGTAGTGGTAAAGTTGAAAACCTTATCGCTCATGTAAAAGAAAGGTATGTAGGAAAGTTGGATGTAGGGCTTGAATTAGAGGGAGTCTGACATGATATCACTTATCACTGTCCACTATACCAGGGATAGTTATCATTCTTAGTAAACTTTCTTGCCATATGTACCCATGTGAAAGCTGCAAAAGCAGTTGTGCAAGAATTAGAGGATGTTGCCCACCACTTTCCCCAACTCCACATTTCATTCATCATTCATTTTCACTATAAGAATGTACCATTAAGAGAACAACATGTTCAAGGAACTCTCTATATTCACCTTTAGCAGCACACTAGAATGGCACAGTTCTGCTTAAAATACCTTCAAGTTTTGCTGATTTTAGTACTCTTTGCAGTATGGAGCCATGACTGTGAGGTCAGCGAAGCTCTAGACCCAATCCAATAACTTCAATTTAGCTATGTTTTTATGATCATCTTTACCCATGTTATTGTGTGTTATGAATGCAGGGATTCAATAACGATGTTGGCTCTCATCAACTGTCTAAATCACACAATGTAAGTGCAAACATAATCATGGCAATCTACTGTGCATAATTCTAGACAGCTATTCATAACTTTTCATTTGATGTATGCAGGCACCTCATTTCAGAAGGCTTCATCGTTCAGGTCAGCCTCATATACAACCATTGATATTTTTTTAATGCATTTTGCATTTCCTCAATGAATCTATATTTTATATCAATTCATTTTGTTTTAGTTTACTGGTTGAATATGAGTGATCCTTTATCACCTATAATTTGTAAGGATTTGAATGATTCTAGGAGTCATGGTATGTTTGCATGAAGCTAAAACTAAAATCTAATCAAATATATTGTTATTGTTTTAAAAATTTCAGTGATCTAGACGTATTTGTTGACAAGATGGTTTTTCTAGATATTTTGATTAAGGAACCCCATTGTTGTGTGAATAGAATGCCCCTCTCAATGCAAAAGGAGATGCTCAAAGACAACGAAGACAGCGTGCATGGATTTTTCTCAATATTGCTGCAAGAAGTGCCTGTGTGTTCCCCCAGGGACTTATGGGAACAAGGAGGTTTGTCCTTGCTATAATAACTGGAAGACCAAGGAAGGTGGGCCCAAATGCCCTTAGCCAGAGAAAACTCTAGCTTATATATCGTTTTATTTTCTTGTAATGAATATAAGCCATGCCGAGGATTTAATGGAGGCAAGCAATCCGCCATGAACTACGAGTTTGATAGAGTAGCTCATTAACAGTGCTTTCCTATGATCAATAATAGAACTATTATGTTTCTAGTTTTTGCCCTCATCTTGGTTTTTCTTTTATAGAGTTTGCTCTTTAAGGTAATCACATTGAGGAAACCATTATATTGAGATTGTGTATGAAAATATTTCATGTATTGTTCACATTGTGATTCAAATATTTAAGTTCATTGCTTCAATTTTGAAATTTGTTTGTGTTAATTGAACATGAGCAATTGTTGGAGGGTGTTTTGTGCTTTGTCATTATACAATTATTGTAATTGAAGATCTTTGTTTGAAATCCTCATTCCATTGCATGAGTTTGAAGATAAATGCACAAATAGTATTCATTTAGTCAATCAAACTTTTTGTACATGACTCCTCAAAGGTGACCACGATATTTTAAAAGTGTAAAATTAAAAGATACAAAAATTAATTATCTTTAAATCTATGATTGTTTTAATATTCTTACTATAGATTATTGTTTATATCACAAAAACATATGTTTGTTCAATCATTATCTAGCAAATCATAATTTAAAAGAGATTTGATTGTCTAGTATCTTTGTTGATCTTAGAACTTTGATTTTGATATCAAAATATGTACATGAAGATGGGGATGAAAATGTGGCAAATTTTTTATAATTCTGTAAAATGTTTTTACATTTTAGAAAACATAACAGATATATTACAATGTGCCTAAATGGTTCACATATATTATTCATAACCTAGATGTGTAACAATATATGTAGGCATTGATTTTTAGTAATCAAATAACAACATTTTTTTTTATTAAAAAAAGAGGGTTAAAATTTATTAATCACAAGGAAAAAATACAAAGCATCACAAGCCCATTGGATCAAAAGACCAACAAAGGAACAAGAGAAACACCCAACTAATCAAGCCTCAACCCCAAGAAAGAGTCTCACATCATCTGTAACAAGGTCTTCTAACATCTGAGAGTACTTTGAAGACAAGTGATTCTAGTTCCCAATGTTCCACAACCCCATTCGATCAGAGGCCTATTTAGCCAAGTAGTCTGCCACCCTGTTCCATTCCCATGGGATATGACAAAATGTGACAGAAACCAAAGAGCTACTCAATCTCAAAATCTAATTAATTACCAAGGCAATTTTCCAATTCATTCCCTCCACCTGCTTCATATTCAACAAATAAATTATGATCTGTGAGTTGAATTCACAGATGATCTCCCTCCACCCAAGAGTGCACCCCTTCTCCAAAGCAACAAGAATTGCACAAGCTTCCATAAGATTGTTGGTATGTTATCCCTTATACATAGAGAAAAAGAATTGAACAACCCTAGAGTTATACCTACCAACATTGCCAATCCCAGCATGCCCAAGATTGCCACAAGAAGAGCCATTCATATTTATCTTCAACACTCCCTATAGAGGGGGAAGTCTAGTGTCCATCCCGCCAAACCTTTCTCTTAGACTTCCGAGACAACTTGGGCATAGGAGGTCTCAAACTATAACCCTCGAGACCCAACCTTTGAAGGATTTCTATATCTCTTACGTCCACCTAAGTAGAAAAAATCATAATTTGCAATCAAGGTTTCCTATAAAGCACTAATGATCCCCATTCAGAGTTGATGGCTCAACATCTTCTTATCTTGAAAGATTCTTTTGTTCCTTTCCATCCATAATTTTTAGAGAATGAAATTGGGACCTATGTTCCAAAAAATTCTAAAAAGGGAGTTTTGGTTGGGGGATTGTCAAGGAGCCTCCAAAACTTAAGCAATGAAGAGGCATATAAGAAAGTCTTCCTCCACATCCCTCACTATCGATGCCAAATTTCCTTAGTAGAGGAGCATTTACAGAACAAATGAGAAGAACTTTCCTCACTACTAATGCATAAGGTGCACATAGAGGGACCACAAAAAATCTTAAGTTATTCAAGGTAAGATATTGTAAACTACTTGCTCCACACTTGTTTCCACTAAGAAATCTCCAAACACCCATAATTTTATCTAACTAACTCTTAATACCTGGAAGAAACATAAAATTTTCCATTTGGACTAGGGCCCCAGGCCAAAATATCACTTTCCTTTAAGGAATTACAATCTTTGCTTTGTCTGAATCTTACCAAGCTCCTATTGATCTTCCTCAGAACCCCTAGGGGGCTACTCACATGGACCTTTCTTCTATCTAAAGACTTTAATGTGGTGCACATGCCTAAAAGTCTTATATTCCTCCACCTTGTTCCAACCAGCCTCTATAAAAGAAAAGCATAAATCCCAAAGATGAGGAAACATCAAAATGATGGGTAGATCTCCATCCCAAGAGTCATATGAAAATAAAGCCTTGATCTCCTATTGTAAATCAAGGCCATATTATCTTGCTTCCCTAAAAATGTAGGCCAATTGTGTCAGGTCTATGTGGCTTAGCCACATAGTCTGATGTTTTTTTCCCAACATTTTCGTAATCTCTTCATCTTGGAATTTCTAGATTTATCTTCAAAATTTAGAAATGACCATTGTAAGTTGGCCTCTTAATCATTAATCAAGAAATCATTTTTTTTTTTGAGTATAAGGTCATAAGATTGAATATATCAATTACTTAAATAAAAAAGATTAAAACTAAAATATTTTAAACGATTAAGATAAAGAAACTCTAGGCAACATGAAAATATTCCAGATAACATAAAATGACAGGAGACATATTCAGAAGAAGTAAGAACCAAAAGATTCTATATACTGAAACTTGAGACTCTCCTTTTCTGATTAGATGTGTACTAACATATTGAAGTGATTGAGAGAGATAGAGAAGAATTTGAAATTGAAATGAAAAAAGAGCCTTGAACAACAGATACCAAATTAACATATTTAAAAAAAAACAAAAAACCAAAACCTAAATCAGTTGCCAAACTAATCAAATACGCTCCAAAGATACCCTCAAATAAAGCCAAAAAAAGCTTCCACATATAGAAACAATAACAAAAATCTCTGCCAAAAGAACTGTTTTAGTACCATGCAACATCTCCTACCTACAAAACTGACTGAGGAAAGCACAGATTTTGAATCAAATACAAAGTCACGTGTTAGGATTGTGAGCTCATATTACCTTTAAAAAGCCATGACTCCTTCACTCTGTAGCAATTCAAGATGTATGTACCTTGACTTGATGAAAACCCAATAGTATTTCATAGAGGAATCCAAATTCCTCACTTGACAGCTTTTGGAAAGAAACGTACTAAAGACCAAGGCCTATTGCCTCAGATCAACCTCTGCTAAGTCTATCCCTAGTTTAAAACTTACTCGATTTGATTTTAGAGATGAAATGAAATACTATTTCTGATGCTGCATGATCAAATAGTAATAGTTGTGGAAACTTTGATTGAACAGTGATGTGAGATGTTGATTTACCAAGATGTCTTATTTCATCTACAAACACATCAGAAACCCCATTAGATAAGTATTTCCTCCCTCCAATAATCTTTTCCATTGGAACGTCAGGTGAATCAAAAGACACCTTCCCTATGCTATCTAAGTATAAAGGCTTGCAATAGAGCTAGTTTTGGCTACAAGATACCACTGCTCTTATTGGATTCAGGCACTACTATGAGAAGAAAGAAATATCTATGAACATAAACTTCTAAGAGGACTAAAATCCACTGACTAAAACATAGATAATGAGCCTTGTTTCAACATCCATTGACAAGTTTGAAGAATAAATTTCTATTTCAAGAATTTATTCGTTGATGATAGAGTCAAATAAAAAGAATTCAAAAGACGAAAACACTATTTTAGAGAAAATATGTCTAAACCATCGAAAACATCCATCGATGTTAAAAAAATTAGGGGCAGCCATAAGAGATCCATAAAAGGTGAGCACTCTGTTCTTGAAAAAGACCTTACTGATCTTGAAGGTGAATACTCTGCCTAATCTAAGTAAATTAAAGAGTGACATGAAGGAAGTCATGACTAGAAAAAAGCGAAATTCATGGGGAGAAGAGCACTGAAAGGAGGAGAAATAAATTGGAGTAAAAAATTAGAAGATGAAACCAGAAAAATGACTGCTCCTGATATGCCTCCACTGAAGGGATCAAAATTACTTGAGCCAAAATGTCATTGAGGATCTAATCATTGAAATAAAATTAGTTTCTCCCTGCTTTAAGAAAGTATAGTAGTATTGCCTTTGTGGGAAATAGAAGAAATTGCAAACAAACAAAGAGAAGTTAAAACAAAAGATTAGCAAGAATTAACAAGGAATAGCTCCTTAGACAAATCTGTGACTTGAGCCAATTGATCATGGGAGAACCTTTGGTGACCAAATTGAAGAATAACTTCAATGTTGGAAAGATGGTCAGCAAGATTATTAATCTATAAAAAAGTGCAATTTTCAAGTTTTGAAATTTTCTTAGAAGTTCATAGGTTTCAAAAAGAGAATAACCCAATATCTATTTGGGTATTTCGTTATTACTCAAAGCATTGATGATTAGCTAAGAGTTGCCTTAAATGCGTAAAAAGTTCACCCCATGGAAGAGAGCAAGTCCTAGAAAAAATAGGAGAGCATGAGCCTTAGCAACATTATTAATATCTTGAGGAAGTTTATGTGTTTGAGCTGAGATTATATATCCATGATGATTGAAAAGAACACGCCCTACTCTAGAATCCCATGGGTTCCCTTTAGAAGCACCATTAAAATTCAACTTTATAAATTCAACATTCGAAAGTGACCATTTTAAATTGTATCTTAATTTTTTTTATCAGGGCATTAATTAAGAGATTACCTTTGAAAGGAAAAGAAATTTGATTCTATTTGAACAAAAGATCTAAATTTGAAGAAGAGAAAGTCAAAGATAGAATTTTGTGTCTATTTGTATGGACTTTACCATTTTCTAAAATTAAGGACTCAATCATTTCCATGATCTTTCCAACTAACTACTTTTGTCCCCTAAAAATATGCTTGTTTCTTTTCCAACAAATATTCCACAATACTATTGGAGGAGAGATTCTCCAAATGACTAAAAAAAAAAAGAATCTTGATGAAGAAGGGGCATGTTTCTAGAAAATAAAAAATAGAATTTGGAAGTGGAGCCAACCAATTAATTTTTCCTTTAAGATACCTCTAAATAATAATTTATTTTATGATAGACAAACAAAGAGAAGTTAAAACAAAAGATTATCAAGAATTAGCAAGGACTAGTTTTTTTGACAAATATGTGACTTGAGCCAATTGATCATAGGAGAACCTTTGGTGACCAAATCGAAGAAGAACTTCAATGTTGGAAAGATGGTCTGCAAGATTATTACTCTCTTTATTAAACATTGCAATTTTGAAGTTTTGAAATTTTCTTAGAAGTTCACAGGCTTCAAAAAGAGAATAACCCAATATCCATTTTGGTATTCTTTTACTACTTAAGGCATTGATGATCAGCTAAGGATTTCCTTAAATACATAATAAGTTCACCCCATGGAAGAGAGCGAGTCTTAGAAAAAATAGGAGAGCATGAACCTTAGCAACATTATGTATACCTTGGGGAGATTATATATTCATGATGATTGAAAAAAACATACCCTAATTTAGAATATCATGGGTTGTTTTTAGAAGCACCATCAAAATTCAACTTTATAAATTTTACATTTGAAGGTGACCATTTTAAATTGTATCTTTAATTTTTTATCAGGACATTAACTAAGAGACTACCTTTGAAAGGAAAAGAAATTTGATTCCATTTCAACAAAAGATCTAAATTTGAAGAGGAGAAAGTCAAAGATATAATTTTATTTTTATTAGTATGGGATTTTCCATTTTCTGAAATTTCAATCATTTCTAAGATCTTTATGATCTTTTCCACTAACTGCTCTTGACCCCTAAAAATATGTTTGTTTCTTTTCCACCAAATATTCCACAGTACTATTGGAGTAGAGATTCTCCAAATGACTACAAAAAATGAATCATGATGAAGGGGCCATGTTTCTAGAAAATAAAAAATGGAATTTTGGAAGTGGAGCCAACCAATTAACTTTTCCTTCAAGATAGGTCTAACAAGGTTGAGCAAAAAGACATTGCAAGAAGAGATGATATGTTGTTTCCATTAGTTTTTGTACAAGATATAATTGAACTTTTGTGTGATTCCTAAATGGGCTAGCCTACTACTTATGAGGATTTTTTTTGATTCAACACAAATCATGTGAAATTACCAACCTTAAAAAGAATTGTGTCATTCCAAAAAAAAAAGAGAATGCTCTTGAATTTATAGGGATACCTCTAAATTTGAGGGAGGTGTACCCTTGTTTCACCAAGCATGATCTTGAATAGGCAGGAGCCCAAACTAGATAGAACTTGGAATGTGGAATCATATGAAGCTTCCTTTACTAGAGTTGAGATAGAAGAGAGCTTTTCTAGTTTGACAGAATAGACAAGTCATCAAATTTTTCCAATGAAACCTATGAGGGTTTTTGCTATTGTCAATCTCAATATAATCCTTAATATTAAGACCCCAATATTGTTAAAGGAAATGCTTTGCCTAGGATATATCTACATTGTTTACAAGTAGGGGAAACATTCCACAAGTCTTCCCAAAATAAAACTTTATTGCCTGATTGGACAACCCTAGACAAGTAGGGAAGAATAACCTTTTTGCAATTGACAAAAAAATTCCACATTTTTAAAGCATTAGGAGGGTTAAGAAGTGTGAAGATTCTTTTTAGCTGAGGGAGTCAAGATATTTGTGTTGAACAATCTAAGCTCGTTTGGAAGACCATCTAGAGTAAAAATTCCAAACTAATTGGTTTAGTTATTAACCAAAGAGGTTTCAACCCATAGACTTGTGCTCTCATATCGAGTAGCTAAAATTACTTCACAAAGGCCCTCACCGACTTGATGCCTCTGCTGGCTACCACCCTCGTGGCCTTAACCTCCATTAAAAAAAATGTCATTTATATCTCAAATCTTGCTTTTAAATTGTTCCAACATTATCATATGTATGATGAATTAAATTTTGTTTTAAGTTAATGGGCTTTTGGTCTGCTATGAAGTTGAAAGGTTCTTAATGAGCCCGTCAGAAATCAAGACTTGCTAAGTCAAGAACTCCGACATTAAGAAAGGATGCATTACCTTCTTCTTAATAATAGATCACTAAATATGATTCAAAAAATATTAAATAAAAAAAATTAGAATAAACAAATTTTAATATGAATACTATAGACCATTAAAGGAAACCTCATTCCAACTATTAAAATTTAAATTGGATAAAAAAGAGATGGCACAAAACGATGAGCTTGTGTTCCCCTTGTTCTTATTATCATCGACTTGAGGTTTCCTTCTCCACTTCTCATTAGGAGTTTCGCCATATATTGTGTCATATCCGCCAGATTCAAATTCTTCCAATCCTCAAATCTCGAAATCATCGAGATAGAACGAAAAACAAAGTTATCTCAATTACATTTATATGCACGATGGTACCTCGTTTGAATCGTTTTTAACTGTCCGTTTTAGCCATTAATTGCCTCTATAAGCAGGGACTCATTTCATCGTAGTTTTTTGTGAAGAGTTTTGTTGTAATGATAAGCACTGCAACTCCCATGGCTAGGCCGAACATAAGATATCGTTTTTCCTCCATGTTCTTCGTTCTGATAATGCTTAATGCTAAAATGTTCTGCATGGCAATGGCTTCAGGGGAAGATACAAAGGTATCCTTATATTCTTCTCCTTCTTTGACTACTATAGGATATTGTTTATAAACCCAATTATTAGGTTTAACTAAATTTTCACTATGCTGATTGTGCAATGGTTTTGTGAAACTAGCTGTATGTTGTTTACATGGGCAGTGCTCCATCTCAAGATAATGGGCATTCTCACACAACGGCTGCTGCATTGCACCTTGATATGCTTGAGTCTTTGCATGGAAGGTTATTACACCTTATCTATATCTATTGTCATGCTAGACCTAGGTTAATCAAAATAAATGAGTGATTGTTATATTGAGTTGTGATTAACATGCTAACATGATCATATATAATTTCATTATTGTTTTTTAAGTCGGGAGGTCGCAAAGGAATCATTGAAGTATAGTTATTGGAAGAGCTTTGGTGGATTCGCTGCTACGATTTCTCCATCCCATGTCCAAAAGCTCTCAGGTGAAAGCAAAATTATTATTATTTTTTAATAATTTTATTTAATAAAAATAATTGTATAAAAACTAAAACTGAATAGAACATAACATCTACAAAGTCTACCAAGATACTTTATTTCATATAGTCAAAAAAATATAAACAAAAATAAACCCAAATAGTCAAATACTCCTTGCACAATAAGATCTCTTCACCTCTTGCGCTATTGTCAAAATTCTATGAGATCTCTCCTTTTGAAAATGTTGTGTGTGTACATTTTGGTTTAAACAACTCATTTTAAGTTTTTAGTTGTTTCGTTGGTTCATTTGTAATTATTCTAATAGAAACTAGTGTGCTTTTAGAAAAGCCACTTACACAAGTTAGAACTTAAAATATGCTATTTAAATTCATAGAATACAAAAAACTACCCATACTAAAGCCATTTTAATTTTTAATTTTTTTTCATTTTGACTGTTGTTGAGAAAGTTGCACTCTTAAAACTTATATATGTGGTTTTAATGTATAGGTATGGATGGAGTAGTTTCAGTGTTTGAAAGCAAGCAACTGGAAGTTTTAACAACTAGATCATGGGATTTTATTGGCTTTCCTACATCTGCACAAAGCAGTAATTTAGATTATCAAAGTGACATCATCATTGGTGTTTTCGACACAGGTAAATTTATTAGAACCAAAATATTTAATCTCTTTGTTTAAAATATGTTACATACTTTTTCAATAAACTACGATGCTTTGGCTATTAATTTTCATGTTGATGTGGTATTAAAGGAGTATGGCCAGAATCAGAGAGTTTCAACGATGTCGAATTTGGTCCAGTGCCATCTAAATGGAGAGGTGGATGCCAAACAACATCAGATTTCACTGCTTGCAACAAGTTAGATTCATTCCTACTCATGTTTTTATTAATATACTCTACACTATGCCTTTTTCGGTCTAGTAAAATGTCATTAGATAACAATACTACCTATAGAAATTATCATAGAACAAGAAAATTGTGGCCATTTTAATGTTTAAACTTTTAGTTTGTCATTTGAATGTCATACTACATCTACTCACTCTATATGAGAATGTGCTTTCACATATTTTCTATTTTTAAAGTTTTTCATCACGTTGCTAAATCAATAATGTAGCTAAAATTATGGATAAATCATCAGGAAACTGGTGGGAGCAAAGTATTATCGTACTTCATCAAATCCAATATTTAAAGAGGATTTTCTATCTCCAAGAGATGCAATAGGCCATGGAACACACACATCCTCCACTGCTGCAGGAAATTATATAAAAAATGCTAGTTTTTATGGAATTGCCCAAGGAGATGCAAGAGGTGGGGTCCCTGGTGCAAGGATTGCTATGTACAAGGTTTGTTGGGTTTCTAGTTTTGGTGACACATGTACCGATGCAGACGTTCTTGCAGCATTTGATGATGCCATTTATGATGGTGTGGACATTATTTCTGTATCACTTGGTGTATATTTATACCTCAACTACTTTGAAGATTCAGTTGCCATTGGATCATTTCATGCAATGAAGAGGGGAATTTTGGTCGCAAATTCAGCTGGAAATAGTGGACCCTCCAAGGAATCAGTTATCAATTATTCTCCATGGTCTCTAACTGTGGCCGCAAGCACCATTGATCGTAAAATGGATTCTCAACTTCTTTTAGGAAATAACATCTCTATAGAGGTAATTTTTAAACATCCACCTATCGTTTTCTTTTTCTTTTCCCCAATAGAGTATACATAATTCTAGATCAATTTCATGGTTTTCTTCTCTTTATAGGGAACATCCATAAACACATATACAATGGAACAACCATGGTATCCTTTAGTATATGGAGGGGATGTTGGCAATTTTTCTATTAATTCAAGTTTTTCAAGGTAAAAGATAAAACATTAAAAATACTAAACTACTATAAAGAATTATATATTATTATGATTTTTTTATCACAATACTCACCTTGTTTTTTTATTATTATGAAAAAATCAGCATTTGTGGACCCGATTCTCTAAATCACACAAACGTGAACGGAAGTATAGTTCTTTGTCATTCCTCTTTTATTGTGCCAGATAATTTTATTTTTCGTCGTGGTGGTGTGGGTCTCATTTTAATAGAAGATGGATTTAGCGACGTAGCATTTCCATATTTTAATCCTGCAACGGTGATATCAACTAAACAAGCAGAAGTTGTATTGTCTTACATCAATTCTACTAGGTATATTAAGTTCCTTGAGATATTTTTTTTAATATAGTGAGTAAATAAGTGTGTTAGCAATCATTGCAAAATCTAATTCTTATTGTTGATTACACTACATTAGCTCTCCTATTGCAAAAATTCAAAAAACTACAACTCCCAAAGTTCTAGCACCCATTGTGGCTTCATTTTCATCTCGGGGTTACAATCCAATTACATTCGACATTCTCAAGGTATTATTTTTTTACAATATTCTATTAAATTTAAGTTTAATTTTTTTTTGTCAAAAATATTAGTTTGTTGCAAATAATAAAAAACACTAATTATAAAATGATGTGTAGATAAAAGATAATAGGTATAATTGTTAGATAAAATAGAAGCTAATGTACTAATATTCCTTTGTATGATATGAAATTAAATCATGTTTCATAAATATCATTTAACATATGGGTTTGGAGAACGAATATCAAAACTTTGGAATGTAGAATGATCTATAGTTAATAGAAAAGAATAATTGTATATTTAAATAAGATGATATAATAACATTTTTTTCATATGTTACATTGTATTAGAATTTATCATTTCATGTGTTATGTATTTTTTTAAAAAATGATTTAAAATATATAAATTAGCTATAGAGTATTTTATTGAAATTTTCTCGATATAATGTATTTATCTTTATTTAGCCAGATATTACTGCACCAGGTGTAAATATTCTAGCATCTTGGTCCAAAAATGATCCAATCACTCATTATGCAGAAGAGACAAGGTTCTCTGACTTCAATATAATATCTGGAACATCCATGTCAACTCCACATGTTGCAGGAGCTGCAGGGTTTGTTAAGTCACATCATAATGATTGGTCTGCTAGTGCTATCAAATCAGCTCTAATGACTACGGGTATTATATTATTAACCTATAATTAATTTTTTTATTATTATGTACTCCTAAATATTGCTATATATAATCAATTCTAGGTGGATTCTATATTTGAAATCTCTCTTTTGTAATTTTATAAGGGAAGTATACTTTTATAAATCTTATTTATTAGCCCAAAAGATTTACAAGGAGAGAAAAGATATAAGTGTATTTTTAACTAAAAATTAAGTGTTAAATGAAAATATTTACTAATTTAACTTGTGATGCAGCATTTGTAATGGATTCAAAATTGGATGGAAATGGAGATGCAGAATTTGGGTATGGCGTTGGACAAATCAATCCAATTATGGCCATTAATCCAGGACTTGTGTATGATGCAACTGTAGATGATTACATAAGTTTTCTTTGTAGGGAAGGTTACAATGATACAACAATACGATTGGTGACAGGAGACTTTAGTAGTTGTGACTCAATAGAGACATCTAGAAATGGAGGAAGAGAACTCAACTATCCTTCAATAATGGTTGTTGCCATCCCTGGAGAGCCTATTCAAGCTACATTTCCTAGAATAGTTACTAATGTAGGACTTTTAGAAAGTACATACAAGGCTAGTGTATCTGCACCCTCTGGAATAGATGTGATAGTTGAACCAAACACATTATCATTTTCTTCTCTGAACCAAAGGTTATCATATAATGTTACAATTAAAGGTGGATCTATTGTAACTAACACATTACTTTCAGGTTCCTTAACATGGAGTTATGCCAATTACACTGTTAGAAGCCCAATCACCATCTATGCTATTCCCAAATAGATTTTATTTGATTGACTACTCTGAACATTTAAGATTCTCCTTGTTCTTCTATCTTTGAATAATAGGAAAAAGTGCACAATATGATTTTGGTGATATTTAATTATTTTATTAGCCTCTAAAATGATTTAAACTTGTAGTTTTCACTAGGATATGCTAGTAAAATATTTTCTTATATTTTATGATAGTAATACAATTAGGAATTGCAATTTTATAGAAAAAATTACCAAAATGTTATTTTTGGATTACAGAATGATCTTATTTTTTGATCCTTGGATGGCTTAGATAACTATGTTGTTGATTTTATATATTGAACATGATGGATATTAAAGTAAATTAAGGTCAAACATAACCAATTTTGTTAACAAAATTATTTTAGTAGAAAATGATTCATCAAATGTATCTTGCACAAATCTTATAATAATTAATATTTAATGTAAAATACTTATAAGTGTAATAGAAGTTTTTTACAATTCTATGTGAATTTATATGAATATTTGCCCAAATAATAACACATATTATTTATTTTAATCTATAAAAACATATACTAATGATGAATAAATATATTTAGTCTATTATATTTTATTATTTATTTTTCTATTGATATTATAAATATCTTATTTTGAAGCATAGAGAACACTTATAAAAAATATCAAGTTTTGTTCACCATAGATAATCAAATATTCTTTAAATAAAATATAATAAAAAAATTAAAAAAATTCTATTAAAAAGGTTTTTTTTAAACTAATTGTAAGTTTGAAATGTCGATTTCCAAAGCTACAAGTCTAGTAATCTAGAAAATCATTCAATATGTAGGTCAAATAATTCTAGAAAAAAAACCCATTCAATATCTAGAAAGATCATTCAATATGTAGTTCAAGTGATGTATATTGACCTAGACAAAGTCTTGACAAACATGGTCATATATGGGTATCTAATATAACAAGTTAATAAAAGAGTGTATCCAAGGAGTTTGATCCGAGATATACGAAAAAAGATAGTTAAAAATAATGATAAAACATGGTCTTAACAAAGCATGCATTATCGATACTAGTATCCCAAATATTTGACACAAGTATACAAGTTTTGGCTTGATAAGAAATAAACCAATGACCTTTACTATTGTAGATAAAACTGTAAATTGCACATACATAGAGAAAATAAACTCTTTATTTCACCTAATATGGATCCTCTTAAATTTTACTTATAGGATATACAAATTTGACATAAATAATAATATCTAGTTATAAATGAGGATATGACATTTTGATGGATAGTTCCTTCCATTTTGAAGATATGACATCAATTAATATAATAAAAATAAATAAATCATTATAATAAAATTTTAAATAATAAATTGATCACATAACAATTCTATACCAATACTTATTTAAACAAAAATAGAATAAAAATGTGAATAAGAAAATAAGCACACATGTATATACATGTAGATAAATGGAACAAAAGGAAATTACATAACTTGATCTACATTAAATATTTATTACTACTTAGGGATCTTTGATATGCCAATATCAAGCTTCTTAAGAGGCCTTGATATTGGTTTAAGTTCTTTAACATTTATTGGATAATAATGGTAATAAATAAGTAAATATGTTTTTTTTTAAAAAATTAATAGTATTAATTGAAAATCCTTAGATTATAAATGGCATTTCATTATTTGTTTTATGGAAGTACAAACTAACAATGCATATAACAGTGGCATCTCATTATTTGTTTTAAAATGAAGTACAACTTAAAAAAATTATTTTCTTAATTAAGACAAGAAAAAATAAGTTGGAAAGTGAGGTGAAAGAATGCAACAATATGATTGAGGAACTATAAGAAAATATGAATGAAGATAGATGCTTATGAGATTCTCGTAAGGTAGCTATCCAAACAAAAATTGTAAAGTTACAAAATAAGTTAGATTTTACAGTTAATGAAAAGAAAGTGTTGAACTAGAAGAATGAGGAATTGTGCACAAAACATAGAAATGATAAAAGTGAATTCAGAAAATACAATGAAGGAGCTAAAAAATTGAAAGAAAAAATAAAATGAGATTGATGAAGCCATAAAATTGAGCAAGAAACATGAAGAATTAATCACCCAGTTAGCACAGGAAAAAATTAAAATGGAAAAATATTTGGAAACAATAATTGATGGTTCTAAGAAATTCAATGCAAAGACGACCAAAGATAAGAAAATATGGAATTATTGTATGAAAAAGTTAGAAGGCACAATTGCATAACTGGAAAATGAGCTTAATGAAATAAAAGTATTAAGACAAGGACATGGAAAATTGTGCACAAAGCTAAGGTTAGAAAAAAATGATTTGAAAAATAAGTTGAAAGAGTTTATACACACACACACACCATAGAAAATGTTGATCACTTGTAGAACACCAAATTCTATATACATTGGAATACAAATCTCACTCTTAGACCAAATCTGATCAGCACAATCCCAAAAGGATAAAGGGATGCTAATGCATGATCTAGATAAAGGGGGGTTTTGTGGATTCCCTGTACGAACATAAATGTATGTATATGCAATGTAAAGTAGAAAAAACACTTATGCAATGATAAGATAATGATGAATAGAAAGATAGAGTATCAAATCTAATTTATCCAAATAAATCCAAGATGGAAAGAACAATATTGAACTCACCTTGAGGGATAAGAGAGGACAAGTTAACTTCAGATCTATGATTGACTATCGAAAACTTGTCAAAATTGGGAACTGTTCTTGATTTGAAACCTTGAGATCTATAACTCCAGATTGTGCAATTTGCAGACCTCTAGGAATATGTCAACTCAAGTCGACCTATTCCCAAAAAGTTGACATGTTATGGGAAGGAAAAATTTGATGAAATATGTAAAGGATCAATCACAGGTTCCAAATCTATGAAAATCTAGATCTATAACTTCACTACCTTCCCCTACACACAAGAAAAAAGGGGGAAATTATTGTGGAAAGGGGCTTGCCTTGGTCAAGCCCTTGGATAGGAATTAACCTTGAAATGAAATAGATGTAAATGAAAGAATTATAATATGTGGTAGAGATTAGATCTAAGAAATAGAGTGTATAATACCATGTAAATGCAATCACAATTAGAATGTGATCAAGAATGTTAATGCAACAATGTTGACTCAAACACAAAAATGAAAAGGAAATCATGTAAGATAAAACCTCATGTAGAAGATGTTTTAATTCACCACAAATATTGATTTGAGAAAGAATAAGACTTGAATGGATGAATTTAGATCTCCCTCCTTGATTACAAACTCCTTGTCTTGACCTCCAATGGGAAAAGAGTAAGATCTATGGAAGGAAATACTTAAATGCTTGGTAGACTTGAATTCTTGATGGATGCCTTCAAAGAATGCTTGAATGTCTTGAATGCACAATAACTCTCTTGATAATGCTTGCATGAAGATGAGATAACTTTCACAATGATGGATAATAGATGTGAAAATGAGAGGAGGAGGCCTCCTTTTATACATATTTTGAGTCTTAGATTCACGAAGCCGACCTGGATTAAACTCCCAAAGGAAACATCCTCGCATTGGGCCCAAAGCCCATTAAAAATTAACCCATGAGGAATAGGTTGAATTTGACATATTTCCAGGGAGGCCAATTTTGAAATGGCTTTAGGATTAGGTCCTAATAGGGGTATTTGAGGTTTTAAATCATTGAGAGTTTAGGTTGAATCCTAAGATCCAAAAAGGTATGTGAAGGTCCTAAGTATGAAATGGATTATGTAAATTGATGGAAGATGAGAAATTATGCATAGAAATTATAGCCAACATAGAGTTTTGAGAAATATTGAAGGAAAAAATGGGACCTTGATTAAATTATGTATGCATTTAATTACAATGTGAGGTCCTACCATAAGGAACTGTATCATCTTAAAATGGAAGCACTTCCATGATAAGAGCATTTAGCCCTCCGAGTAAGTGGTTTGGGGTCATGTCAAGTGCCTTGATCAGGTCTTTGCATGTATTTGGCTTTTCTCCCTGCTTTCCACTTCTTCCCCGCACTTGATTTCTTCATTCTAGGTGAAATTAGGGTTAGGATCTTAAGGATTCTCTTGAATTTCCCTCTTCTATGGCTCTATTTTCTAGGTAGGGTTTAGAAATGGATCCTCCTGGGCTTCATCATAGTAATCATAGGATTTTATGTCTATCTCTGACATTCTATCCTATTCTGGCATCAGTTCTAGGTTTCTGGGCATCCCCGGGACCTCCTGACTTGGTTCTGAGTCGATTTGGGACTAGGGTCAAGGTTGAATTAGAACCTAACTAGGTTAGGGTCAAGAAAAGACCCTGACTAGGTTAGGGTCAACCTCAATTTTGACCCCTTCCTCCAAAATTTCAATTTCCAGAATCTCCGGGCTTTGGGCTTTCAGGAGATTTACTCTCCTGCTTTCGGGTCAGCCATTTTAGGTTTTGGGATGGTAAATCCTTTAATTTCATTTAATCTAGGTATATTTTCTAAAGGTTAGGACCTAATTGGGATTTAATTCTCCAAGGTGGCCCATCTAGAGGAGTGTGCCCTAGATCACTATAAAAGGAGGCCTTCCTCTTTCATTTTCACATCAAGTTTTCATATCTCATAATCAAGTTTTGCAATCAAGCATCTAGAGCTCTCAAGTCCAAGAAAGTCTTCAAGCATTCAAGTGTTCAAGCATCCATCCATCAAGGAGATCCATTGTTAGCTATTCAAGGATTCAATCTCTTTGGAGCCCCCTTGAAGATCCATCCTTCTCCATTCATTCAAGCCTTCTCATATGCAAAGATCAAGTCAAGATTGGTGTTGAAGATCAAATACCATTGATTAGAGACATCCTACATCCATTGAAGCATTCCTACTTGTGGATTTGAGGATTCAAATCCTCTACAAGGACTTCAACATAAGCGAGGTACAGGTGTGGAGTTTCAGATTTGAGAGTGAATTTGGATACCCTTTTCGACAAACTTCCAGGATCTATGAACAGAATTTGAATCGGACTTCAAATAAAGAATGTGATATTTGACCTTTTATGAGGGTCAAACCCGAGATGAGCCATCTTGAGGAAATATTTTTGGTTTTTCTCTGTCTCGACATTTCCAGTCCAAGAAAGGTTTTAGATTTTCCTGAAAGTGCACACAGACATTAGAATTCAACATTTTCCAGATCTGCCCTAATTTGAGGTTAGTACTTGTATTTCAATTATTCTATATTCTAAACATAATTCTCCACATAGGGAAATATTGGATTTACTCTCTCTTCCATATTCATCTACAAATTGATTTGATTGTGTATTAACCTCTAGGTTGATCAAATCAGATCTCTTCTTTGGGGAATTTAGGTTTTGAGAATAGATCTCATATTTCCCCCTTTACATTTGAATAGGGGTGAATCCAGTTTACCACTATTCATTTTGGTGAACCCAACTAGCTTACTCTCTTTCTTTTTGGTGTTAGATATCCCTTTGTCTTATTTTATGTGTGTTCACCTTCAACTATTCATTTTGGTGAACCCGACTAGCTTACTCTCTTTCTTTTTGGTGTTAGATATCCCTTTGTCTTATTGTATGTGTGTTCACCTTCGTCTATTAATTTTGGTGAACCCGACATACTTACTCTCTTTTCTTTTGTGGAATTGGATGCCTTATTGTGCTTTCCTTTTATCTTGTTAGTATTAGATTTGTCCTTTGTGATTGATCTTGCATGCTAATTAGATTTCATATTCATGCTTTATGTGTTCTTAGTTTAGTTCATTTGCATTACATTAGTTTATGAGCTTTACTACCACTAGTCCTACTTATAACATTCCGGTTAGAAGAAGTTGTAGACTCATGGGTGCCTTTGATCCTAAATCTTCCTCTCCTTTCCTTAGGATCCTGGATGATAACTTGATTCTTCATGATTCTAATCCTACTATGGAGAAAAACTCTTCTCACTCATCTCATGATGAGGATGGTGCTTTAAGAGTTCCTCCTGAACAAGTCCAAAAACTTTCCACTGAACTTGATAAAATGGGTAATTGGCTTCTTCAAGAAAACCATAATCAAGATTCCATTCAAGCTATAGAGGCTCTTAAGAAAGTTCTCCATGATAGTGATCAAGGTGTTAACCTCTTGCATGGTATTACTCATCTTGTGCATTCCAATGTTAAACGTTTAACTCAAGATGCTCAAGACTTAGGTTTGATTCCTCCTATCACTAGTGTTGAACCTCCTTCTAATCCTTTACCTAGTATTCCTATCTATAATCCTTCTTTGGTGACTGTGACGGTTCCCTTTTTTCCTTTGAGTGTTCCTCCTGTATCCCTTCCTACATCACAACCTTCATATCATAATGTTCCTTTTACTTATTCCAATCCGCTTCCAACTATAGTTCCTAGTGTTCCTCTAGTTGTGTCCTCTATTCCTACAGCTTCTTACACTTTACCTAGTGTGTCTAATGTTGCTAATCCTCCTATTTCCCCTAATGATTCAACCATCATCATTTTGGCTCAAACTATATCATCCTTACAACAACAACTTGCTTCCTTAACTCAAAACAAGTTTAGTATTCCTACATGTGACATGGGAAGTCCCTTGTCCTGGGATATTATTCGTACTCATGTTCCTCAGCAAGGTGAGATGCCTCGTCTTGAGAATTATAATGGAAAAGGAGATCTTGTTCATCATGTTAAAACATTCCAAATCCTTTGTAGTGATTAGGCTCATGACCATAAGATTTTAGCCAAATTGTTTGCTAGAACCTTTCATGACAAGGCCTTACAATGGTATTGTTCCTTGCCTCATTCAATTGATTCCTTTCCACAACTTGCTAATGCCTTTATTCAAGAATTTCAAAATAATATTGGCCCGCAAGTGTCATTGACTGATTTAATGCATTGTAAACAAAGTGCTAAAGAAAAATTGACTGAATTTATTGGTAGATTTAAGCATTTGCATGCTCAGATTTCCTATCCTGTTCCTGATATTGATATTCAACGTATGTTTATTTCAAATTTGCAAAAGGATATTAGAGATAAGATTCTGCTTACTAAATGTACCTCTTTTCAACAACTTTGTGCAGTGCTTCATCATTATCAATTACAAGTGAGTCAATTTGAGAGCACCACTCCAATGGCTCCTGTTTCAGTTGATAAGTGTGATGCTGCTCCTAATCCAAACAAGTTTCAAAAATTCAAAAATTATGTCAAGATAAACAAACAAGTGAATGCAGTTGCTGATCACGTTGTTGTTGCATCTCATAATGCCACTTCTGCATCCACTTCTTTTTGACTGAATCGTACGTTTACTCCTCTTTCTGAAACTTTACATGCTATTATGAATAGGTTGTTAGCTGCTAATATGATTACTTTACCTCCTATTCGACCTCTTTTACCTACTACAATTGTATCTAAATCTTTTGATCAAAATGATTTTTGTCAATATCATCATTAGAATGGTCATGATACTGAGAGATGTTATTCTTTAAAACATAAGGTTCAAGATCTAATTGATTCTAGGGTTTTATCTGTTGATAATCTAGATAGTAGTGGGAATCAATCTGTCTCTCCTCCTAATTAGAACCTTCAAATTTATATGAACCCTTTACCTATGCATGATACTAATACTATTGCTCAACCATCTGCTCTTGAAATTGTGTATGATTCAAAGATGGATGATCTCAATCATGTTGTTAATCAAGTGGAGCATGTTGATTAGTCTGTATCTCCACCTCACCCTCAACCTCAAATTCAAACTCTGATTCAATCTCAAATTCAAACTCCGATTCAACCTCAAGTTCATACTCAATCTCAACCAAAACCTAAACCTAAAATAAAATCTCAACCTAAACCTCGACAATAATTTAAGAATAAAAGACCTCGAGAACTTTTGATTACCTTTGATGACTCCGAGACTATTAAAGCTCCTGATGGTCCCCTTTACATTGCTACTAGGGTTGCTCAGATACCTACTTGTGGTTTTCTTATTGATCCTACCTCCTTAGTCAATGTTATCACTAAAGAAAATATTTTTATGAAAATCTTACAACATGACTTCTATGATACATCGGATGTGTGGATTCAAACTTGCAATGGTTTTCTTTATCCCTCATTTGGTTCTATTACCTTGCCGGTTGAACTTTTTGGAAAAATTGTGAACACTACCTTTGTTGTGGTTCCTACTTCTGATCAATTTCAAGTTAAGCTAGGTTTACCTTGGTTGACTACCATACATGCTGTTGCTTCACCTATCCATAAGTGTCTTAAGTTTATTCATGATGGAGAAGTGAAGATGATTAATCATAGTCTATATCAACCTTCTAGGCCTAGAGATTGTGCTGCTCTAGATTTCTTTTGGCCTTCCTTACCTAATTCATGTCCTCCTAGACTTGATAATATTTTTTGATCATATCAAGCTTATAAGCATCATAAAATCCTTGAATTAAGTTCACCTCCTATGGATCTTAATCGCGGTCTTTTACCTACACCTTCGATACCTCCTTTAACTATGGCTTCTAGTTCTGTTAATCAAGTTCCTTCTACCAAATCTGTTAAAGATCTTGTGATTGTTTATCCTATGGTTGATAATCCTATTAATCTTCCTAAAGAACCTGTGAAGGATCCTATGATTGTTACTCCTAGTTCTCAACCTCTTTCAAATAAATCAAAATGTAATCATTCTGCTAATGAACGTCGTAAAAAGCATCGTTCTCATGCTAAAGCTAAAAGATCTCTACCTTCTTTAGATAAATCTATGCATAATGTGTTAGACAATGTTGCTACTTATAATGATGTTCACATGCATGATTATGATGATTCTATTCATATCTTAGATCCTATTTTGATTAATTTGGATGAAGAAGATACTCTTGATGATACTGATGATGTTAATGATGAATATGTGACTATTGACATTGACATTGATTTACCTAATATGCTTTCATCACAATTAACTCTTACACCTAGTGTCGAACATAGTGATTCTCAAGAGGATCCTTGTTTGGAACTGGCTATCATTCCTACTATATTGGATATAGTCCCTCTTGCGAGTTACCCACCTTCCCTAAATGATATACAAAGAGATGGGGGAAGTAGGTGGCACGCTTGATCAGCTTGTCCTTCGTGGTAGCTTTGTTGTGTGTTTTCCTATTGTATTGTGCTTCTCTCGTAATGTGTTTGCTAAATGTTGTTAGATTCTTTTACATGATCCTTGTTACTCAGTAGGTGCAAGGTGATAAAGGAATTGAAATTGTTGTTCCAAATGCTTCTATATGTATCTCTATTCTTCTATGCATTGTTCAATGTTATGTCGTAATTGTGCTATTATTTGTAAATGTTTCCTCGTATAATCTACTTGGATTCGAGATATGGTAGCACTAATTCTTTTTGGTCTCCATGTCATGGTCTGAAAAGATTCTCCTTCATATATCTTATGTGATCTTTCATCCTTTGTGATTGTAGTTCTACTGTCTTTGGGGAATGATGTCAATTCATTTTCAATAATATCATATATATATATATTATCTTATGATCATACTGACCCCATAGAAAGTAGATCCCTTCTGTGTTCTCTATATGTTTATGTGATATTTCCTTTGATTTGTCTTCATCTGGGGGCATCTCGACATGGTAATAAGTGGAGTTGTTTATGTTTCCGTTAAAGCCATTGCTCCTGTTAAAGTGTTAGCAATGACTTTAACGTGGGGGCATACGCTCTACTCACCTGTTGCACACACACACTTTCAAATATGCACATATTTTTCAAGATACTTCTTTTCCCTTTTTGGATTAGTAACTAATCCTTAAAGCATAGATTTATATTTTAGGATCTCTTGATCCCTTCAGTTTCAAATATACACATATTTTGATCCCTTAAGGTCTGAAGTGTCCTTAAGATTGGATCTCTTTTATTTTTGGTTTTTTTATTATGGAATAGAATATTCCTAAGGATAAATCCTTGATGGGTTGACTAATGAGTAGCCACATTCACTAGGCAGTTCAATTCCATCTTTCCAGTTGCACCATTTTCCTGTGTGGTTCACAATGGCACATAAGTTCTCATTGGGCGAGGTAATCAAACCTTCATTCTCTCTCTAGAGATGTTTCTCTTATTGTGATTTAGGAGTCAATGAAGACTTGAGTCCCTAGGGGCTTAAGGTTTCTCTTTTTCCCTTGGATTATGATAAGATTATCTTGTTATTCTGATCTTCTTTACCAAGAGTTTGCATCGAGTCCATACTCTTGCTAAAGTGGGGGCTTAATGTATCATCTTAAAATGGAAGCACTTCCATGATAAGAGTGTTTAGCCCTCCGAATAAGTGGTTTGGGGTCATGTCAAGTGCCTTGATCGGGTCTTTGCATGTATTTGGCTTTTCTCCCTACTTTCCATTTCTTCCCCGCACTTGATTTCTTCATTCTAGGTGAAATTAGGGTTAGGATCTTAAGGATTCTCCTAAATTTCCCTCTTCTATGGCTCTATTTTCTAGGTAGGGTTTAGAAATGGATCCTCTCAGGATTCATCATAGTAATCATAGGATTTTATGTCTATCTCTGACATTCTATCCTATTTTGACATCAGTTCTAGGTTTCTGGGCATCCCCGGGACCTCCTGACTTGGTTCTGAGTCAATTTGGGACTAGGGTCAAGGTTGAGTTAGAACCTGACTAGGTCAGGGTCAAGCTAAGACCCTGATTAGGTTAGGGTCAAGCCAAGACCCTGACTAGGTCAGGGTCAACCTCGACTTTGACCCCTTCCTCCAAAATTTCAATTTCCAGAATCTCCGAGCTTCGGGCTTTTGGGAGATTTATTTTCCCACTTCTGGGTCAGCCATTTTAGGTTTTAGGATGGTAAATATTTTAATTGCATTTAATCTAGGTATATTTTCTAAAGGTGAGGACCTAATTGGGATTTAATTCTCCAAGGTGGCCCATCTAGAGGAGTGTGCCCTAGATCACTATAAAAGGAGGCCTTCCTCTTTCATTTTCACATCAAGTTTTCATATCTCATAATCAATTTTGCAATCAAGCATCTAGAGCTCTCAAGTGCAAGCAATTCTTCAAGCATTCAAGTGTTCAAGCATCCATCCATCAAGGAGATCTGTTGTTAGCTATTCAAGGATTCAATCTCTTTGGAGCCCCCTTGAAGATCCATCCTTCTCCATTCATTCAAGCCTTCTCATATGCAAAGATGAAGTCAATATTGGTGTTGAAGATCAAATACCATTGATTGGAGACA
This sequence comes from Chamaecyparis obtusa, assembly GCA_027943335.1. Taxonomy (NCBI): domain Eukaryota; kingdom Viridiplantae; phylum Streptophyta; class Pinopsida; order Cupressales; family Cupressaceae; genus Chamaecyparis; species Chamaecyparis obtusa. The sequence continues at coordinate 293,317 of BSBK01000545.1, forward strand.
TCCTACATCCATTGAAGCATTCCTACTTGTGGATTTGAGGATTCGAATCCTCTACAAGGACTTCAACATAAGCGAGGTACAAGTGCAGAGTTTTGGATCTGAAAGTGAATTTGGATACCCTTTTCGGCAAACTTTCAGGATCTGCAAATAGAATTTGAATAGACTTCAAATAAAGAATGCGGTATTTGACCTTTTATGAGGGTCAAACCTGAGTTGAGCCATCTTGAGGAAAGATTTATGGGTTTTCTCTATCTCAGCATTTCCAGTCTAGGATAGGTTTCAAATTTTCCCAAAAGTGCACACAGACATCAGAATTCAACATTTTCCGGATCTGCCCTAATTTGAGGTTAGTACTTGTATTTCAATTATTCTATATTCTAAACATAATTCTCCACATAGGGAAATATTGCATTTACTCTCTCTTCCTACTCTTTTCCATAAATTGATTCGATTGTGCATTAACCTTTTGGTTGATCAAATCGGATCTCTTCTTTGGGGAATTTGGGTTTGAGAATAGGTCTCATAGTTCCCCCTCTACATTTGAATAGAGGTGGATCCATTTTACCTCTATTCAAGAACACACTAAAGTGAGCTAAAATTGGTCCCAACATGAACAGTAATGAAGTGCTTACTTTTTATGATGGTACTATACATATACATATATAATATGTATATATATGTATATGTATATGTATATATATATGTATATATATGTGTATATATGTGTGTGTGTGTATATATGTGTATGTATGTATATATTGATCTAGTGCAACTAGGAAAATCCAAAAAAGGATAGTCCAAACCTTGTACTCACAACAACAACACAACGGAAAATACAACAAGAGAATACTCAAATAGAATTTTTATTCAACATGCCCGACTATAAGGCCTTCTGGGTTAGGACCAAATACAAAAAATTACAATAGTAATCCTACAATCCTCTAGCTAGTCCAGCTCTGTAACACATCAACAATTGGTAGAAATACTAAGGAAGATCTAAACTTGAGCTCACAAGCCACCAAGCAATCTCCTTGTCTCCAAGAATGCAAACCACTAGCTCTACTATTAAGAATATTAGACAAACAATCTGATCTACAAGATCTCATAGGATCCAAATTACTATTTCCTCTATCTCCTTTTCCTCCCCTAAACAACTACCTAAACCTTCCTTAAATACATTTCTTCAACCACAAGTCGTCTGGAAGAAAGATATAATTCCTAAGCCCAATTCGGCTCCTAAGCAAACAAATATTAAATGCAATACAAGTTGGCTCTCAAATAGCCTTACAAAAAATTAATTCTCCATGTCAGCCTCTAGATCCACCTAGGAGAATGCAACACAAGCTACCAACATTAAATACATCAAGTCAACCAACCAAATCCATAAGAACTCTAGTCAGTAAGCCAAAATATTGAGCATTAGACGTAAAAGAAACTAAGCAAGCTAGGCATCACCAAGAAAGCACCTTGACTGAGCACCATAAGCATCGCCAAGCACATGTTCGACCAAGCACCATAAGTTTTATCGAGTTCCTTCAGTGACCAAGCCTCCTTTAATGACTGAGCCCCTTAGTCAAAGCCATGACCGAGTAACATAGAAACACTCCAACACAACACACAAATATGAAAGATTGCCAACTTCCCTAGGATGCTCCTGCATTAGACACCCTAGGTGCAAAAATATGTTCTCAAAGGCTGGAAGATCATCTTACGGGATTCAACACATAAACCCTGAACTGGTTCTTCACATACATGTCCTCCAAGTCTTCAACTTGCACACTCTTCCACTTTTGCTTTCTCCACCTTTTCAAGTCTTTCCTCGACAATCCACATCTCTGTTCTCCATACTGATCTCCAATCCTTTCAAGATCCTTCGAATCAACTCATCTCCCAAAGTTTAGGTTCCTCCTACCGAGTGTTGTATCTAGCAAAGGCATCAAGGAAAACTTCTTGCCACTCTTCTCAACAGTAAACATATTCTTGACACAATCATGCACAACCTTGTAATCATACTGCCAAGGTCTACGGAGAAATATATGATAACTACTTATATCCACAATATCACACAACAATTGATCCTTACACAGGACAATTTGAAAATCAACAAGACATTTCTCCCTCACTTCCAAAGCATGAACATCTTGTAACCAACCAATCCTATAAGGATAAGGATGTCTCATTCTCTTCAAACCAAGTTTCTAAACCATCTCCTTAGCTACAAGGTTATCAGTACTACCACTATCCACAATCACATTACAGAGTTTACCTCCTGACTTACATCAAGTTTTAAACAAGTTACTCCTCTAAAAAGGTTCCACCTTCGTACTAAGCAATGTTCTTTGAACCAACAAGTTTTCTAACTCCACCTTAGGTTCATTCAGAATGTTCTCATTCACCACAACAGTTCTTTGATCACCAATCTTCTTATGTGTGCACTCAAAAGATCTATGTCCTTCTTTCCCATGATTATAACAAGTAACCCTAAAGGTAACCTTTCCTATCCTCTTCCTTGGTTCAACAAGTTTCAATTCATCCTCAGTAGTTGGTTTATCCTTAACTAAGTGATCTTGTTTCTCCTTCCCTCAGGAATTACCATGTTGTCTCCTCTTCAACTTATCTTCTACCTTCATAGCATATTGATAAGCATCCTCAACCGAATCAATCTTCAACATACCAATCTCATCATGAATATTAAATCTCAAACCATTCACATATTTAGCTACCTTTTCCTTACTGAGTTCTCTGTACCTAGACTGAATAGTCAACTTATAGAACTCTTCGGTATAGTATGCAACAGTCAATTCTGTCTACTTCAAATTCTACAAATTTTTAAACAACTCAAGTTCATAGTCGAAAAGTATGAACTTAGCTTTCAATTTAGCCACCATCAACCTCCACCGAGTGATCTTCATTTCACCTTCATCTTCTCTTTCTTCCTGCAATTCTTACCATCAAAGAGCAGCATGTCAGGTTTCAAATTTGTTTGTGCCAACCTCACTCTAAGAGGATCTTCAATTTCTTCAATCTCAAAGAAGTCTTCTAACTCACCAATGAAATCAATCAAGTCCTTAGGTCTCAAAGTACCAGAGAAGTTAGAAACTTCCATTCAGTAACTAGTACTTAACCAAGCTCCAAATCTCTACAACCAACCAGTTTTGTCTTCACCAAACCTATCCCTCCGATCGGTTCTATCATCTCCACTAGATCCAGAAGCTTCAAAGTCTTCAACAGCTTCCTCATAGCCATCATCAGTACCAAGATTCCTTGGCATACCAATAATAGCCCTCATGATCTCAGCCATCATGTCATCCTTCATCAATTCCATCCCAGATCTGACATCCGATCTGACCTTTTCAGAAATATTTGATTCCATAGTATCAAAAAGATTTGTAATCTCCCTAGGGTCCAATCTTCTCAGAGGCATCTCCAAATATCCTCATAAACCCAAGGCAAAAAATTACCAACCCAAGGTCCTGGTGCAAATTGCCTCAACTCGGCGATCAGTCCATACACTCAAGAACTTCAAGCTTTGATAACACCTAACACATTGCAACTAGGAAAATCCAAAAAGGGATATTCCAAATCTTGCACTCACAACAAAAAAATAATGGAAAACACGAGAATACTCAAATATAATTTTCATTCAACTTACCTAGTTGTAAGGCATTCTGGTTTGGGGCCAAATACAAACAATTACAATAGTGATCCTGCAATCCTCTAGCTAGTCCAGCTCTGTAATACATCAGAAACTGGTAGAAACACTAAGGAAGATCTAAACTTGATTTTGTAAGCCACCAAGGAATCTCCTTGTCTCCAAGCATGCAAACCACTAACTCTGCTATTAAAAATATCAGACAAATAATTTGATCTGCAAGATCTCATAGGATCCAAATTACTATTTCCTCTATCTCCTTTTCCTCTGCTAAACAACTACCCAAACCTTCCTCAAATACATTTATTCAACCATAAGTCACCTGGAAGAAAGAAATAATTCCTAAGCCCAAGTTGGCTCCTAAATAAACAAATATTAAATGCAATACAAGTCAGCTCTCAAATAGCCTTACAAACAATTAATTCTTCATGTCAGCCTCTAGATCCACCTATGAGAATGAAACACAAGCTACCAACATTAAATACATCAAGTCAGCCAACCAAATCTATAAGAACTCTAGTCGGTAAGCCAGAATATCGAGCATCAGTAAAAACAACAGAGAAAGCTAGGCATCTTTGAGCAAGCACATTGACTGAGCACCACAAGCATCACTGAGCATAGGTTCTACCGAACATAATTTTTTTTACCAATTTCCTTCAGTGACCAAGCCTCCTTCAATGACCGAGCCCCTCAGTCAAAGCTGCAATTGAGTAACACAGAAACACTGCAACACAACACACCAATATGCAAGATTGCTAACTTCCCTAGGATGCTCTTGCATCATACACACACACAGACATATGTATATGTATATATATTATACACACACACACACACACACACATATGTATGTATGTATGTATATATATACATACTTTTAATATTTCAGAGTTTGAAAGGAAATAATAATCTATAGATGATCTTTTAGAACTAAGATTTAGGCCCTTTTCAAAATATAGATAAATAGAAGGATAGATAATACCTGGTTTTGAAGCTTTTTGTAGAGTCTCCTTGATGATGCCTTCTAATTTTCTGCTATAATTCAACCTCTATGACTACTTCAATTTTTCTCCAATTTTGCTATATTTTGTCCTCCAAATCTGTTGTATTTCACCCTCCAAACTTGCTATATATTTCACATTTTGGTCTGCTATTCTTCCTCTAGAAATGACTGTAACTTTAGTATGAATTATTACTGATATGGATCATATTCAAATGGATCTGTTGCTCTTCTGTTATGGTGTGAATTAGGTAGACATGTTATGTTTTTTATGCATGCCTTAATTCACACCGTAACTCCTTTATATGTGTTCAAGAGGTGTCTTATCAGCATAGTAAGGTAGCCAACTTGCATATGAAAGTGGGCCTTTAATAATTAATGTTTATTCAGCTGAAGAGTTTAAGTATGCAAGTCATCCCTCTTCATAGTATAATATTTGATATGCAAGACATCCCTCTTGCCAACATTAAGTCATCCCTCTAGGATATTATAAGAATATTTATTTAGAGTTTAATACAATATTTATGAGATCTATTATTTATTATTTTTCTTAGCATATTGATCTTTCCGAAAAGGCCACAAATATCAACACTCCCTCTTGGTCTCAAGGGAAGATCACGTAAATCTCATAATGTAATCACAAGTTCTTTATCACACTAGATATCACTCTGACATATGAATTATCATCCTCAATAGAAATCTAAGTGATCTCAATGAATATGGAACCATCAATAAAAACATAAAATATATATAATGTATTCATACCCGATGTAATCAATGTGATTAACCATCCTCAAGATGTCCCAACCTTTGTAATATCATCTACTACAATATGTAAGGTTACTCAAACATAACACATAATGTAAGCATTGTTCACATGTAATGAGTGGTAAGAAACATCATTGACATTATTATTATGATGTATACATTAATCACATATAGATCTCAACTCTATGTATTGCATTATCTAAATAATAGATCTCAAATCTATGTAATTAGAAAATAAAACAATAGATCTCAAATCTATGTAATAATCATAAGAGGTATTGTAACGCCCCACCAGGGAACCTAGGAGAGATTAACCTATAACTTGCTACTAAGTTTGATGAACATTTTTTTTTAAAGTTAACAAACGAGATACACAACAGTGTAGAAGCAATTACTATTTACTCACATTAAACCAAAAACCAAAATAGATTACAAATCTTGAGGGTTCCATGACGTAGAATTACTTAAGAATAAAGAAACAACTAGATAAAGATAACAAATGATTCCATAGCATAAATGATACAAATACAACTTACAACAATATATAAAATCCTCATGGACATCCATGATAACTAATACAATGACATCCACTGCACATGTCACAGGGTATGTAATAATAAATCTAAACAAAGAAGTACAATGTCCATATTAGGTATCACATGTGATACTCTAATATAGGACTACATAAATGAAGGTATGATAAGAAACCAACAATGAAGAATCAATAAAGAAGCATAAAGGCATCTAACTGTAGAAGTATCAACAACACCGGCACCAGGATGTCAAATCTCAAATGGTAAAGAATCACTACCACCCATCCGTGTAGAACCACAAAGGCCTACCCCACCGTGCTGAAGAGATAACCACAAACCCCAATCGGATGAACAAAACTAAAGAAGGATAAAACCACTGAGCAAGGAATCCTGAAAGCTCTCTACTCAAGGTTTACAAAAATAAAGTGAAATGTGAGACATACTAATCCAAAGGCATAAAAAGAAACTCAGGAGATGACTTAGGCTACATGCTATGGGAGTGTCATCACATGTCTATCTACTTGAGTTACCCTGGACTGGTCACTCTAGACCCCAGACCCTCAAGCATTGAGTTACCCTGGACTGGCCACTCTGGGCCCCAGACCCTCAAAACGATCCATGTGGGATTAGAATACTCTCTCTCAGATATGAGGAATTCTAATCATAACCATAATCTAAATTATCTTCTTAAATGATCTAAATTTTTTTAATTACTAAGTTATCACTTAATTACATAACTTATGATAGGTTACCCAGGACCACTTTGGGTCCCAACCCCTATTGTAAGCCACTCCCCTAAGATGCACCTATTCAACCTCCCCTAGGCTCATAATCTCATAAACATCAAAATAGGTATACTACCAAGTAATCCCAGAAGCAGTTTCACACATAAGAAACTGACATGATTACAAAGATACCAAAACCAGATGGAAAATCAACAAGAGCCCATAAGATCAAAACATAGATGATAATCAAAATAAGCACACACATCAAACGTGTTGCTGAAAACAAATCCAATTGATAAAGATCCCTACCTCTGTTTCCCCTTAGGTCATTCTAATACCCGACATCACATAATGCACAAGAATTGTAGTTCAAAAACAAGAAGCCAACACTCACAAATAAAGATCTGAATAGGAATCTTCAAGCAATGAAACTTCATAATGAACATGATCCAAACAGAATATAGATCGCATAAAAATGATAAAAGAATCATGACATAACAAGCATATTAATGTCACTAATAAATAAAATATTCCCTAATAATGTTCTAGGAATTCAGTAGAATAATTGCCCAGTTTTGGTACATACATAAGCATTTAGCAACTAATTGTTTCTATAACAAAAGAACATTCCACACTTACCAATATCACTTTTCGAATATTAAATCTAATATTCAAATTAAACATATATTCTTTTATCAACAATAAATTGTAAACTAAATTACCTTCAAAATTATATATATATATATAAAATCATAATCCAACTAATAATGCTATAGAAAAGAAATTAATTTACTCAAACAAAATTTAATTAAATTTAGCAACTAACATCAATTAACAATCATAAAATATTAAATCATATATTATTACAAACTAAATTAGTAATATAGAAATTTATGATACTTAGTAACTAACAAACTTATTAACCAAAATCAAATTAATCTAAAACAAAATTTATATTAATTAATATATACTTATAAACAAAATCATATATATTAAATTCTAAATTAACTAAATAAATACAATTATTTAATAATACAAATTTCATAAACCAAGTTTTTAAAAAGAAAATGAAAGCTTTTGGTGTGGGGGGGGTCCATGGCTCCCCTCCCAACACCATGGGACCACGACAGTACTCCCTGGTACTGCCGTCATAGTCCCTTGGGACTGCGCGCGGTAGTGCCAGGGCTGCCATGCAGGGGTAGGGTAGGGGGGTTTGGTGGCCCCCGCCCCCCCCTTAAAACATTTGAATTTTTCTTTTATATTTACAATTAATTTTTTTAATAAATTTTAACAATTCCAAAACAACCTTAATTTATATGTTTTTTTAATTTTGTTTTATAATATTAACTCCCACTCTCAAGGCATATATATATATTTTTAAATATATATATATATTAACATATACTAATTTTAATTAAAATATTTTCCTTCTTTAATATAAATATGTTTTTGAAAACATATAACAAGAGGAATATGTCACATGCACCTAATTGCATTGACTTTTCCCACAGTTACCTTTTTACTATGACTGTATATATATATTTTAATACCAGAAGATAGAAAAAAATATTGGAGGACCTATCATTGTCAACAGAGAATATTCTGATTCTCTCCAAACTCAAAAGAATTTAGCCCATTAATTTGATTGTGTAACTTTTAATTTTCTAAAGCAAAAATATATATAGAGAATGATTATTTAAATTCTAGGATAAATATTTATACCCAGATTGGGTTTTTTAAATAACCAATAGATTTTCCTCTAACATGAATTTATTTATTTCAAACCCTATAGTAGAACTATAGGCCATGACTAATTTATTGATTTCTAGGCAAACCGTGAAGAATTAATTAACGAAATTTGGCCAGCATAACGGTACAATGCCAAGTTGCAATAAAATACAAAAATCAACTATACTAGGTTTTCTGAATACCCAGATCTAATAAAAACACAAAAAGACAAATGAATGTAAAAACAGAGATAACAAGCAAAATTCAATGCCTACCTTAGATCCAATGCCAGAAACTGAAAAAGAAAACCCTTGTAGATCTGAGAACAAAATTCTCTCCAAAATCAAGCCCCAACTTGCAGATCTAAAAGCTATGTTGCAAACAGGTGCCTGATCCCGATGCACAGAGAAATTCAAATCATCATGTAGCCACAACAATCCACAAATCTCCAAAATACCAAACACACAAGCTTGCCCAAAAATCTTCTCCAAAACCTATCTCCCCCAAAATGAATGCAATAATCTCCTAATAGGAATTCAATTCCCAAATTCATGCAATCTCAAAAGACAACTCAAAAGCTAACTCAGAGTTCAACTCCAAATCAAAAAATGACTCATAAGACAACTTCTGATCCAACTCTAATTCCAAAATTGAGAGTAAATACAATTAATTAATTAAAAATATCTTTTAAAAGCACAACTCAACTTGGCTTTTGAAAACTAGTTGTTATCTTTTTGAAAACAATTCCTTTTTTCCAATTTTGCACATGTTATAATTAAAATTCATTTATTAAATAAATTAAATACCTAATGCATCTCAAATTCATGCAATTAATTATTTAATCATTTAATAAAATATGCAAGCATAATTTAAATCATTTTCAATTAAGCACATGTTAATAATTTAAAACCCAAATTAAATAAATTAAATATTTAATACATCCTAAAGCATGTAATTAAATATTCAATTATTTAATAATACATTCAAGCATAATTAATCCTAATTTCAATTAAATAATCAATTAATTCTAATTAATCAAATAATTGACTTTAGATAATTTTCCAAATTAAACATAGGAACATAATTAAATCATTAAATTCAACTATAATCCTAAGATCGATAATCATATAAAATCACCTAAATAATCATGAATCAACTTAATCAAGCATAGTAAAATCAAGCACAATAAAATCAAGCAAACTAAAACCATGCACAGACTCAAGAACGGGATCCATGAATTCATGCCAACCAGGTGAATTCGGGTAAGGTAGTCAAACAGACACTTGTCCAATCCTAGGATAATTAGGCTTAGGTTAGGGTTTTGGGTCTATGTATTATCTCCCCTCTTTACCATTGAGACAAATGTTTGTGGGCATGCTCACTCCTGCCAATTCAGGGAAGATGATGTCCTGTATTTGCAAACCTATCATCACAAGATGAAGCATGTACATACAATAATATATAACAGACAATGGCAGGGATTGGCCGATTGTGTGGATCTCACAAGCAAGTAACTACGACTCTATCCCTCAACCACATCAGGCACATCAAATAGAAATATAAAATAAACACATTGACCATACACATGGAAGTATGGGGTTAGTAAAATCATAAGCATCAATGATCTCATAACATATAATCTATCATTCTAAAATAATCATAACATTTATAAAATTGGACTAGGGGCGAGGTACTAAAGGTATCGTCAACATAACAATAGATCTTTAATCTATGTAACAATAGATCTTTGTAATCATAAGAATAATCATCAAAACTTTAATCAATAGGTCTCAACAATAATGGAAGCATCTTGACAAGATGTAAATTCAAATAAAACACTAACCTCAAAGTGTAAATCTCCTCCTAATGAGATCCCATCCACAAGCTCTCAGAAGTCACATCCACAAGTTGTCTGAAAGATAGTCTTCATTGATGATTCTATTCCAAGAGCCTCAATGCTCTAATATCCAAGAGCCTCAATGCTCAAAATATGCAAGATCCTCAATGCTCAAATATCAAGAGCCTTAGTGCTCAAATATGCAAGAGCCTCAATGCTGAAATATGCAAGAGCCTCAACACTCAAATATGCAAGAGCCTGAATGATCAAATATCAAGAGCCTCAATGCTCAAATATGCAAGAGCCTCAACACTCAAATTTGCAAGATATGTTAGTATAGAAAAATACCCATAATAACTTGATCATTACTTTAACATAACAAAAAAATCATATTCATAATGGAAAGTAATATTTGATTTATTTACAATAAGTGATGTTAAAATATAACAAAGAATTAGAAAGATTTTATAATATGAATTTTAATGTTCATGAAGGTCCATATCTAAACTCCCTCACAAGGTGAAGACTAAAGGACAAGGCATTCGGATTCTGTTTCTTTTACTTTTGCAATAGAGGCTTGATGATTGTTTCATTCAGGACAATTTGGTGCCTTGTGACCAAATTTGTCACATCTATAATATTGTACCTTAGAGAGATCTCTCTTTTAAATTTTTTTGTTTTGATAGTCTCTTCCTCTCCATCCATTATTGTGAGAGTTCCCTTCTTGCTTATTTTGATAATCTCTCTTTATTTTGTTCCTACATTTTCTATCTTGAGATTTTCTTTTGAAGTCATCTTTCTTTCTTAATTGGGAGTATAAAATTTGAAGGTCTTCTTTAAAATTCGATCCTCTAGATATTAGTATTGACTCTTCTTAAAGATAAACCATATTTAATTTATCAAATTTAGTCATTTTAGGATGTGCACTGATTCCTTGAGTAAAGGAGTCCCGCAAAAGAGACCTAATCCATTAAGTGCTATCATAGATAGTTTATTTTCATCGTAGGTGTGCACAATAGTTGCTAATTGATTTCTTAACTCAGTAATTCTCATAAAGAATGATGTGATAGATTCTCCCCGTCTCATCTTGATTCATGAAATTTTATTTTTAAGAGTCACAATTCTACTCAAGGATTATTAATTTCAAACATTCCTAATAATGTAGAGAACATTAGATGAGATGACTCTAGAAAGGAGATTATGGGTATGATGTGGTCTTTCATGTTATCAATTAGAATTCTCATAGCCTTTTTATTACCCTTTTTCCATTCACGTGTTTCATCTTCATTCATTTCAGTTTTAGGTGGATCTTCTATAATTGAATCTAGTTCTAGTTCTCTGAAGGCAAGTAGTATTCTAATTTTCCAAGATAAGAAGTTTGTGGCTTGAGAAAGCTAGGGTTTCCAAATGAAATAAAATAATTACAACATACTTTTTGATATGAATACCCAAATGGAAATTACATTAACCTTATATTTACTATATAAGATGACAATTAGAATGTCATTAATATTGTCAAATGCACTAAGCATGATCTCAACATATTAAGGGTACTAGGGAGCCGACCAAAAAGCCTTTCCTAGTTGATACCACCTTACCGTCACCTTGATTCTTTATATATTGCAACTGATATAAGAATTTGAACATAATCTAATGATGCTTTAGACTGACATGTGTACTATGTGAGTTCACATATTAAACATGATCATATCTATAACTTGAATGATATTATGATCAATCTCGACTAGAATCATGAAGATAATTCATATCAAGTGCAATATGAATAATATGTAATCATTGTTCTCATGGGTATCTTATTACATCAAATCATTGAATTATGAAATGATACTATATGATTACAAAATGAATGTTGATCCCAACCAAATGAAAACTTGAAACATTAAGGATGATGCAAATGTAACATATCAAATATAATATGATTCCTATGTCACTAATGATCACATAACCAAAATGATGAGACTATCATGATGGAATACATGTCTCTATCGATTAAATAACCAAACTAATCAAACTATCATGATGAAATATATACTAAACTAGAAATATATGCAAATATTGAAACATAACTATCACTACAATCATCACCATAGTAGAATAATATAGTCATAGTTCTAGTTAGTGTGTTTGGAAAAAAAAGACAACTTAGGTAAGGAACAATAAACTCTCCCTTTATCCTTGTTGACAAATACACTAAACTTTCTCCCCCCAGGTATGTGCAGGATCATGGTATACCAAATTATGGCCTTAAGTGGCAATGAAAAATTAGAAAATCAGGGTTAGTCAACTTGACATAAAAAGTTGAACATCTTATCAACCTTATGTGAAAAAGTTGTAAGAATAAAATCTATAGGAAATTGAATGTAGCTTCTAAACTACTAGCCCTTATCTGAAAAAAAATTAATCTAATTGTTCAAAATTTTAGATTTCAATGCAGTAGTACAAAATTTTTAGGGAAAATATAAAAAGTACGTGTATTTCTAACCACCTTAATCACAATCAAATGATAATACATTTTTCCAAGATTCTAGATATAAGTAGTAGACTCATGCCTAGATGTGATGCATTTTTTTTTGTAATTTTTTTCCAAGTAAATAATTAATTATGAATTTTATGCTACAACTCATTGAAAATTAAAAAACTCTCATGTCTGACCACCTTAACTAATTCTAAACTTTACAAAATGGAAAACTTTTTTTTTCTTATAGAGTCGAAACATAGAATGTGATGCACATTTTGGATTTCAAAAAGGTTAAACGGTTTGAAAGTTATAGGTTTTTTTTTTAATGGGTATGTCAATTACGACTTTAAAGATAACTCAATTAAAAATAAGTAATAATTACTTACTAAACTCAAAATTTGACAGCAATTATATTGATGGAAAGCTAATAATGTCTTTAAGAAACCCTTTTCATTTGATCAATTTCGGGTGAAAAAATTGTTGTCAGCTACATGGTCGATGTCTTGAGATCAAAACAAATATGCTAAACATGCCTAATGGGTTGACCATTCACCTTTGGTGTTTCCCAAGGCAAATACCAAGCCTAATCGGATATTGAAATTTTTTGGATATCTGATAATATCAGATATTCTAAAATTTCCTGCCTAATTCAACATTTCATTTTGACTGGTTTTTTCAATTTCAAGTTACATATTAATTTTTTTTTTATGTTAATATTAATTGAGTTGAGTATTTTTTTCAATTTTAAGTTATATATCACAAATTTTTTTTAATATTAATATTAAATGATAATAGCATAGCATTAGTACTATAATATAAATTTTTATATTTTTATTGTATTATATTATTATTATTATTTATTTCTCTATTGTATAATTGTATAATATTAACTTATTAAATATTTATATTATATGTTCAATATTATACCTAAGAGAGAGAGAGAGAGAGATCTCCTACTCTCTCTCTCTCTCTCATGTAATGTGCATATTTAGATGCCAAATTTTGTATATAAAATATTTGATGCAAAATTTGAAATATAAAGGAGCCCATGGGGTTGATTTGCAAATATTAAGAGCCCACATTTGTATCGTCTTAATGACATGTAAAGTGCAAAAATTGTGTTTCCTTACTATGAATGTTGTATCCTTATATTTGTATCATCTTAATTTTGTGTCCTTACATTTGTATTGTCTTAATTCCATGTACATTTGTATCATCAAATGGTGTAATAGTTGGAGTCATTGAGTCAAAATTGGTGAAATGTGTCCAAAGTAAAATGGCGATTCCCTGGGGTGAAGGGATAGTGTTGAAGGATTGCATCTTGACACCAAATGTAGTGTGCCATTAGCTCCGGTTGGGAGGATAAATGCTAGTGACAACCCTATTTCAACCACTGAGTCACTAGAACATTCGCGAACATGCCGGACCAAAGTGTTCCCAATGCGCACTAAGCATGATTCGGCATCAATCTTTCAAGGCTTGTATCTCAGACCTCGTGAGAGGTATCAATGAACCATGAGATGCTACAAGACCACATTTTTGAGGCCTACAATAACCTCTCTCCATTCTAGGAGATTCAAATTTGTTTGAATTTGATACGCCAGTCTCGCTTGATGCCAAAACTTGCAGTGAGGGTTAGTTGAAAGTTGCACCACTGGGTTTCTTCCAAACCATTTGTCCCAACACTGAATGGACTATGCCATTAGCTTCGGTTGGGCGGGTAAACGTTAGTGACAATTCTATTTCCACCACTGAGTCACTAGAACGTTCGAGACCATGTCAGACCAAAGTGGCCCCAAGGTGCACTAAGCATGATTGGGAAGTGATATTTAGAGGTTCGTATCCTGGACCCTGTGAGAGGTATCAAAAAACTGTGAGATGATACAAGACCATGTTTCTAAGGCTTACAATAACCTCTCTCTATTCTGGGAGATTCAATTTTTTTTGAATTTGGCACGCTAGTCCCGCTTGATGCCAAACCTTACACTGAGGGTCAGTTGAAAGTTGCACCACTAGGTTTCTTCCAAACCATTCCTCTCGACACCAAATGGACTACACCATTAGCTCTATTTGGATGGGTAAATGATAGTGACAACCCTATTTTGACCACTAAGTCACTAGAACGTTCGCGAACATGATGGACCAAAGTGTCCCCAAGGTGCACTAAGCACGATTGGACAATGATCTTTCGAGGCTCGTATCTCAGACCCCGTAAGAGGTATCAAAAAACCATGAGATGCTAAAAGACTAAATTTATGAGGCCTAAAATAACCTCTCTCCATTTTGGGAGATTCAAATTTGTTTGAATTTGGCATGCCAGTCTCGCTTGATGCCAAAACTTGCAGTGAGGGTCAGTCAAAAGTTGCACCACTGGGTTTCTTCTAAACCTGACACCAAATGGATGATACCATTAGCTTTAGTTGGGCAGGTAAACACTAGTGACAACTCATTTTGACCACTAAGTCATTAGAACTTTTGGGACCATGCCGAGCCAAAGTGTCCCCAAGGTGCACTAAGCATGATTGAGAAGCGATCTTTCAAGGCTTGATCTTAGACCCTGTGAGAGGTATTAGACAACCATGAGATTTTATAGGACCATGTTTATGAGGCCTACAATAACCTCTCTCCATTCTGGGAGATTTGAATTTATTTGAATTTGGTACACCAGTCTCGTTTGATGCCAAAACTTGCAGTGAGGGTTAGTTGAAAGTTGCACCACTAGGTTTCTTCCAAACCATTCATCCTGATACCGAATGGACTGCACCATTAGCTCTAGTTGGGTGGGTAAATGCTAGTGACAACCCCTTTTTGACCACTGAGTAACTAGAACATTTGCGAAGATGCCAGACCAAAGTGTCCACAAGGTGCACTAAGCACTATTGGGAAGCAATCTTTCAAGGCTCGTATCTCAAACCCCATGAGAGGTATCATTGAACTGTGAGATGCTACATGACTGTGTTTATGAGGCCTACAATAACCTCTGCCCATTCTGGGAGATTCAAATTTTTTTGAATTTGGAATGCTAGTATCGCTTGATGCCAAAACTTGTAGTGAGGGTTAGTTGAAAGTTGCACCACTGGGTTTCTTCCAAATTGTTCATCCCAACACCAAATGGACTATGCCATTAGCTCTAGTTGGGCAGATAAATGCTAGTGACAACCCTGTTTTGACCACTGAGTCACTAGAACATTCCAGACCACGCCGGACCAAAGTGTCCCCAAGGTGCACTAAGCACGATTGGGAAGTGATCTTTTGAGGCTCGTATCTCAGATCTCATGAGAGGTATCAAAGAACCATGAGATTTTATAGGACCATGTTTTTGAGGCATACAATAAATTCTCTCAATTTTGGGAGATTCAAATTTATTTGAATTCGGCACACTAGTCTCGCTTGATACCAAAACTTGCAGTGAGGGTCAGTTGAAAGTTGCACCACTAGCTTTCTTCCAAACCATTTGTCTTGGCACTGAATGGTCTACGCCATTACCTCTTTTTGGGTAGGTAAATTCTAGTGACAAGCTCATTCAGAACACAAATTTAGTAGAACATTCACGAACATGCTAGACCAAATTGTTCTGAAGGTCCACTAAGCACCATTGCATACGTTGGCAAGAGTTCTAGTTTATCAAGAGGCAAAGTAAACCTTTAAATGGATCCTTTGATTGGTGTGTCAAGAGGCAAGTGTTTTGATATTTTTTATTGATTGATAATCCTTTGTAAATGATCATGCATTGTAAGCCATTAAAAGGCATTGGGAAGGGCTAAATGTATCTAGGGGTCACTAGGGGTGATTAAGTTAATCCTAGGTTAGTTGGATTGATCTAAGGACCTATAATGTCTATAATGGATATAAAATGGCCAATAGAGTCAATCAAATGATGTAAAAGCACTTGAAGTGCTAAAATATGGAATTTGCCTATATTGGCAAAATAAGCCTATAAGGCTCATATGGGGTTATAGGTTAGTTTGGGTTACAAAGGTTGTTTTAAACCTTTTTAAAAGTTATAATAAGGGGTATTATATTCAATTTTTCAAGTTGACAACATTATTTGTCAACTTGACAACATCTTTAAATCATACTTTGGTTATGACAGTTAGTTTGGGACTGTTACCAAGAAGCTAGACAGTTAGATAGAGGTTGCAGTCAGGTTTTGAAGGAGTTTTGAGTCTTTTTTCTAGGGGATCTATGTGAGTGAATGGGGGATGTTGAGTTGGGAGTGTAAGGAAGAAAAAATGTAATGTTTTACAATCAATAAACAAAGATTTTCTTTGCATGTTGTTAACTATCCCGTGGAACAATCAGTGCAACAACAAATTAATGTGCTTGACTTGAATATGATTTGGGTTGGGTAGTGAAGTAAATACATTGATTTGATTATTGTTTACATATTCCATGCATTACTTTCATTTTTTTATTGTTCTTAAATAAAACCAAGTGATTGTTGTTCTATGAATGTGACTGGTTGAAGGGTACAGTCAGTGTGTAGGGATTGTAGTCTCATTAAGGGATTGAATCTCCCACCTAATATGACTAATGTAATTGGTGGGAGAAGTCAATGATGTACTATATCCTTCTATTATAATTATTTTATGTAGGGATATGTGAAGTGATGGTTGAGAGAACACTAATTGGTGGAGTTTACTGATTGAAGGAGAGCCCATCTTCACACCATTCATTATGGAAGTTGAATACCCTTGAGAAGAGTTGTTATTATGATGGAATATAGATATTAGGATCCATAATAATGTGCTAGGACAACTGGATTGTCTTGGAGAGAGTTACAAAGGTATTTTTTAGTAGACCCTAGGTATATGACCCTAGAAACAAGGGTTTGGTGGCTAGCAAATTTTGTGAGTGGTGAAATTATAAATTTGAAAACATTGTGTTTTGAAGCCTTAAGAAATATTGTTTCATGCTTTGGGGTGTAGGGAGTAAGTGCATATATAAGTTTCTTTGTTATTTGGAGGAAATTAGGCCTAGTTTGTGGGTGCTAGGGTAGTAGATCTTGCATTTGGTCCAAAAGAGTCTACCCTAAGTCTTGGGGAGGATTTAAGGAATCCAAAAGAGTATCTAGATCAACCATTAGTTTCTTGAGTTGTTTGGAGAATTTTGGAGAAAAAGGCTGATTTATGACTGGTGAAGGCTACATTAAGCCTAGAAGGGCTATTGGAGTGGATTGGTGGAAGATGAGTTGACTAGAATTGGTAGATTGGTGGAACATAGTAGATGGAACATATTAAGATGTTATATGGTGCTAAAATCAAGGTGGAAGACCTATTTTAATTTTTGACAAGATGGAGGCTCTAGGTGCACTGCGAGGCCTAGAATGGAGTTGGTGCCAAGAGAAGTTGGGATGAGAGGCTATAGGAAGTGAACTTGTTCAAAATGTTGGATGTGTTGGTTCTCTAAAGTTAGAGCACTCTATTTGACCCTTGAGTTGAGACTAACTCCTTGAGTAGATTCCAAGATGCTTGTAGAATCGTCAAGTTGAGTTGGGTTCCATGAGGGGATAGTAGAGGGCTCTGCATTAGATTTGCTTGGTTGAGAGCATCAAATACACATGAATACAATTTAGCACATAAATTTTGAATTCACTTAAATGATGAATTACACATGTGAACACACATAGCACATAAAGCATACACATAATTTTTTTTAAGTCATGAAGCATACATGTAGCACATAGATTATAAAGCATACCACATGAATTCACTTAAGTCATATGCGTAGCCCATACACATGAATTTTGGTTATGAAGAATGTACTTGAATATAAATGAATATACTTAAGGCATAAATTGTACACATGAGTACATACACACAAGCATATTTACATACTAACAATGAATAAATGAACACATAGTTAACAAATTGGATCAAATATCAAGTTTCATATATAACGAAATGAACAATAATTTTGTACATATTTACATGTCAACATATCTAGATACAATGTGGCATACACCATCTCAAAATGTGTCATATGATATCTCAAAATAAGAAGTTCAACTACTAATTTTTCTAGGACATCCTATTCTACTAGTGGATCATCAAAATGCAACCTTTTTGAAGTACTCTTTGGCTTTGATGGATCTTGCATTCAAACAAAAAAGTGAAACCCCAAGTTAGATTACTCAATTTACATGGTTTCTACGAATAAAAAAGAAAAATTTAGAATCATAGTCAACAATAATAAATAAAATTTAAACTAAAATTGAACTTTCATGTACCTCACCTCTCTGTCTCCTCATGCGGACATGAGACCTAATATATGTCCTTGGTAGTGAAGGAACAATGCCACCAATGTCAACTCTGACCTATATATGTTTGCGAACATGAGATTGATCTACGAGTTATACTATTTAATGTTAAATCCTTGGT
The DNA here is from genome assembly GCA_027943335.1 of Chamaecyparis obtusa. NCBI lineage: Eukaryota > Viridiplantae > Streptophyta > Pinopsida > Cupressales > Cupressaceae > Chamaecyparis > Chamaecyparis obtusa. The sequence goes on from BSBK01000545.1 coordinate 312,419, forward strand.
ATCAAATATATGTTTACAAAATAACTAAATTAACATTAAAACTTATCGGTGTTGAACTTTCTTCAGAAAATGTCAGCTGAGTCATCAGCGATACAAACCCTTGGTGTTCTACCTCCCTCAAACTAGGGGTGACCTACAAAAGTCAAATAGATACTTCATACTATCATAACTTGATCATATTATATATACTTGATAGTAAAATACACACAAATAACTTTAGAAATATACGTACGGTGGGGCTATCACTGTGAATTGAGATGCTTGTGATGCTCTCATGGTGAAAGGGTCTCACGAAATCATTAGACACCACTCTCTATCAAATAAACCATGTAAATTAAAAATGAGTATGCACAACTGAAAAGTACACATGTATGCATAAACAAACTAAATTACTTAATTACCTTCCCCTTGTCAATGTCTGATGCCTGCACCCACTCACATTGCCCCCCAGTGGAAACTGGTGACACCTACATCAATATGTAATAAGATGATCGTAAAAATTAGAAAACACATGTACATGTATACTATTATAATAATTTAAGGAACCCAATGAGTACATTAAAACATATGTACTGTGGAAGTATCAAGGCCAAATGATATGGCTGAAAGTGTGGACCCCTCCACCTATGCCATCTCCTCCTCTATCATCAACTGAACATAAATGTAACACATAAAAAAACATAAGTGGGAAATTATTATAAGAAAATTATACTAAAAATACCAATGTTTAAAATTAAATATAATGTAAAAAGTGAACTGTTTACCCTTACCATAACAGTAGGAGTCCATGGCTCTATATGCCCCTAATGCACATCTTCATGAGGTGATTGAATGTCTGTAGTGTGCTATGTAGTATCGTCCACCTTGAAGACATAGTTATATGCATCACTATCATTCAAGGGACCTAAGCATAGATTCTTGCACATAATGCAAGTGTGGGGCACACAAACATGTGAGCTCGTGGAGGATGTGGAAGGGACAGAAGCATTAGGATGAGGAGGCAAAAATGTTGTGCTCTACATAACTAGCAGATCACTTAAGGTGTGAATGGCTCGAATAGTCTATGAGTCAGCCTCAACAATAATATTAGGATGCTGCACTTTAGGAGGTGGTGAATTCTCAGGAGGGGGGACATATGTGCTGAATTTCACCCAGTGTGCCCATGGACTGTCCTAAGGTGCCTAAGCCTACACCCTAGTTTGGTCTCATACTCCAATAATTGACCTTGTGACTGAACAAAAATTTAGCATACAATTTTTTAATGAAATAAAATGGGACATCCAAATCGCTGTGAGGTGGTCTATCAAAAACCATCCACCAACAGTCCCAAAAGTTGTCACGTATTGCATTATTTGTGCACCATTTAATTGACAACTTGGGTTTTTTAGGGTCCACTTTTAGACCATTTTTGGGATCCACAAAAAGATTACATATGTCATGTTTTGTTATGTTTAGGTTCATAACTTGATCATAGTCAACCCCATCATCAAACTAGGCATGTATGGAATCATGCCAAAGAAGTGCAACATTATGTTGCTCTGTAAGGTTCTCCATATTTTCAATAATGGAGTTCAATGTGGAAAACATGGGGCACAATGTGGGGATATTGGCATATGTGGTTTGAAATCCTTTGAGCTGATTTAGATTGTCTCCTATGAGATCCTCTAAATGGCGAGGGTTTTTGACTGGTTCGTCTTCTGAAAGTGGTGATGAACTACAACTGATTTAGAACCTAATTAAAGATCTATGATTAGAGATCACTGAGTTGCTAATTAGATATGTAATATGATTAAATCAGTAATATGTTATCATTGATGTCAACTAGTTTGACAACACTTATCTTGTAAGTTACAATACCCAAACATCTGTAGAAAAGGAGTAAGAGAGATGAATAACATAAATATCTACATGAGGAAGATGCATATGAAAGACAAGGATAAGGAATACATTGGGTAACTTGCTGATGAGTCTATGACCTTATGTTATTGACTTGATTATGTTTCATTCATCTATGATGAGGAAAAGAGCTGAAAGACACAAGGCAGTGTGGTCAGTTGATGAAGCATCAAAGTATACACTGAGCAGTGTAGTGTATACCAAGCATAGTATAAACTAAGCTTGTGTTCATCGACACATTTCTTTGTTAACCGATCAAGAGAAAGAAACTAAATGATTACTTTAGCTGATAAAGCTTAATGAGCTATAAAGTACCTCGTGATAAGAGATGTTGATAAAGTTTGTTACGAAGATTGACAACTAACAAAATTCAAGGAAGATCTAAAGGATGGAATCAAAATGTGTTACTGACACATTAGCCAAGAAAGGTTTAAGTGGAAAAATGGATGAAGGAGATCAAGCAACAAAATCTAATGGAGGAGAAGAAAATGGTTTACTTGTCTATTTAAGAGACTAGGGTTTTGTTATGAAACTCATGCCAGAAGGAGATTGTAGAATTATCGCATGAACAAGCTTCATGTATACCTGATCAAATTGGTTAAGGAGAACTAAACTTCAGAGTTTATCGAGCATTAGAAAGCTATTACCAAGCGACAGTAAGTCATTGATTATTGTTGATATATAATTGATATATTGATAAGAGGATTTAAATGAGCATAATATAGATCTAAACATCTGCAATTGAAGTTGTATTGTAATCAGATCACCTACTGTTATAGTTTAACCATTGTATATAGACAAATCTCTTAACAGAGTGAACTAGGAAAGTATTATATGTATCATTCATAGAATGAACATTGCTATCCTGTCAACCCCATAGTGAATGCTGGTTGGACGATAACAGTTGGTCTAAAATCCTCTAACAAGGTCACACCTCATAGTGTGTTTGTAACCTTTAACAGGGTTGGATCTTCACCAACCTCACTTCAGAAGAGTGAACAATTTTTGGGTTGCCGGTCCCAAGTGGTTTTTCCCTTCCCAGGGTTTCCATGTTAAATCTTTTGTGTTATGTGTTCATTGTGGTGATTTTTTGTTATCATACTTTACATATTACATGTTGGATTTGATCGATAATCATTATATGTTATTGACTGGTAATTGGTAAAAGTACAGACAATATAGTATTTTATGTTATCGAGCTACATAAGTTTAAGTAAATTGTTTTGGATTATACATTTTGATTTGGGACTGTGGATAACTGATTCACACCCTTCTCAGTTATTCTAACAATTGGTATCAGAGTTGTGTTTTCTTGGAACAAAGTTTTAAGGACTTCAGCACAAGGGTCTCAAAATGTTTAAGAGGGAAGTGCCAAAGCTAAACAAAGATAACTTCACAATATGGAAAAGTCAAATGAAGCTGCATATATCTGGGATTGGGAATTCTACCCTAGATTTGATGGAGAATGGATACCATGCACCACCCACTGGTCCCTTGACCCTTGATCAACTAAGAGACAGACATGAACATAATGTTACCATGATGGAGATTGTTTCTACCTATTTAGATGCCGAATTTGAAGACATCAAGGACTGTACTACCTCTAAGAAGATGTGGGACAAACTTGCTCAAATTTATAGTGGTGATGCGAATGTCAAGAGAGCAAGAGAAAAAAGCTTAAGAGGAAGATTCGATGAAATGAAGATGAAAGAAGGTGAAAAAATTGTGCAATGCACAAAAACAATAAAGGAGGTAGTTCATGCTATTAGAGCATCGAATGGAGTTATTGATGAAGACACTATGGTAAGAAAAATTCTAAGGACCTTATTGCCTATCTATGCCATCAGAATATCTACAATTCATGAAAATAGGTTAGCACCAAACAACACACTCACTCTTGATAATCTAATTGGAAAGCTTACAACATTTGAATTGAATAATTATGATAATAGTGTTGCACTGAATGTTGAATTCGCTTTCATGAATTCTTCGAAGATTGGTAAGTCTAGTAGCAGAAATAATAAGGATGATAGTGATAGAAATAATGATGATGGGCTTGATGAACTTGAAGCTCTTATGGCCAAGAGGTTTCCTAAAGGAAAAGGAAGATATAGAGGCAAGTTACCTCTAGCATGCTTTAACTATAAAGAAGTTGGTTACATTGCTACTAGATGTCTACACAAGAAAGATGATGATAGAACCAAACATCGATCCGAAGGAAGCCATGGGAGAAGATACAACAAAGGCTACCAACACTACAACAGAGACAACTGAGACAATAATGATAAAGGCAAGAAGGTATGCTACATTGTTGAGGAAGAAGATATCACCAAAAGCGACACTGATGATGATGTGGAGGTAGTATTTATGGCAATGAAGGCTGATTCAGAAGAAGATGAAAGGTATGTAGAGACAACACTTATCTCTAAGGTTAATAAAAATGATACATGGATCATAGATAGTGGTTGTACACATCACATGACTTGTGATGAAGAAAAATTTGATTATCTTGAAGAATACAATGGAGGATCTGTAAGAATGGGTAATGATGCACCCTATATGGTAAGAGGTAAAGGACCCCTGATGATAAATGATAGATTAAAATGTGAAAATGCATTGGGTAAAAGGATTAAACTATAATTTTCTAAGTGTGGCATAGCTGAACAATTCAGGCCACCAAGTTTCTTTTGAGAGCAAAAAGGTGAAGATATTTGATGATGGAGGAAGACTTGTTGGAACTGGTACACAATCCAGAGGTAATCTGTTTTATCTTGATAATGATCAGTCTTCTTATTTAATGATGAAAGATGAAGATACATGGTTGTGGCATAAGAGGTTATGCCATGTGAATTTTAATAACATGATTAAGATCAGTAAAAGGAAAAGAGTTAGAGGTCTGCCTAACTTGTCAAAGCCCGATCATGTTATGTGTCATGAATGTCAGAAAGGTAAAATGACTAAATCTAGTTTCAAAAGAAAAGATTATTCAACAAAGAAGATACTTGAGTTGGTTCATACTGACCTATGTGGTCCTATGAGAACTCAGAGTTATTATGGAGACATATATTTTATTCTTTTTGTTGATGATTATACTAGGTTGATGACTGTCATGTTTTTAAAAGAAAAATTAGAGGCATTCAATATGTTCAAGTGGTATAAAGAAAAATTAGAAAAAGAGACTGGTAAAGAATTGAAATGCTTAAGATTTGATAGAGGAGGTGAATTTATCTTTGATGAATTTACTAATTTTTATAATGAGCATGGTATTAAAAGACAGGTCTCTGCACCGAGAAAACCACAACAAAATGACATTGCTGAAAGGAGGAATAGGTCAATTATTGATTGTGCAAGGACATTAATGATAGAAAAGAATGTTGCACAGACATACTGGAGAGAAGCTATCAGTACAACTGTTTATGTTCTGAATCGAGTGCAACTAAAGAAGGACACTAATAAGACACCCTACAAGTTATGGTTTGGACACAAACCCACTGTAAATTATTTTAGGATTTTTGGAAGCAAATGTTTTATTCTGAAAGATGAAAGAAATGGAAAGTTTGAATCAAAAGGTGATGAAGGGATATTTCTAGGATATTCCTGTAAAAGTAAATCATACAAGTGTCTGAACTAAGTTACTAATAAAATGTTTGAAAGTACTAATGTTCGAGTTGATGAGTTTGATGATAAGAATACAGAGGAAAGCAGAAATGAACCAGAAGACTATGGTAGATTCACTTACATTGAACAACCTGAGTACCTACCGATGTAGCAGACAGTAACAACTGGTCAGTAGGAAAACAATACCAAGGAACAAGAAAAAGAAATCAATGAGCAGGAAGGACCTACCGAGCAAGAAAATGAACCTGCACAGGATGAACAAGAAAGAAGAAATCAGATATTGGCAAGTTTTGTCAGAAGACATCATCCTGAGACACAAATCATTGGAGACAAACACAATGGCATGCAAACAATGAGTAAGACAAGACAAGGTACATGTCTAGTTTGTGAATATGAATCGAAGAATGTTAAAGTTGCATTAGAAAATGATGAATGGGTTAATGCAATGAAAGAGAAAATAGAACAAATAGAGAAGAACAAAAAGTGGACCTTAGTACCCAGACCTAAAGATAAGACTGTTATCGGTACTAAGTGGATATTCAGAAATAGGCATATATCTATTAAGTATCACTACTTAAGAGAACAAGTACATGAGAAGCAAGTGAAGCTAGAATTTGTTACATCTAAAGAACAACTTGCAGACATATTTACAAAGCCTCTATCAAAGGATACATTTGAATACTTGAGGACTAGACTTGGGGTCCATCTCCTATCTACCGATCACTAATGTGATCTGGATGTTGCATCAACCTAATCTTATCAGAAGATCATTCATGTTGATGCAGCATAGTTCACACTTTGGATCATGTCTAAGGTTGTGAAAAGTTTGGAGAACTAGAATAGATTGGCATATCAGTATATAGAGATATAGAGTATGCACTGAACAACAAAGAGTTACATGGCTACTACAAAGCTGTATGTTTATTTGTTTCTTGGGCATTGTTGTCAAAGGGAGAGATAAACAATATGAAACAAAATGCATCGATGAGAACACTAAAACATCTATCTAAGGGAGAGACAAATTGAAAGAAAGGGAGAGCACTGAAGATCAGATACTGAGAACATAAGAAGGAATCCAAGAGCTAAAAAGATCATATCTGCAAAATGTTAAAGCTACATTGGTAATGCTATTGAGTAATGTAGTGATTAAACATACTAAGTTAGGGAAAGCTTGTACAACATTTCTTCATAGAGTTGTAGAATACATGTTTGGTATGTGTATGGTATATTGCATATTTCTTGAGTTGCCATCAATGCCAAAGGGAGAGATTGATGAACTACAATTGATTTAGAACCTAATTGAAGATCTCTAATTAGAGATCACCAAGTTGCTGATTAGATATGTAATATGATTAAATCAGTAATATGTTGTCATTAATGTCAAATAGTTTGACAACACTTATCTTGTAAGTTACAATACCCAAACATCTATAGAAAAGGAGTAAGAGAGATGAAGAACAAAAATATCTACATGAGGAAGATGCATATGACAAATGAGGATAAAGAATACATTGGGTAACTTGTTGATGAGTCTATGACCTTATGTTATTGACTTGATTATGTTTCATTCATTTATGATGAGGAAAAGAGCTGAAAGACACAAGGCAGTGTGGTTGGTTGATGAAGCATCACAATATACACCGAGCAATGTAGTGTATACCAAGCATAGTATAAACCAAGCTTGCATTCACCGACACATTTCTTTGTTAACCGAGCAAGAGAAAGGAACTAAATGATTATTTTAGTTGATAAAGATTGATGAGCTGTAAAGTACCTCGTGATAGGAGATGTTTATAAAGTTTGTTACAAAGATCAATGGATAACATAATTCAAGGAAGATCTAAAGGATGGAATCAAAATGTGTTACTAACACAGGAATTGAGAAAGGTTTAAGCAAAAAAATGGACGAAGGAGATCAAGCGGAAAAATCTAATGGAGGAGAAGGAAATTGTTTACTTGTCTATTTAAGAGACTAGGGTTTCATTATGAAACTCATGCTGAAAGAAGGTGTTGAAAACTAAAATTGAAGCAATTGTTGTGTTGTCATTGATGTCAAGCCCTAACTATTAAGACTATTGCTACTTAGGAAAGTACTATATCTATTTGAGTGTTGCTAAGGGGATAGGAAAGGTTGGTAACAATAGAACCTAAGGAAAGGTTGAGTTATCTTGATACTTCAATGTACTTGATTATGTGGTACAATGATGAGACAATGTATTTTTTATCTTAGTAAGATTGAAGACTAAACTGGTAGGCTTTACTAAGCAAAAATGGAGAAATCATGTTCAAGACGAGTGATGCTAGTGTCGACCAAATCAATGTATGCTGAGGAAAATTCTAGTGTCGACCGAACATCAGTTAATTGTCGAGAAAGACAATATAAGCTGAGGAAACATTTTTAGTAATGACCGAGCTTTCTACATGAAGACCGAGTAGTTGATCACAGTATTGACCGAGCATCAGTATTTTTATATTGAAGAGAACTTAGATTTGAAGCCGACATTGTTGAGTTCTTGGATTATGTAAAACGTGTTGACTTTATTTATTGATTGTTTAAAAGCATTGAATGTGCTGAAAAATGTTTTATTGTAAATCTTTAAGATATTTGAGATGTTTCTAGAAAAGAAGCCAAAGAACATAAAGCGGGTAGATTCAATGAATTTGACCTAACCCTAAGATCTATGAAGGAGATTGAGTAGCAAAAGATGAGTTAATCTAATTGAGGAAGTATTAAGGGAACCTAAGCATTAGGTATGTGTGTGCATGGGTGAACAAAGGATGCTGGAAGATTAGTAGATGTTATTGACTATATAAGAAAAAAAGGCTGAAGGAGAAGTGTGGTGATTGCTTGAAGAAAAGTTCCAAGCAGATCAGAGATGGAGATGGAAAAGTTTCAAAGTTAGTAAACCAACATTTGTGTATGGAATTGGATCTAATATTTGAAAAGTGAGTTGTATATTTTTTAGATCAATACTGCTGCTACTTTCTAACCATTGTAACACTCAAAATCCTTTTAACAGAGGTTGACCTAACAATCATATGTTTAAATCCTTTGAACAAGGTTGCATTCTAATGGAATGTATGTAAGTCCTATAACAAGGCTCACTTCTAATAGAGTGATTGAAATCCTTTAACCGGGTCACACCTAACAGTGTGTATTGTAACCTTTGACAGGGTTAGCTTTTAACTGAGCTCACTTCAGAAGAGTGAAAATAATAGTAGCATGTTACAAAGTGGTTTTTCCTAGATTGGGTTTCTACTATAAATCCTATTGTCAATGCTTGTGTGAATGTTTTTGTTTAGACATTTCTGTGTTTTACAAGTTAGATATAGCTGGGTAGTGGATTGAAATGTTATATGTTTCCATTATTGATTCAGTGATGACCGAGTTGGTTTTGGTTATTAGATCTTATTTAAAGAAAAGTTTTTGAAGTTTGTTTTATACATCTAGACCTAAGAACAACTGATTCACCCCCCCCCCTCTGTTGTTTTAAATCATATTAACAATTGGTATTAGAGCTGTGTTGCTTATTATTGGTGTTTACAGAAATCAAGTTTTAAGGGGCTTGAAGGAAATGATCAGGATGTATAAGAAGGAGGTACTGAAGCTGAATAAGGAAAACTTCCCTACATGGAAAAGCTTGATGAAGTTGCATCTGGCCAGTATTGGTGATTCTACAAAGTACCACATTGAGAATGACTATGTCTCACCTATCGCACCTTTGATTGCCAAAGAAATGAGAGCTAAGCAAGAACATAATCAGGCAATGCTAGAAATTGCATCTGCCCTAAGCTATCCAAAATTTGAGGACATTCACGATTGCACAAGTGCTAAGGAGATGTGGGACACTCTTGCAAAGATCTATGGTGGTGACATAAATGTACTGAAAGCTAAGGCTGAGAGTCTTAGAGGTAATTTTGATGAAATGAGAATGCAAGAAGGTGAGAACATTGCACAATATTGTGGTAGAATAAAAGAAGTTGTGAATGCTATTAGAGGAGCAAGTGGGACTATTGAGGATGAAACTATAATGGGAAAAGTACTAAGAACTCTATGTCCTATATATGCTATTAAGATCTCAGCTATTTAGGAATCTAGATGTAACTCTACAAATGTGCTTACTTTGGAAAGTTTGGTTGGCAAGCTGACTGCTTTTGAACTCTCTAACTATGATAACTTCACTGTTGGTAGTATTGGTAATGTTGAATCTACTTTTAAGTCACAATTAGTTCTGAACAAGCCAAAGAAAGAAAAATAAAGATGCATCAGTGAAAGTGAAAGTGACAGTGACACTTCTGATGAAGAACTTGAAGATGTAGAAGCTCTTATGGCTAGAAGAATGAGAAGGGGAAAAGGAAAATATAAAGGTAAACTCCCTATTATATGTTTTGCATGTAATAAAGTTTGTCATATAGCTGCTAGATGTCCTAACAGGAATGATAAAGATGAAGAAAGAAAAAGCAAACACAAAGATAGAAGAGATGACAGAAGCTACTGAAGGTACAAAGACTACAAAGGAAAAGGTAAGAAATCTTGTTACATTGCTGAAGAAGAAACTGACACTAATAGTGATGATTTTGAAATTGAGGTAGTCTATGTTGAAATGAAAGATGAATCTGATGAGGATGAGAAAAATGCATTGATCTCCTATGTGAACAAGAATGGAAAATGGATTATTGACAGTGGTTGTTCACATCACATGACTGGTGACAAGAGTAAGTTTGATACCTTACATCATTATAGAGGTAAAAGTGTAAAATTTGGTAATGATGCACCATGTCTTATTAGAGGAAAAGGTTTGATTAAACTGACTGATAAGATCTCTTGTGAAAATGCATATTGGGTTGAAGGTCTAAATTATAATCTGCTAAGTGTTGCATAGCTCAAAAACACTGGTTATTGAGTAGAATTTCATCATAAGAAAGCTAAAATATTTGATGCTACTAGTGAACTGATCAGAAGTGGAGAACAAACTAGAGGTAATTTGTTCTATCTTGACCTATCTGAAGAAGCATGTATGGTTGCACAACTTGATGACATTTGGTTATGGCATAAGAGGCTATGTCATGTTAACTTTGATAATTTGGTAGAAATAAGTAAGAAGAAGAAAGTAAGAGGTCTACCTAGATTGAAGAAACCTGAGAATGTGATGTGCAAGGAATGCCAGTTAGGAAAAATGACAAAGTCAAGTTTTAAGAGAAAATCTTTTACTTCTGATAACATTTTAGTTTGGTTCATACTGACCTTTGTGGACCTATGGGTGTACAAAGTTACTGTGGTGCTAGATATTTTATCTTGTTTGTTGATGATCATACCAGGATGATGCATGGAATGTTTCTAAAAGAAAAATCTAATGCTTTTCAATTCTTTAAGTGGTATTTGGCTAAGGTTGAGAAGGAGATAGGTAGGAACTTGAAATGTCTTAGATCTGATCGAGGTGGAGAATTTACATCAAATGAATTCAATCTATTTTGTAATGAAAGAGGAATCAAAAGATAGATGTCTGCACCTAGAACACCTCCACAGAGTGGTATAGCAGAGAGAAGAAACATATCTATCTTGGATTGTGCAAGGACATTGTTGATTGAAAATAATGTGGCACATATATACTAGAAAGAAGCTATAAGTATAATTTTCTACACTCTTAACCAGGTATAGATCAAGAAAGGTACAAATTTGACACCCTATGAATTATGGTATGGGCATGCACCGAGTGTTAAACACTTTAGAATCTTTGGAAGAAAGTGCTACACATTAAAAGACAATAGGAATGGAAAGTTTGATGCTAAAAGTGATGAAGGCATATTGCTAGGGTATTCCACAAAAAGTAAAGCTTATAAGTGTTTGAACTCTAACACTAACAAAATTGTGGAAAGTGTGAATGTCAAATTTGATGAGTAAGCTGAAAGAAATGAAGTTGACAACAAAAGAGAACCAGAAGATTATAGATCTTTTGTGTATATTGAAGAAGAAGAAGAGGCAAGTAACAGATTTGCACCTGATGCTAAGTCTTGGGTAAGCAATGCTGAGTGATAGGAAGAGGTTGCTAAGAATTAGGAAAATAGTGCCGAAAGAGAACAAGAACATGCCGAGTGATAAGATAATGCTACCGAGTATCAGGAAGAGGTTGCCAAGAATTTAGAAGCTGAATCTGAAAATCTTGTTGAGGAGCCTGATGAAATAGAGGAGAGAAGAGCTGAACCTATTTTGGAAAAATATGTAAGAAGACATCACAAGCCTGAATAGATAATTGGAGACAAACATAGTGGAATTCTGACCAGAAGTAAGACAAAGGATCCAACATGTTTATTGTTTGAATTTGAACCTAAGTCAACTAGAGAGGCATTAGAAAATGAAGACTGGATACAATAAATGAATGAAAAAATAGACCAGATAGAGAAGAATGATACTTGGACTCTAGTGCTGAGACCTGAAAACAAAAATGTTATAGAAACAAAGTGGGTGTTCCAGAATAAGTTGAATGAAAAAGGTGAAATAACTAGGAACAAAGCTAGGCTGGTATGCAAAGGCTATGCACAAGAAGAAGGAATAGATTATGGGGAGACATTTTCTCCTGTAGCTAGATTGGAAGGAGTAAGAACTCTACTTGCATATGTTGCTTATAAAGATTTGAAGGCTTATCAAATGGATGTCAAGTCTGCATTCTTAAATGGTATACTAGAAGAAGTTTACATAGAATAGCCATAAGGTTTTATTGATCCAAATAGAAGACACATGGTATGCAAAGTAAACAAAGCACTATATGGATTAAAACAAGCTCCCAGAGCGTGGTATGAGAGATTGCATAACTACTTGATATAGATTGGATTTTCAAGAACAAATGACACAAGCAATCTGTAAATGAAAGATGAAGAAGGTAAAGGTAGATTTGGAAAAAAAATTTGTGGATGATATTATTTTTGGTGGACAAGATGCTTTGTGTAAAATATTTTCAAATGAAATGCAAACTGAATTTTAAATGAGCATGTTTGGTGAGATCAAATTCTTTGTTGCTTTACAAGTATATCAGATGAAGAAAGAAATTTTCATTACATAGTCTAAGTATGTTAATGAAATACTGAAAATTTTTGGGATGGAAGATTATAGACCAGTGAGTACTCCTATGGCTACTGGACAAAAGTTATCTAAGAATGACGATGCTGCAGAAGTGAACCAGACTTTGTACAGATCCATGATTGGAAAATTGTAGTATGGTGTACATAGTAGACTAGATATTGCACTAGCTATTGGGATTGTGGCAAGATTCTCTGCAAATCCTAAGGAAACACACATGATGGCTGTGAAAAGAATTATGAGATACTTGAAAGGGACTATTGACTATGGGCTATATTACAAGAAGGATGAAAGATTTGAACTAAGAGTATATACAGATGCCGATTGGGTAGGAAATGTAGATGATAGAAAGAGTACTAGTGGTGGAGCTTTCTTTCTTGGATAGAGATTAGTCTCCTAGATGAGTAAGAAACAAAATTGCATTTCCCAATCTACTATTGAAGCCGAGTATGTTGCTGCTGCAGTAAACTGTTCAAATTTGGTATGGATAAAACAATTGTTGGTAGGCATGAAAGAAGAAATCACTGAACCTATTATTATTTTCTGTGACAACACAAGTGCTATCAACATTTCTAAGAATCCAGTGATGCATACTAAGACCAAGCACATAGCAATCAAGTATCACTACTTGAGAGAATTGGTACACGATAAAGAAGTCTGAATGGAATATGTGAATACAAAGGAACAATTAATAGAAATATTCACTAAAGCTTTAACTAAAGAAGCACATGAGTATTTGAGAAGTCAATTAGGGGTCCTTCCCCTAACTGAGGCTACCTAGTTAAGCTAGGAGCACTGCATCAAATATGCTATAGGAGAATATCTGACAGATTGATGCAGAAGATTGTCACACTTTAGGACTAGCCTAGAGTTGTGAAGAAGAGCAAAGACAAGGAATCAGTCATAAGAAAGATGATAGAGGGAGAAACACTGAGCTGCACAAATAATATCTACATCTGATCGATGAATGTTTTAGTTGCTGCTTTGAAATTTTTGTCAAAGAGGGAGATGAACTCAGATGATATAATAACACATGACACTAAAAGGAAAAGTAAGGAGATGATGAAATGAAATGAAGGATCAGGATAGAGGGAGATATGGATATTTCTACCAGTCACAGAAGTGAGGCTTATAGATTCTGAATTAGAATGAAGCTAAGGATATTATAATTTTTTTTTCTGATGGATAGATAAGTTTTTGGATTGGTTGGTAATCCATGTGTTATTCAGGTGATATCATATGGTGTTTCCATTAATGCCAAAGAGGGAGATTGTTGGAAACTACAATTGAAGCAATTGTTGTGTTGTCATTGATGTCAAACCTTAACTGGTAAGACTATTGCTACTTAGGAAAGTACTATATCTATTTGACTGTTGCTAAGGGGATAGGAAAGGTTTGTAACAATAGCACCTAAGGAAAGGTTGAGTTATCTTGGTACTTTAATGAGTACTTGATTATGTGGTACAATGATAAGACAATGTATTGTTTATCTTAGTAAGATTGAAGACTAAACTGGTAGGCTTGACTGAGAAAAAATGGAGAAATCATGTTCAAGCCAAGTGATGTTAGTGTTGACCGAGTCAGTGTATGCCAAGCAAAATTTTAGTGTTGACCAAACATTGTTAATTGCCAAGAAAGACAGTATAAGCTGAGGAAACATTTTTAGTAATGACCGAACTTTCTACATGAAGACCAAGTAGTTGATCATAGTATTGACTGAGCATCAGTATTTTTATATTTGAAGAGAATTCAGATTTGGAGCCAACATTGTTGAATTCTTGGATTATGTAAAACATGTTGACTTTATTTATTGATTGTTTGAAAGCATTGAATGTGCTAAAAAATGTTTTATTGTAAATCTTTAAGAGATTTGAGATGTTTCTAGAAAAGGAGCCGAAGAACATAAAGCAGGTAGATTCAATGAATCTGACCTAACCCTAAGATCTATGAAGGAGATTGAGCAGAAAAAGATGAGTTAACCTAATTGAGGAAGTATTAAGGGAGCCTAAGAATTAGTTATGTGTGTGCATGGGTGAACAGAGGATGCTGGAAGATTAGTAGATGTTATTGACTGTATAAGCAGAAAAGGCTGAAGGAGAAGTGTGGTGATTGCTTGAAGAAATGTTCCAAGCAGATTAGAGATGGAGATGGAAAAGTTTCAAAGTCAGTAAACCAACATTTGTGTACGAAATTGGATCTAATATTTGCAAAGTGAGTTGTATGTTTTTCAGATCAATACTCCTGCTACTTTCTAACCATTGTAATAGTCAAAATCCTTTTAACAGAGGTTAACCTAACAGTCATATGTTTAAATCCTTTGAACAAGGTTGCATTCTAATGGAATATATGTAAGTCCTATAACAAGGCTCAATTCTAACAAAGTGATTGAAATCCTTTAACCGGGTCACACCTAATAGTGTGTATTGTAACCTTTGACAGTGTTGTCTTTTAACCGAGCTCACTTCAGAAGAGTGAAAATAATAGTAGCATGTTACAAAGTGGTTTTTCCCAGATTGGGTTTCCACTATAAATCCTAGTGTCAATGCTTGTGTGAATGTTTTGGTTTAGACATTTTTGTGTTTTACAAGTTAGATACACTTGGGTAGTGGACTACAATGTTATATGTTTCTATTATTGAATTAGTGATGAACGAGTTGGTTTTGGTTGTTAGATCTGATTTAAAGAAAAGTTTTTGAAGTTTGTTTTATACATCTGGACCTGAGAACAATTGATTCACCCCCCCTCTCTTGTTTGAAATCATATTAACAGAAGGAGACTATATAATTATCGCATGAACAAGCTTCACGTATGCCTAATCAAACTGGTTAAGGAGAACCAAATTGTAGAGTTTACCAAGCGTCAGAAAGTATTACCAAGCGACAGTAAGTCATTGATTATTGTTGATACAGAATTGATATATTGATCAAAGGATTTAAATGAGCATAATATAGATCTAAACATCTATAATTGAAGTTGTATTGTAATCAGATCACCTACTGTTACAGTTTAACCATTGTATACAGACAAATCTCTTAACATAGTGGACTAGGAAAGTCTTATATGTAGCATTCATAGAATGAACATTGTTATCCTATTAACCCCATAGTGAATTTTGGTTGGACAATAACGGTTGGTCTAAAATCCTCTAACAAGGTCACACCTCATAGTGTGTTTGTAACCTTTAACAGGGTTGGGTCTTTACCGACCTCACTTCAGAAGAGTGAACAATTTTTGGGTTTCTGGTCCCAGGTGGTTTTTCCCTTCACAGGGTTTCCACATTAAATATTTTGTGTTATATGTTCATTGTGGTGATTGTTTGTTATCATAATTTACATATTACATGTTGGATTTGATTAGTAATCATTATATGTTATTGACTGGTAATTGGTAAAAGAATAGACAATATAGTATTTTATGTTACCGAGCTGTAGAAGTTTAAGTAAATTGTTTTGGATTATACATTTTGATTTGGGACTGTGGATAATTGATTCACCCCCCCTCTCAGTTATTCTAACAAGTGGGGAATTGTTGGGAGGTGGTTCTAGATTATTTACAAGATCATTAGGAGGGTTTTCTAATTGATTTGAGTCCATGTTTGATTACAATTACAACAAAAATAGATAATAATAATAAATTTAAAAAAACAATAAAAAAACTCATTTAAATGCTAATTTTTATATAAAAAACTACAAATTTCTATTAAAAAATAATAAAAACAATAAAAACTTAAAAATTGAACTTACCCAGGGATCTTAATAAAATCGGATATGGGATTTGATCGGATATCTGAAATTCCTAAGCCGCATTCAACGTTTTCATAGTGAAAATGTTGAACCCGACCAGGCTATGTAAATATAAATTAATGGCAAAAATTGGATAACTGATAATATCGGATATCGGATTAGGCCCATGCTTTGGCTTTTGGCTTGGCTAGGTGTATTGACACCCAGGCCTACTAAAAATTCAACAAATGGATTAGTGCACTTTTGGACGAGTGAAAAGTTTATTTTTTCACATTGCCACTTTTTGGCATACCATGATTCTGCACATACCCCCCTATTTGGAACAAGGAAAAAGATAAAAATATATCCAAATTAAAAATATGAATAGGTATATTTGAAGGAGAGTAAGGAAACAATCCTTCACCGAACCATCAATATGCAATATACACTTCTTTGAAAATTGTGACCAAAACACCTACCTAATATAATATTAGCAAGTGAATAATCCTTATAATGTCATTGAAATACTAGAGAACCATGTGGCAAATAAAGATTAAAATATACACAATATAATACTACCTTGTGATCTCATCCATGTGTAGTTATAAAAATAAAAATTTAGATCAATAACTAAATGTAGAAGAAAGCAATATACCCTGGAAACAACAGTATTGAAGAATTCTCTACCAAAACAAACCCCAAATCGGTCAATATAAGACCTAAAATTTCAACTTTTGAATATAAATAATCAGTAAATAGTCTTGTAGATTCTAATCATAGGGTAAGTGCACCGAGATGGTGTGCAAAAAAGTGGCCACCTAAAAAATAACCAAAACTTTTCATAACCCACTCGGGTTATTCAAAATTTGAAAAGAGTAGGATTTGCAAACCTGAGCCTTTGCAAAGCTACAAAAAATAATTTAAGAAAATTAAGTTCTTCAAAACACGTACTCATTTTGACTGTCACAATTTTGTTTTAAAACTCACATTTTGTGTGTGTGTGTGTGAGAGAGAGAGAGAGAGAGAGAGAGAGAGAGAGAGAGAGAGAGAGAGAGAGAGAGAGAGAGCCATGCAAGAGGGAGAGGGGAGAGGGAGAGAAGAAGAAAGGGAGAGAATAGGGGATAGGAAGAGAGGGAGAGAAGAGGATAGGGAGATGGGGAGGGGATAGGGATAGAGGGAGGGAGATAGGTAGAATAGGAGAGGGAGAGCAAGAGAGAAGGGTATAAAAAAGGACATATAATAGGATAAGGAGAGAGAGAGAGAGAGAAAGAGAGAGAGAGAAAGAGAGAGAGAGAGAGAGAGAGAGAGAGAGAGAGAGAGAGAGAGAGAGAGAGAGAGAGAGAGAGAGAGAGAGATTTATATAGACATATATGCATATATCTATATAAAAATATGTATATAAAACTATAGATATGTATATATACAAACATAGACATATATTATATACATAAATTTATTGTATTCTTAATTTAGGACCATGTGTTTTGATGTATTCATAACACCTACGTGTTTTGTAAAACATAAATTGCATGTCTTTACATCTCCAAAAATACGAACGGGTTTTGAAAATTTTGAAATGAACTTTTTGCTTTTAAAAAATTGAGCGGGTTATGATGGACACAAAAACCCATATGTATGTTAGGATTGGAAAAAGGGTTAGTAAACAACTCTAAGGCTTGAAAGCCCACTTTCCCTCCATTTTAGTCCCTTTACACATTTTTTCATCTTCCAACATGAATTATTAACTTCATCCTCATCAGATTTACAAATGATCAAGTGGGTATCTTTGGAATTAGCACAATAATCTAACACATCTTCTCATCTTTCTAACCATATAAATTTTTCAATTTTTGGACAACATTAACATAGTGAAATTTAATTTTCTTTACAAGTGTCTTGACAAGCCTCGCAGACATATGTTTGTACCACTTTTTTAATAACTTTTGATCTACTCAACCAATTGAAAAACAAATTACATATTACTTTTCTACACTTAAATCTATACAGTTTAAAAAAAATAAGATTGCATTTTTTATTATTTTGATGCAAGTTATACCCAGCGCATGAACAAGTGCCAGATTTTCAAGATGCGCTCAATTCAAAAAATAAAAAAAAAGGTACTCAACAAAAATTTATGAAAGAATGCATAACTTTTAGATCTCACTCTTACCTACCTTCTTACCAAACAATTTTTAAAAATATTAAATCTAACTGTATCTTTTTTTGAGTGCACGGAAACAACTATTGTTATATTGTTTAGAAAAAATTAGGAACAATTTTTCATTCATGGAGGGTTTGACCCTCTTAATATTATCCATTTAAAAAAAACTTTAGTAGTTTAGAAACTAGATTCATAGTACTTCAATTATTATTCTTTACACATCTTCTAATTTTTAGTGCAAGACCCTCCAATTTCTCTTTGAAATTTATGTTTACCTGATTTCAGGAAAAAGTGGCCACTTATACCCCCCTTTTTACACACCATCTTGGTGCACTTACCCTACACACACACACACACACAAATGATTCAAAGATATTATTTGTATACATATAATATCTTTGAATCATTATTATATTAATTTCTCCTAATAGTATTATATATATATATATATATATATATATATATATATATATATATATATATATATATATATATATATATATATATATATATATATATATATATATATATATATATATATATATATATATATATATATATATATATATATATATATATATATTGGAGAGTCTCATAGGATTTATTTGACAGAAGCTACAAAACATCAACACTCCCTCTTAGCTAGGGAGGATAACCACATGATATGATATTACCTCAGCGTAATATCAAGAATGGCATGCTTAAGAATATCTTTTATCAGAAGATATTCACCATTATATATCATCTCATGATATCATGAGCAATGGCCTCAAAATATCAAGTAGCATGATATTCACCAAGTACTCAAAATGTCCATAAGGTATGTGTACATGTATCCTCAATGATACTTTCCATGGGAATATTATATTCATGATCTATTTAAGGGAATCAATCCACCATGCAAGATATAATCTATCATGATTTGCTTAGATATCAACAATATGATATCCATCATGATACAAGGTTTGTAAGATCATCACCTTACTATAGTAACCACAAAGTTATGTAGTAAATGACATGATGTCCACCATGCCTTAGCACAGAGGGTGGAAAAAATGGATTTCACCTCGAACTTATCTCATAGGGAAGAGATCGTTGAGAAGATATCAATTTGTTGATCTTTTTATCCAAGATTGCTTATGATAAATTGTTAGATTCCCTCTGAATCTGATATCAATCTTCTTTTTCTTGAAAGAGCATCCTCGAAAAAGATCAAGGCAAATAGATCTTATAGTACATATAGAAAATAAAAATAAGAGAGACTAAAATGAGTAGATAAATGTAATACTTAAGAATAATAAATACTTATCTTCACATCAACATCCTTGATACAAGTTTCTCTAATGAGGGTCCATATGCAACAAATAAAATAAAGTCTACATATAAGCATTTGTCAACAATATTACTCCAATCAAACTTATCTAGTAACCATAATACAACAACCTCTATATTCCACGATGACTTTGAATCTTATAGTGAACTCTGTCAGCTCCTTGTTATTGATTCCCATTCCCATTTTCCTTTACTTCTTGTATGTAGATGATTATTGGTTGTCCTCTCTCTTTTTTTTTGATCTATATCGCGAACTGGATGTAATTGAGATGGTCTCATTCTCTCTATGCTTGAGAAGGAATGATCACTAAGTGGAAATTATATCTATAGGCTAATGGTGTTTTTTTTTTCTTTTTGTTGTCTAATTTTATTATGTATATTGACTGGTCAATTTGCTAACTAGACAAAACTCTCATGATCTATTCAATGGTTGGACCAATTCATGTGTGAGTGCATACCTATTCCAATCAATTGCGCACAATATGTGTTACTTAATAGAGAGCTATCAAGTACTTCAAAGAAATTTCTTTGCTACCAATTGCCTCAAATCAGATACTAAGGATTGCAGAGTCCATATACATATTTCGCAGGCTATGTACATGTGATTTATGGTATGATTTTTCCTCTGGGTCAGATCCAATGATTTTGATGCTAATTATCAGCATTTCTTCTATTGATTGGGTTATAATTGATGGTGTTTTTATTCTCAAGATAATTTACTGGAGGAAAATCTTAACTATTGATCAGAATCGGTTTTCCTCTTGATTAATAGAAAAATACAATATAAGCGACCGTATTTCCTATTTCCAGACCCATGTTTGTATTCTATGAGAAACACCGACGAATAAGCCCCTTTCTAGACAAATATGAATAACTATAATATCTGCCAAATTATTCTCATATTATTCAATCCTTTGATAGTTGGAATTAATCAAGTTAAGTGTCACAATATATCTGCTCCTAAAACTATGATCACCAAATAAATATCTCTTTCTGTGACTTCTTATGTCAAAGGGATGATATATTATAAGATCTTATTTTGATATAGTTTTGAGATTAAAATATTAGACACCACATATCATATAAAATAGTATATAATATTGCCTCCAATACTATGGTTCATATCGAATATCAAAATCTAAACATTTCCCTAAGAAATCTTGGACAATAAGAAATAATCGATCCGCTCTGCTCTAATACCATATTAAAGTTTGGAACCCCTCCAAATGTAATAGCACTCTAAATTTTCTATTTTTTCCAAATGCAATGATCTCTCTTGCATTTATATTGAGGATGAGGCAAGGAGAGACATGTCCCTTCATGGGACATGTCCATTCATTATTATGTGATTACTATAATGACAATTGATTATGTAACTATACACACACACAATAGTCTCATAGGATTTATGAGACATAAGCTAAAAAAAATCAACATATTTTTATGAAACCATAATGATAACTCTAAACTAATACTTTATCCTTAAACTATTAGCAAACATTAACCTAATATAACCATAACCATCCTCAAATGAATCCATAAAACCATAAAACTTACACATCTCAAAATTGTAGTTCTAAATCTAATGATATTCCTTGTGGGACTAATTCATGTCTCAATTAGGAGTGACATTTAATAGAGTTTAATGGTTAGTTGTGTTTAAGGTCAATATTTAATAAGGATAAATAGTATATTATTATTAAATTATTTTTATATTGTAATATTACATTATATGATTCTTGTTATTGAAATATTATATTTTTATATTATTATCAAATTATTCCCGCTATTTATATCATTAATATTATAATTAGAAAAAGTTATATTTTTTAATGAAATATGGCTCTGCAAAATTTGACGAGAAAAGGTGCGAAAATCAAAAGGCAACATTTCTATTTTAATTGGACAAAATATGCGAAGCTATGGTTTTCAATGATTAGTAATGGAAATTGGGGTTCCCTTCCCCAAGTAGAAGAGGATTTGTGATGGAATTTGGTTAAATCTAAATGGATGCATCGAGCGGAAAGGAGGGATTTCATAAATACTAATAGGAGCAAGGCTTTTTATGGGAGATCCCTCTGAAATATCCCTTCTCAATCAAGGAAAATATCTCCTTTTTCTATCCCTCATATCCTAAACCAATTTAATTATCTGCATAATCACGGGGAAGGTTCTCTAAAACCGGTTCCCACAAATAACATGACATACAAGGGAAAGCCTATGATTTACCTCTCAAAAGAGAAATTTTTTGGTAAGGTGAGCCTTTATAATCTAGGGAAACAAGGATTTCAAGATCCTCATAAGGATCATAGCGTTCCTCAAACTCCACATCATCAAAATTCCAATGATACTATCCATTAGCTTTCTGACGGTTGTCTCAAGAGGCTCTGATGAGATTGTTGTACATGCGAATTTTTTTTTTTTGTCGCACATATAGATTTCTTGCGGGATCTTGATGCTAGGCGATCGTCGGAGTTATGACAACTAGTATCATCAGAACTCTGACAAATGCAAGTGCATGTGGTGTCTTCGACTTTCGATAATATTTCGTCGTAATTTTGATGAAACTATTTTCGTCACACCCTCCGACAAAATTCCAGCAATGAAAAGATAGCCAAGGTTTCGTTGAAAAATCAACAAAGTATCATTAAAATTTTGACAAACTTTTGTCATAATTTTTACCCAAATGCACTAGTTCCTTTACCTATGCTGTCTGGAGTTCCTCCTTTGAGCTGTGGGGAGTTAACTGGGTCTTTCTGAAGTCTCGCCTTCAACTAATCTCTCATTGGATTTCATCTTCATCAAACTTTGTGCTTTCTTTTCTTTGGTGGATTTCTATTTCTCATCTACTCTACTATATATGGAATGAAAGAAATAATAGGGTGTTCCGTGAGGAATTTTCACCTCCCCTAGTGGTGTTTTCTAAGTGTAAGATGGTTATTCTTTGAAAAATTCATTTTTCTATTTCTAAGAGAAAAACATATTCAAGTGTTTAATCCCTTAATAGTTATTTTCATATTTCTCAAATGTGGAACATTGGTTGTGGTATCTCTTTCCCTATTAAGCCATCTCAAAGAGCTAGAGTGAACATAGTTTGGGAGTGTCCTTCTATGGGATGGTGAAAGTTAATTTTGATGGGGTAGAAAAGTGTAATCCTAGGCTAGCTGGGTTTAGGGGACTGTTGAAGAATGAATATTGTGGATTTTTAGTAGTGGTGGCACTTCCCTTGGGAAGTTAGACTTAAAACATCACTAAAGCGATTACCATCTACCTTGCTCTTAATTTTTCTAAAAAGATGCATAGAAATAAGGTTTGGATCAAAGGGAATTCAAACAATATCATACAATATCTAAAAGGTAACCAAAGTCCCTCTTGGACTATTAAACATTGGATTTATGAATCAATTAATATTATAAACTCCTCCGCCAAATACAAGATCTCTCCTTCTTTTCAAGAGGGAAGTAGTGTTGTGGACTACTTTCCTAACTTTGGCGTCCAAAATGATAGAGTGATAATGAATGCAACACTTGACACTCATTTCATTTGGGTGATTCTCAAAGACATGAAGCATGAGGAATTCCCAAGAGGTCACTCATCCTAGTACTAGGATGGGTGAGCTCTCAGGGAGTCTCGATGCTTTACCTCTATGAGCATCACCTAGATGCAATGACTACAAAGTGTTCCATTGATTATTATTAGAGTTCTTGTGAACCACCACTCATAAAGCAAGGGTTAGTAAATTTGACTCAAAAACTACACAGTTAAATCTAGATAGCAATATCACACTTTGACTTATTGTGGAAAATATATCCTACTTATATTTAATCATGATTATAATTAAGTTTGAAATATTTGGGACCCTCCTATCACATGATTTATGGATATGTTTTTCCCTCATTCTTCTCCTTGGCTTGTTGGATTTGATAATATGGAAGTTTGTGTGCTTGAGGAATAGAGGGGCTGCCATTATTGAAAATAGAAAGAAGTGGGTGATCAAACTCAACTAGAACCAATCAACTATGATGAAGTTAAGAAGGATCCCACCATTTGGAGGGTCCTAAAGAAAGATGGGGTTACCCCTTTCTTGTAACATCCCCATGGATTTGACTCCAAAATCACAAATAATTTTTCACATAATTGGAAGAATGGTAAAGTCTATATATTTGGGAGGAAGTGGGAGCTTATGGAGGAAGTCATTGCTAAGTTCATAGGTATTTCTATGGAAGGGAAAAAAATTAGGAGTGAAAAGGACTACTACATTGAAGAATTTTGTGAAATATGGAGAAGGGGAATCTCTAATTAAAAAGAATAAAAATGGTTATAAAATGAGTTCAATTAAGAAATTATGGACTATACCATCTTGAAGGAGATTATATAATATTTCTCCCTCTATGATAGACTCACCATGGTGTATGGGAACTATTTCATTTTGTTGAACCATTTTTCCACATGCTTCAATTTCCTTTCCCTTCTTCCTTGTGTCTTCTCTTACTACTAGTATAAAAGAGGATGGGAAAAATCTTAAGAAATTTATGTTACATGAGGGCCTTATATTATTGATTCTATAATATGGGAATTTGATATCTTCCTTTTCCAAATTAAAGGAAAAAGATACTCCTGCCTCTAAGGATGAGGATTAGGATAAAGAGAAAGATGAATCTAATATTTTATATTAGGAGAAAGATGAATAAGATTATGAAGATGAATCAAAACCTATTTCCGTTGAAAAGGAGATCCCACTTCCCAAAACTACCAAGAAGAAGAGCCGAGCCAATCCTAAATAGGATTCTCCTAACCCTTCCCCACATGACAACTCTTCATAACATGCTCATTCTATTGATGTTATGCATGATACTAAAGAAAAAGCCCTTGAATCTTCTAGGGAAGATCATCCCCTTTTCCCCTTATTATCTACCTTTAGAATCTCCTCTCCTCAATTTAGAACATGAATGCCCTCTAGATTTAATGGTTGTTCCTTGTAATGTGACAGTTAATTTCTTTAAGATGAGTAAGTGGATGTTCCAAGAAATTAACCAAATTAATATTAAGGCGAGGGGAATATAGAACCAACTAAAGAGAAATCGGAAGAATGATCTTCCCATGGATGAGAAAGGAGGAAAATCCATTTTTGTGTCACTTAAAAAAGTGGTTAAGGATGTTGCGGCAATGAGGATCGACTATGAGGGAATAATTGTTTCCCTAGAGAACAAGCTTAAAAACTACATATTAATGATAATTTGTGTACTCTTGTCACTTTCAGCCAAAAAGTCATCGAGAACATCTCTAATAATATTAAATTATGGTTGAGAAGTTTGAAAAGTTTTATCCTAAGCCTATTATGGTGGTTGATCAAGATATTGGCAAGAAAAAATCTCAAAGGGTTGTGGAAGAGAACAAACGACCTTATACCATAACTAAGGGGAATTTGAAAAGAGTCACTATTCATTTTGCTCAAGTTCCCCAAGACCTAAAGAAAATTTCTTGGGATACTACCCAAATGAATGTTGAGGTCAGTGAGGCCATAAAGTAACTATAGTAGGTCTTTGTTTATTACTAGTCTAGTTTCTATATTGTTATTATTATTTTTTGCTTATCTAGGTGGCTGCTAGTTTCCTGATGCTATGTTGAGGGCAACATTTTGTATATAAGGGTTTCAAGTCCCTCCAAAACTTGTTTGAACCTTAATAAAAAATAGTAAATGAAGAACTCAAATATATAATATAAATAATAGAACTAAAAGAGGATAAAGGGGAATAAAATACCCACAAAAAAAGAGGTAGAAGAATCCCATGAGCTACTCCTCTTTATCCTTCTCCAAAACTTGCACACACAAAGGAAAATAAAAGTGTTGGGGCTACTTGGAGACTTTCCTTGGTCAAGTCTCTATTGTCAACTAGGATAGGAGATCTGTAAAATTATTATCATTAATTTTGTGTCTATGTATGTATGTATATATGTATGCATAGTTATAATATTTATATACATATAAATTATTTAATAATCATTCCATAATATATGTGAGTTGTGTAATTGTTTCTTTTGAGCTAACAAATGACAACAAATCATATTATTGTTTGTACCTTACAAGATGTTATGATAATTTTTAAAATTATTAATGCTTATCATATTTGAAAATAATGCATAAATGCCTGAGCATGAAAATAGAGACCAAAAGAAGATTTACGTGGTCATTTTCTCTATAAAAATAATTACAAAAAGAATTCCAAAGAGTTTTATCTTAGGAAACAAGACAAGAAAAAACTAAAGAGGTCTCCCACAAATCTACCACCCCTATTAATCCAAGACCCTAACAAAATTCAAGGAGGAATTACAATGATCAACCCTTATCATGATGAATAAGATGCAATACCTAAGTCACTCAAATACTTCTATGCTAGAAACTTTTAAATTATATTTAGAGGTGTATTTCACTTCAACACACTTTCTATAATTAGCTGATAGGCTTTTCCTGCAAGGTTGCTTGCGTCCGGAGATCCAAATACCCATCTCGCGGTAAAACCATCGTTTCCTCGGTTTTGAAAACCATGTCCAGAGATTGCGTGACTGTGTGCTACATGTATGTGGGGGAAAAGAGCTGCAGTAGTCAAGTACCAAGCCTGTTCCATACTTATCGCGTCTGCACTGTTCCAAATTTTCCGCCCATTTTGGCACATTTAAAGCTGGGATACTGGACACCTGCTAATTGCATTTTCTTTAAAAGCTCCTGATTCAGGCTTGAGCTCCATAGAAACTCCTAGCAGAATGATTCACTCTGTTCTATTGAAGCGGTCGAAGACAAAAGTGGTGGGTCGCGTAATAGCCTCATCCGTTTTGGGTCAATGCACAAAACCCAGCAAAAAGAGTAATGATACAAGAGGAGCCAGTCTCGTTCTCCAACTATGAAAGAGAAGCACCATCACTAAGGCAGAGAATGCATTACCTAGCGTCGTCTCAAAATTATTTATAGCTCAAACACCTTGTCCAAGGTTAAGCTACTTAAAGTTGGATGCCGGCGAAATCCATAACTTGAACAACAAGATGAAGTTCTATGTGTGTTATTTTTTTTGGTAAGTCAAATATTATAGATTTTTTTCCCAGCACATGATTAAATATGTAAAATTTGCCTTTTAAATTATTTTTTCTGTATGTCATATTCACTTGCTGATACAATTAATCGATTGCAATGGTTATTTCAGAGGTTTTCATATGAGCTTGTGGAATTGCACGGATGGACGAGGTGAGTTCACCACTCCATATACATAACGACTTCTTTATTATTTGAATGTTGTGATGTCAAATATTAAATTTTTCCTAATAAAAGTTTTAGTAATTTTGTTTGCACATTGACAAAGAGAATTTATTTATGTTCTCATAATTATAGATTTGTCATAATCTTAACATATCAATACTTGTTGATCTTGTAATTCCTTCACTTGCATCTTTACTTTGTGAGGTAGTGGGTTTATTCTATTTTTATTTGCTGGTTATGGGTTTCTATGTCCTCCTTTGTTCCAGATACATTTATCTATTTTTCATACATTCTGCGGCATCTTAATATTTTGCACTTTAGTAACATTACTGAAAGGAATACCCATTGGACATCAGTACGGTATTTCAAATTAATTGGATTGTTTTCTAATTTTTTTGCAGAGTGTTGTGGAGATGAGAATTCAACAACCAAAAATTAAGTTTTCTAAAATTTTAGAACAAAGATATGCAATGCCTCTCTTTGTAAGTTATATGGCTGCCCTTTTAGGAACTCAAGAGGAGGCTTATATCATTTCATGTCCTGTTGAAAAACTTCTAAATAAATATTTGTAATATCGACTTGCAAATTCAACAGTGAGCCAAACGTAGAGGACTTAATTTTTTATGGTCTAAACCAACTCCCGTAACTTATATGGGCTTTTAGTTTGACCTTCTATGTCACAAGTTCTCAGTGCGTGTTCTTATTTCTAAAATCATTACATATAATTTGAACTATACAAGAATTTAATTTGGTAATGCTTCTACACTCAGACTTTGTGTTTTTCATATTGTTCTCCTATACTGGTAGCAATTATAAGTAAAATAATTTCAAATAAGAATGAATAGTGCTGGATAAGAAAACATAATCAAATAAATTGTGGAAATCTGATAAACTTGATTGATTGAATGGTTTTGCAACATTGATGTAATTGAATAATATACATTTAAATTAAAAATTATTTTTCCATTAGATTATTATAAATAAAACAAATAATTTAATCTAAATTCAATTAAAAATTTTAATTTAAGAACTTAATATTATGAAAGTTCTTCACTATTTGAAGTAAAATAAGTATGTATGTATACATATAAACATTCTTATTTTTGTTTATTTTACTCATGTTCTTATTTTTACTTTATTTACATATTTTATGCATTTGAGAATCTTAGAAGATCATATTTTATTTTAGGAGAAAATTGAAAAAAAAAGATGTGAAATTGATTGGCATGGAAAACAAAGTTAGGGGCTAAAATTTTAACAAAAAATAATAATAATCATAGTGTTGTATTTGAACAAATGAATGCGAAAATTATATTAATATTAACATTTATCATTAATTTATAGTTATGAATTATAAATTGATTTAATAAATAGATTTAAATCACTACATGACCACGTTCTTATCCATAAAAAAAAAAATTAAATTATAATTATAATTTAAGTTAAAAATATAATACCTATAAGATAATATAAATTAATTATTTTGATACAGTATATATAATATAATATATATTTAATTATATTAAATACATTATATTATATTAAAATATAATTATATATTTATTTTATAATATAGTATAAAATAATATATTTAAATTATATCCATTTAATTTAATAATAATAAATATATATTATTATAATCTTGGTAAATATAAAAAATAATATCTCTATATCATATTTAAAAATAATAATACCTATTAAATATAAATAAAATTTAATAAAGAAGATTTGAAAGACACACTAACACCATTCAAACAAATAGTTAACCATTATATAATAAATTTAAATCAAATTTAAAATGTTAGAAATGGTAGTGAGGGTTGACACGACATATGGTCCGACTATACCGCTGGATGCGTGTATGTGTATGGCATAAACATTGAAGAAGGGACATGGCATCGTATCACATGAGGCATGGGGGCACGGTTTTCTATAGGTGCAAATATGTTGCACCATAGCCAGTGTTGTGTCAATATAGTCAATCTATTTTATTTCCTGTAGTGTCCTCAAAAGGGTGAAGGGGTGTCAATATAGTCAATCTATTTTAATTCCTATAGTGTCCTCAAGTAATAGGTTTGTCTTTGAATTCTCTTGTACACTTAAAACATTAACACCTAATACCAATTCAAATTCAAAGAAAAAAAGTTTGCATTGCTATAAAAAGTATCAAGTGGTGATTTATTGATTGTCCAAGTGTACCATTTGTTATTAAGAGATATGAGAGTTCTCATGAATTACTATTTATAGAATGTAGAAAATATGTAATTGAAATTAAAAAGTTATTATGGAATAAAGAACTAAAGAAAGGAAAGTTTGAAAAATGAAATGGATTTTTTAGTAATAACACATTATCTGTTATATATGTGATACGACTGATGATTGGTTGTATCACGGCTACTATATTTGTATTTGGGTATGGAAGAACCATTCCATCATTTTGTTGTATATGTTGACCCTACTGAGTGCCAACCTATGGGTTGTTGATAAGTCAGTACGTGTAGAGCTAGTAGCATATCTTCTTTTTCTCAAGTGGACATCACAACGTACAAATAATCATGTCGCAAAGTGACCTTAGCTTCCACCTCTTGAGGAAAAGATAATTAATGCTTCCCCTATGATGAACCCGAGTACAAGGTTCATTTGTGTTATCCCTTATCCCCATAGTTCTTGAGGATGATATCAGTATTTTATATGAGATTCTATAGATATATTGGTTATCACTGATGATTCATGCATTTGTATATACACTTTATTGATCCAGCATGAGGAGGGAGATTTTTAGCCCATGTTGTGATGTATTTTGTATTACACATGTTCCGACATGATGCATGAGATATGATGCCACACCCACTGGTGTTCCGACACAGTGTTAGTGATGATGTCATGTTGCCGATGGTAGCGAGCTGGGCTCGGGAACATGATTCCACATACCTAGATATGTGTAGGTGCGCACTATGTATATGTATTTTATTCCTACTTGATGCAGAGTGATATATAGGCACTTGCATACTTGTAGAGGGGGCTCATGGTTGCTCGGTTGTTGAGGACTGGTAGGCATATGGGAGTACCCTAGCTAGGTATACCTCTGGCTACGACAATCACCTATTGAGAGGTATTGCTATGCGAGGTGTGACCTACATGTGTTTTCTCTATGAGGTACACTACCATGTGACATACGACTATTGTGTGCTTTTTCCACTTGCTGTATGGTCATGCCAGGTGAGATGATGTGTTTTATCCATCAACCTAATGCGGGGGAGAGTGTTGAGGTTGCCACCCCATGCCATGTGATCTATAGGGTCTTTCCGAGATACATGAAGGGCTATCGCGATAGCCAGATGATTGTTCCCTCCTTCCTCGTTGGGTGACTAGATGTAGTCACATAGTGATGTAATGTAAACTTTATGATATTTTTTGTATCTTTGTTCATGTGGACTAACGATTTATTTATGTTATTTGTGATAGTTTAGCCACAAATTATGAGATTTTATTACATGTAGCTCTTGGGGTTACATTTCATTTTTTGTTGCAATTCCATGGATTTTCTTACCTTATTGTTGGAATTGAAGATTTAATTTCTTTTACTTATGGACTTTGTTGGCTAAGCTATTTATCCTTATTATTTTTTAGAGTTGGTCTTATGTTGTAATGTGATTCCTCTCCAAGACTGGAGGAGACAGTCTTGAAGAGTGTATACAAGGAAGTAGATGCAGGGAACCCCCATAGTATGGAGGTATGTGAGGTTGTTATGCAGCCATGACCACTACCTACCTTAGAGTGGTGACTCTCCCTTGGAGGCTAAACACCTTACTCCAAACAAGGGATACTAGTCACGTGGTCTTGTATGGAAGGTTTCACTATATGGTGAGTAACTCATCCCCATCAAGCCACTTAGTGAGATATGGATTTAGATGAGATCTTACCCAGAGCACATGTACATGCCTGATCTTGAGCCTTGTGTTGTTGTAAATGTATATATATTATTGCATATTATGCTAGAAGTGGATCTTCATGTTGTTATGTTCATATATCATTATATTTTATGAGTTGTGGTTCTAACTATGCTATAAATTTTGGGAAATTGAAAATGTATCATGAAAGAGTGTATTTTGAAATGATTAATGATCTTAAAATGATTAGTTTAAATATGTATTTTTCTCAAAAAGATGATAAATGATAGAAATTTGATTCGTATTGTATGATTTGACATGTTTTCTAAATGAGAATGGTGGAAAGTAATGTATTTGATTGATTATTTTAAACTATGTATGAATTCTATATGAAGATCCTATGGAAAACTTAAATATATTTCTATGATGAGCCTTAAATAGTAATGATAAACTTGCAAAAAAAAAAATTGTGGCATTGATAGCTAAACTCTTCATGATTACTTGATTTACATTGATGTTGATATACACATATGCATTGTATGTAACTATATTAACGAGGATTATTTTATGTCTTTTCTTGGATCTAACGAACATCTATATTATTAATATTGGGTAAAAGATATTTCAGGACTAATGTGTGGTATGTTTCCATCTTAGCCTTTATGACTTCCAAGAGTAAGTCAAGTTTTAGGGGAGGAGAATGTAGTGCCTCTTCAGCTCTGTCATTGCAAGGAAGTAATAGAGCCTCAAACTTTGGATTGAAAGTATAATGAGGTAAGTATACTTAATATTAAATACTATTTAATCTAACTAAGAATATGTTGCAATAAATGAAATACTATGATGTTATATCAGGTTGTTATTTACCCTTTTAAATAATATATTCATGATGGTACTTTATTGATTAAATATATTAGTTTTTACATACAAAAGATTGGATTAATAGGTTATGATGATTGTCACTAATTCTTAGATATTGTGCCTTATATGCTACTAGAAATTCTAGGAAGATTTAAATTGACATATGCTCATATTGTTAGAAATAATTTATTTAAATACTTCAAGCTAATGCAATAATATATGGTTATATGTTGTGTATGATGTACCACATCTTGCTATGCATTTTGCCTATTGCTATTGGTATGAAGTGATATAGAGCCGTAGTCATTTGCATGAGAGATCCACACGATGTTCCGTTATCCTTCACTATGATTATTTGTGTTATATGTGCTTCGATTATTTATATATAATGAATAGTTGCACTTGATGTTTGTATGTTATTGAATAGTACCAGACACATTCACCCTTAGTTGTAGGGATTGAGTGTGTGTCTATGTTCCCGACAGTGGCACAAGAGATAGTAGTTCTGACCTTTCATACTGAGCCAATATCGTCCTTGTTTGGATGATGTATCCATAACTTATTATTATATTACTCCCTCTGGTACAAGTTGGTAAATTTAGAATTCATATTTCACATTGTGAAAGACCAGTTGTGTGTTTGTGCATTAGAGTCTTGTAGTTGTCGCTAAAGATGATTTAATTAATAATGCTATTTTTAATTAATATTATAAAGTATTTTACATTTTTTTGATAATTTTATCATAGTGCTATTCCATTTAATTAGAATTGGATAAATTAATTCAAGTTGAGTTCGGGGTGAATTTAGTGTTCTAATTTGTTTTAATGTAAGTTATTATTTTATCCTTTTTTTGTTTTAAGTGGAACAAATGACTTATAATGAGAAATTAGAACTTGTTTAAATACTTTTTCATTTTTGGAGAGCAAAATTGTTCAAACCCTCTTGTAAATAATTTGGGGATTTTTTTGTTGGGAGCGACCCATTTGCCGGATTTGAGCATGGAGTAGCTCGTTGGAATCATGGTGGGATTGCTACACTACGCTGAAATTTTCATTTGCTTTCATGCCGTATTTATTTCTTCCCATTCATTTTGAATTTCTCCTCTTGCTGCGAGGTAGGGCTTTCTATATCTTTTGTTTTAGTCCATCTTTTTGCCTAAAATAAATTGGAGTAGTTTAGTGGGATGAAAATAGACATTTTCTTACGATTTCATGTATTTCTTTCGCTCGGTTGGGTTTGTATGAATTTGTGTATGCTTGCATTTTGGAGAAATGAAGTAAAATAGTGTTATGCTGTCCAATTTTTTTTAAAATAATGAAAATGTAAATTTTATGTTAAAAGAGAGGTGTTGGGCACTTTTAGAACCAAATGGTATATTTAAAATTTTGATTTTTGAAAGTTGTAAATTGAAGCTATTCTAATGGAGTTTATGGTTTTGCTTGAAAAATGGAAAAAATGAAAAAAGTGGAATTTGGGTGTTTTGAATTCATATTATTTTGTGGAATGATATAATTATATAATAGAATTTCTTATTTGACTTAATTTGAGTCCATTCTCATATAGTTATGGTCATTTGAAGATTGCATGTGAATAGTGAAATAGAAATGCAAATGTGATAATTTATGTGAATAACAGAACTTCATTGTGAATTTAGAATTAGAATTTTATTTAAAAAGTGTGTTGTTGGGTAGATTTAGACCAATGGGTTTTAATTTTGTAGCCTAAATCCAAATTTGATTTTTGGACTTTTTATTTATTGCACCATTTTGTGTGCTATCCAAAGCCCATCAGCCGTTGTGTTGTGAATGAATTAGATTTTAATATAAGTTATCTTTTTTACAAAGAATATGATGGACAAATTAGAATGGTTATATGACATTCTGGGTATTTTTATATTTTGACCAGAAAGTGACCTTTCAAGTTAAAATGTTGATTTTTAGAAACCTTATCGAATTTTGCCAGAAATTAGTATTTTTATGTTTTGAGCTTTTTGTTCAATATTTGAGTAATAGATATGTCATGAAACATGTAAAAATATTTATACCACATGTTTATCTATCAGATATGTCATGAAACATGTAAAAATATGTATACCACATGTTTATTTATCAGATCATCTTGAGATCTGTGCTCTTGACGATGTGGCCAATAGAGTGTGTGGTATGTAATCTTCTTGCTTCAAGTGGTTGTTTTTTTATGTCAGTGTAATTTTACCTTTGTTATTTTTTTTTATTCTGCCCTTGTGATGATACACCTCATGCTTGAAAAAGAACTCTCATGTGGTATGTGGATGTAGGGTGTTGAGACCGCATCTAAGATATAGTTGAGTTATGCTCTTATGTTGAGTTTTGAGGGACTCATACCCTTGGTATTGAGACCAATTAAGTTTACTTAATCCTTATGATATTTATGACTTTTTGAATCATTTTGATTTATGCCTTGTTGCATCTTTTTTTGGATGTGCTTCATCATTGTGATGAGTTGGTCTTTTTAGTACTGAGTAGTGACCATGTTGTTCTATGGATGTGCTTGGTATGCACCTTGGAAATTGGTCCACATGTTGAGTTTTCTCCACGTTATAATGTATTACTTATGTATATAATGTTGGGTCATGGTACTCTCCTATGATTCATGCATTGTTTGGCGTGTGTGTTAGACACCTCCTTATTTGCATGTTTACCTTATGTTTTTGGCCGGACTACTATATCCATGAGCACGAGATTTGGGCTTACGTGTACCATATGGTTGGGAGGCATTGCTAAATATATCATTGTTGGGGACCGGTATATAGAGATGGACTTCCTCCAGCTTTGGCACTTAGAGCTTGACTACTCATTTCTCTTGTTTCATTGTATATGTAAGTATATTTACCTTTGATTATGTTTACTCTTGTTGGTGAATATTTATGCTCTTTACATTATTGTTCTTCTTATGATGATTAGAATATGTATCTGGAATGCTAGAAGATATAGATGTTGAATTAGATGTATTTTATGCTTTTAATATATTGAAGTGTCTACGTCCTTGATATGTGTTTTCGATACTCCCTAGTGTGGAGGTTTCTCTTTTCCTTCTTGTTTTTATTTAGAGAATGTCGCATCTAGTTAGTCGTTTCCTAGACAGTGATCATTTCCACATGTGTGTTAAGTTAGATCTTTCTATCTTTGAGTATCCTTTTAGGGAGATATATGTTATCAGGTCAAAATAGATCGACTAATAATCACTTTGGTAAAAAAAGGTAAAATAGATCTATGTGATCTATGAGGATAAATCGGTAAATGAACTTGTATAAATATCAAGGTAGGAACTGTACTTTGGGCTTAAAAAAAATATTGTTATGGAAATAGACAACATAGTAACTTGGATGAA
Source organism: Chamaecyparis obtusa (assembly GCA_027943335.1). Lineage (NCBI taxonomy): Eukaryota > Viridiplantae > Streptophyta > Pinopsida > Cupressales > Cupressaceae > Chamaecyparis > Chamaecyparis obtusa. Next base: position 347,592 of record BSBK01000545.1, read on the forward strand.
CATTGCATGTTAATCACTTTAACAATAGCGAACTAGTGGACGCATGTAACCACCCCATGAACCTTAATAGTGTGCTTGAGAATCTTTGGGGTGTTGTAAGACTTCCGCTTGCATATGACGATATGTAGTTGTGTCATGTTTCTTGCACCTCTTATATTACTTAATATTTATTATTGCAGTTGGTTGTATTGTTGTAATGTTATTAGTTTATCTTATAAAATAAATGTTCATGTTTATTTTAATCCTAGATCGATTCCTATTTAATTATGAGGTTAATATAAAAGGACAATTTAATTAGTATTCCTTATTAAAATCAAATAATATGTTTTAAACTAGATGGTTAATTTTACTCAACTGTACTCAAACTATAGTAACTCTTAGTCAAGTTTTTTTTTATCTTGGTGTTCCTATGGTAAATCGATTAAATTTTTTTTTATATTTGTGACTTTAATATTAGAAGGAGGTTGACCAAGTTAATGTTGGTCATAGATTGGTTAATAGAGTACTAATTAGTTGTAAGGAAGACATGTGCAAAGAGTTAATTAAAATTTGTGATGATGATAATGTTATTAATGATAACAAAAGGTTAGAATTGTTCCAAGTACAATATTATATAAGATATTTAAAAAAAAATGTAAATATCATTTTAATGAACTGCTTAGTGTCTTATTAGTAGATCATCACACTTATAATCAACCCCTAATCTCATAGTAAGGAGAACATTTAAAACAAAATAATCCTTGATTGTGAGCTCCATTGAACACATTTGACAATTATGATAGACCTAAGAAACACAGGTTGATTATTTTTAATGCAAAAATGGTTTGGACAAACATTAAAATATGGGAAAGGGACCCTCAAAATAGTAGAAAATTATGTTTTTGATAGATAAAAGCAGCAAGAGGGTGCTGGCCCATAACAGAGACTAGAGGCACATTAACAACATGTTAATGGCACTAGCTGAGAGAAAGTTCCACAATGAAGCCAAGACTCTAAACATACTTTCCCCTATCAAACACAAAAATCATGATGCTAGCAAGCCAAAAAACAAAAATAGACCTACAACTAATAGTGTTCAGATTGTAAGCAAACCGGAGCCACATTGGGCTAGTCTTAAAATAGTAGCAATTGACAAAACCCCCAAAAACAACACCAAGGGAAACCGAACAGTAATTGAGCAAAATAAAGACCCCCATAATTAACTACATTTTCCCTCCAACTGCTTAGACAGCACCGTATTTGACCACTCTTCTAGCAAAAATTGGAAGAGACTCTTGTTGTCTTCATCCTCCGACAGCGCTCCTCTAGCAAGCTTCTCCTGCACAAGACACAAAGTAGTGGCCGAGTTCCTCATGATTTTGTGGGAAAATTTGTTGGTCAGCATGCAGTGGTCTTCAAGCCCCTGGATCTTCCTCCTGAGGTCGTCGATATCACTATCCATCTCCAAAATTTTTTTCTTGAGAATGCCTTTGAAATTAGTCACCTCAGAGGGGGCTCTATCAATATTGGGATCATCCTCACGATTGTGTGGTTCCTGGGTGGGTCTCGGAGGGGGGGTGGGGTTGATGGGGAGATTTTGAGTATGTTGGGGGCTAGAATGGGGGTGGGGGTCACCTTTGTGGGGGCTAGTTAGATGATCAGAGGAGTCATTGAGGGACTCATGGGACGAGGAATCTTTTTCTGAGGCTTCATGGGTAGCAGCCTTCTTAAGTCTGGAATTGCATTGCTCCATAGCAATCCTGCTAGAGCGCCTACGCCCAATGCCACTAAGGTCCACCTCAATAATACCCAAGCCCTCCAAATATTTCTTCGTGGGGTCGGTTATGGGGGTACTTTCAGAATCAATTTTGAGGTCAACAGAGTCGGATATATAGGAGTCCTCATGGTTAGTAGAAAATTATGAACTAACTAAGTTTGTCCATGTCATTTTCTACAAGGCCTAGAGAGAACTAAAAATAATGACATTGAAGAGCATTTGTCATGTGAGAGGTCAATTGTATAGATGATTTAAATGTTTGATATAGGTATAAATAAATAGTCATTAATTAAAACCTACGTATCATAATTAACACTTGAAAGGTCACAACAATGAGTGTGGTAGTACTAAATTTAGGGAGAATGACATCTTTGAGGAAGCGATCTTTTAACATGATCATGCTTTTATAACTTAACTACTCTTCTATTTTAGTTTTGTATGCTTTTCTATGATTGTGCCCCCAAATTTTGGTCCCGTATATAAGAACTTAGGTGGAGAAAGTGAGGGAAAGAGGCAATCTTAGTTTACATATCATGAAACTATTTTTTTAGAATATTTATTTATATAATTTATTTATTTTAAAATGGAATAAGATGGGTATATGGAAAGAAAAATTAGTGTTTAGACACATTATAATTGAATGACTAATTTAATTGTTTGAATCAAGTTAATTAAGTTTTTGTGATATAATTAATAAGATGTACCAACACAACAATTTTTAGTTCATGTATTTATATTAAGAAAATTACATATTAAAGTATTTAATAATGTATTATTACAAGTCAATTTTAAGGATCTAGCATGCAAATTAATCAACAACATAGCTTGCATTGACTTAGCAATACGAAGACATCATTTTTAAATTATTATTTAGGTCTCAAATATAATAAATAACAACAAACGTATTGTACATGACCAGTGCATTAGACCAATGATTCACATGTCTTGTAAAACTAAAGCTAATTTTCCTCTTACATAGGATTAAAGTCATTCTAAATTTTCTTCTTGCCCTTTAATATATTACTTGATTATATCTTCCTATCAAAAATTCAAATACATTTTTACAACAACTTGTAGATAAATAAATGGTGTAGTGCTCTAAATTGTATAGTTTTTAAAGTTTGACATATTTCTCTTCAGTCTTCAAATGTCAAAGTACATGCTTTGTTTGTGACTATATATCCTCTCCTTCAATTAACAAGTTGCATCTATGGAATTTGTCATTGATGTAGTTTGTTCTTTGAAAAAATTCTTCTACAAATGGTTAAATCAAGAGATATGGCTCTTGCATCGAGATTGATTTTCTGGCATCAAAAAAATCTAGAAACATGTCTAGTTTTATAGACCTATATTTTTTTATTCATATATTTCAAACCAGATATCATTTTATAAATCCCTCTAGTGAGAATTTAGAAAAATAGGTTTTCTAAAACATATCTGAAATTCAACCCGATCTAATAGTGGAGTTGAAAGTTATGCCCCCCTTAACATGACTATTTTTATGTCATCATAAAATTTGTGATTACCAGTTGCTGAAGAAATCCTTTGAAATGGTTATCATCTGTTATCTTGCATGAGTGCCTTTGTAATGTATGTTGGGCTTGCAAAGGATTTGACATATTCTAATTTTATTTTATCCCTAAGATTACTACATAACAAACCCTTGCAAATAGATGACTAGCTTCCATGCTCGGGTCAACATTTTGTCAAATAGTTTACATGCATTACCTGCACTCTCCTCATAACCATGTCAATTGCATCTTAATTGCATCACATGGAGATAGACTTCCCCAACATTATCCAAATAAAGGAGTTATCAACCTACAAGATTTGATTTTAATTGGAATAAAAATTGTGTTTTTTGGGCCATTCCTATTTTTTTTTATTAAGGTAAAAATAGGTTTTGAAGGGGCCCTGAAACCCTTTAACATATATAGACTTAAGATATAACATTTTAAGCTCCCAAAAATAATCAGTCCAACCAAGAAAATAGGTAGGACACTCAAACAACAAACCTAGAACACTGCTAAAAAATGAACATTAGAAACAACAATACTAAGAAGATAGCCACAATACTATCCAAAGTTCTCTTTTTTATGAGAACAAAGAGTCATGTCAAACGAAGAGGAAGATTTCTTAGAATGTTTTCCTTTAATAGTGATGCAACCATCTTTGACTCTTGTTGCCTCATCCTTCCAGTGCAAGGAATTCAAAACAGAGGAACCAGCCCCCAACAATGGTTCTGAAATAAAACCAGAACAACTCCCAGCAAGAGAAGTAGGAACAATAGGTTCCATAATAGAAATCACACCAGTAGAGCTAGCAGGATTAGTAGCCGTAGAATCGCCAACAGAAAGCTTGGAATCCGCCAGCAAAGAGAGAGGGGGTACTTTCACAACAGAGCAATTAAGATCAACCTCAACATCAGTCCTTATAGGAATGCCAGGAGGCAAAATAGGATTTGAATTATTTTCAACAGTAGGCTTATGATAGCCTGAGATAGGAGCAGAATCCTTCAAAATTTGAGGAGATCTTTTCAGTACTGTATAATGCTTGGTAGAGGCATCCTTCCACCAAGTATGAGAAGTTTTCTTCTTATTGAAATCAGCACTACAAAGAGAAGCATGATGACCTATTTAAAAACATTTTCTACACCTAAAGGGGATACCCTCAAAATCTAGTTGTTACATCCAACAACCTTTAGATGATTCAATTTTAATTTTGGAAGGAAGGCCCTGTGAAATGTTAATATCTACCAGAATATGGGAAAAGATAGAGTGGTACATATTAGAAGAATCATCATCAATGAGCAGAAACTCCCCCAAAGCGTCACCCACCTCCTCTAGGATAGCACCTTGCCATAGATTGAGAGGGAGATTTGGGAGTCTAACCCAAATAGGAATATAATTGAAAAATTTAGTGGAAGGATTAAAATCCGGGTGCCAGGGTTTTACCATAAGAAAAAATTTATCCTCCTCCCAGCTGAAGAAATTTTCACACAAGATCTTAGTTCTATCCTTATATCTATCAAATTTAGCAATAAAGAAAATTTTTTCTAAGGGAAAGATATGGACGTTATCTGAGATTATTAGTTCCCATTTTTTAGGAAATCCAGTCATGAAGTTGGGGAAGAGTTGGCCAGAACCCTTGAAAGAGACAAATCAGAGCTTGATCCCTAAGGGTCTCAGAGAAAGTTTCTAGCTCCCCTTCAGTAGTAGCAGAGAGCTTAATAGAGAGAGGGCCATTGGAAGATATCAGAGAATTAGAAGGCACACCATGGGAAGAGCCCCTAGACCTGTGCATTTCCTTAGAGGAAGCTTTAGCATAAGAACCCACTCCAACACTATCAACAATAGCTACAATCGGCCTGGAAATAACATTATCAGAAGGGGAAATAGGGCCAAAAGAAGAAACAAGAGGCAGTGATCCATAAGAATCCAAATCAACTCCCATAGGAGAAAGCCCCTTTGCATGATGACCTAAGCCTGCAAACCCCAAAGAAAATTTTTTAAAAACTTTTGGGTGGGAAAACCCCTTCTCACCCAAACCTGCATCCATAGTCACAGAAACAACCATGTATCTTGGAGAAAAAGAAGGAGACATAGGGACAACAGGTGCAACCCCCCAGCCCTAGGACGTGCTCCACTGGAAGGAGGCATGCCCATAGAACCGACTGAAAGGGCACCGACACAGGAGGTAGAAGTCTCAAGTTCAGCAGCTGAGCACTCACCTAAGGCAACAGCCCTAGGCACAACAATGAGATGTGAAGCAGAGGGTGACAGGATGTAGTCCTGCAATGCATTGTAGGAAGGAATTGTCTGTATTTCTTGGGGCCATTCCTTTTACTTAAACTACTGAGTCTTCATTTGAAATGTTATCGTTGCCAGCATGAGGGGAAACAAAATGAACTTTGAACTTTAAACTTTGAACCAAAATTCCAAGGTTCAAGGTTCAATGCACGGATCACACATTACACTGAGTGAAAATAAGGACGCCAACAACTTTTGTTTGAGACCAGGAAGTTCTTGAACTTTGAACCTGCGAACTGCACTTCAAACTTCAAACTTTGATCCAACGAACTACGGTTTGAACTTTGAACTTTGAATCTTGCAGTCCGCACTTTGAACTTTGATCCTGTAAACTAGGGTTTGAACTTTTTGAATCTTGCAGTCCACACTTTGAACTTTGAACTTGTGGTTCAAGGTTTAGGTTCGATGATGCATAGTGAAACTGCACCAACGCTTTGAACATAGAGAATTTTGAACTTTGAACTTTGAACTTTGAACTTGCAGTTCAAGTTCAACATCTCCTCTTGCAATGCTACCCTTTTAAAAAGTATAACTTCATAAAAATATAAAAACCATTACGAATGAGGAGGCGGTGGGGGTGGGGGGGGGGGAATTTGAGGAAATTTCTTCACGATGCTCGATTTTAAAATTTTAAAACATGGGTACCAAAGGAAAGACAACATAGTTGTAGATTGAGTTAAATATTAGGATTTGCCAACTTCTTGGATTTATAGACTAAAGTATCTTAATGTTGTTTTATTATTCTATAATTTTAGTCTTTGCTATGTAAGGAAAAAATAATTTCCTCCTAAGATTTACTGTATTTTGCCTTTCTTGTATCTATAGTTCAACTCTACTCTTTCTAGTCACTATTGTTGGAATATGTAAAAAGCAACAATGCATGTAGGATGTAGTTATTTCAACCCAATGACATGCAAATAACTCTATTTTCTTTGTGTAGATTTTGTATTTTTTCCCATCCAGTGTTGTTTGAAAAACAACCTTGATTTCCTAGTGTGTTTCTATTTGATACACATTGTGCTTCTTTTTAATGAAAAGTACATTTTCTACTGTGTTCAAATTTATTTGAATGTTACATTTTTTTTTGGGTAATACCTTCAAAATATACAGCTTACCTAAACTTTAACTTCAAATCATCCAAATTGGATGTTGCTAAGTACAACACTTCCTTCTACAATGACACATTTTATGGAATAGTGCTTTCACCTCTACGACCTATCAGCATACCCCTTGCACCTTCTTTTGGTGCAAGTGCTAGTATATTCCTATTGATATCAACTAGGATCACCAAAATTCAAAATTTCACAAATGATCTAATATAAATTTAATAAACTTTAAATAAAATTAAACTTCATCTATATTATATAATATTTTATTATATTTTAAAACTATTTTATAATAAAATATATAAAAATAAGAATATTTTTTAAACTATTGTATTTCATCTAGGCTTCTTGTTAAAGAATAATGAGAAATAAAATTCAATTTTTTTCCTCATTGTTAATTGATTCCCTCACTACATCAATTTCAAAATTGGTAAATTAGCTTTAGTTAGGGATACAAATAGTTCACATCACATTAGCTGACAAACAAAATAAGTAATGAATTTTTTCAAGTGGAAGCTCTAGGTACTAGTTGTACACATAGATATCATTAAACTACAATTTTTAGCCCATTGTTAAGATTATAAAGCATTGAAAATAAAATGTTATCAATAATGCAAGTGCTTAATTTTGTACACATAGATTACTCTTTCTTGTTTGCTTAATTTTGTAGACGGGCTTTGCCCAAGAGAGTATCATGATTTTTACAACTAATCACAAGGAGAGACTTGATATTGCATTGTTGAGAACTAGTTGAATGGATATGCATATTCTTCTATCTTACTATGAATTTGAGGCATTTAAACAATTGGTCTTTAATTACTTGGATTTGGGGGATCACTTGTTGTTTCCATTTGCAGAGGAAAAGATGAAATTCGGAGGGTGCGTGACTCTGACATACATTTGTGAAATTCTTTTTTAAAATAAATCTGATCCTTATGTTGTCATTAGGGATGTTATTAATGCCCTAGATGAAAGTGAGAAAGTGATTGACTCCCCTTATGATGAAGATGAGGAAGAATCATCATTGCCTCTATCATCATCATCATCATCATCATCATCATCGAGGGAATGAGTAGAACGCGGTTAAGTTCCACTCAAAAAGCATCATCGACTAATTTTCAAAAAATGGAAAACACAACAAATTTTCGTGAAATTTCCAGCATCTATTATTCATGATCTGCACATTTTGTGATAAAAAACAATAAAATATTTACAAGTAAAATTAGTGTGTTTTCACAAATCTGAAAAAAAAGTTTGAATTATTTTTTACTTTGGTGCATTTTCGATGGAGTTTAGCCCACTGAATGAGTAGAGACAGACCTTTTTGGGTTGTGTACTAAAAGTGATCCAGGTACAAGTCTTAGAAGTTGAGGATATTTTGGCATTATTTTAAGATATTTTAATGGAAGAATGCTTTTTGTGAAAGTAATTTCAATGTTAATCAGGTGAGCACATACAATTTGTATGACTAGTCATGTCCAATGCTTACTTCTTGGTCTATGTTAGTAAACTTGTGAAGCAAGATAAGAATATATAATATACATGTATATTATATATAAACCTAGAACGTTATGTTTAAAAGTGTAATATTATATAATATGTATTCAAAGCTACAACTTTATCTTTGAAAGTATTTTTTCTCATTGACTCATAAGAAAACTTAATTACTTCTTATTGGTTGATTCTACAAAATGGCCATTCATGTATCAAATATTATTGTAAGATAAATATTTTTTTTTGTATTGGGCATCGTCTAAACAATAGACTAAAATGAATATCTTACCTAGGGGGTACTTAGTATTTTTTCAAACTTTCTTTATATATTTTACATTTTAGTTTGTTGGATAGCCACTACCAAAAATCTATTAGTTCCTCAGAATCCCCCATGCTCCTATTAGTTGAGCTAGAAGCTATAAAAATCTAAGATTGTTGTAAGTTTGGGATTTTTTTTGCCATCTTATAGAGTTATAGAGTTTTGATGGAATTCTAGTCATCTTTTATTTACCCAACCTCCTATCATAACCATCATGCCTTTATTGAGATTTTATCAATTCCCTTATCCTCTTCCTTTCCTTCATTCCAACAATTCAAAATCTTTTGATGGCTATCTAGACTTATTACGTGTCATGGTTTCCTAAACTTCCATCCTTAATTTTTATCCCTAAAATATTAAATTATCTCTACTTTGTGGACTCAAATCTATTTGTAACTGAATAATTTTAGTTTCCAATGCTCTTGACCTCCAACCCTCGTATCAACTTCTATCTTTCATCCTTGCACTTTATTCATCCTTTTAGACTTACATAGGGTACATTTGGAATTCTTCTCATTTCATTCCTCATACTAACCTCTAGGTATTCTTATCTCCAAATACCCACAAACCTCACTCTTTGTTTCTCTTCCTTCTCCACCGGTTCCACATATTTTTTCTGCACCCATTTCAATCCTTCATGTAGATTTATAATAGGCTTCTTCCATCTTCCCTACTTATCCCAACATCCTTTCCTAAATAATTCCCCCCTATCCTTTTCATCTTGTTGTGGGGTTTTGATGGGCTTGCAGACTTTCATCCTCATGTCTAGTTATGAGCACTAGTCTAACAATGAAACTTGCATCTCATTCTTCTAGATTTTTCTTCTTCTTTCCTTTAATCCTTTCTTGTAGAGTTTTAGTAGACTTCTAGGCTTGTATTATCATGTACCATCATAACTGAACTACTTTTGTTTCAATTTCTTGTAAAGTTCTCTAGTTCTTTTACCATTCATTTCTTCCTATTTAGAAATTAGTTTGACGTGAAAACTTCTATTTTTCCATAGAAATATTTCATCCTAATCTCCAATTCTATACTTCATCCCCATATTTCTTCATCCTCATGCAAATTTTAATAAGTCACATCGAGCATGTAGAGACCTGATACATCTATAAAAGTAATGAAAACTCTTCAAGAAGTACTAGTCTTAGTAAATACAAATCATTCTAATTCTTTCTAGATTTGCTCCTCTACTCCACACTATGCTACTAATGTTCTTTCTATTTAAGATGATGAGGATGGGTATGAACAACCTATTGGACTTATTAGAAAATATTTATATGATGATACATGGAGGTATGCGCCATAGAGTAATAACATATTAATGAAGGGCCATATTGGAAATAACATATTTGAATCAAATCATGAATGAATTTAGGTAAGATACCAATTAGCTTAAGGATACTAGTGCATGTGCTTAAACATTTAAATAGATCAATGACAATGATTCAACTACTTTTGCTAGTGCGTAATGTTTGCTTCCCAAATTGTACCTTTCTCGATTTATATTAATTAATAAAATAATAGAATACAATGTGTTTTTATAATTAATTAAAAATCATAATATACATATATTTTTTATTGTCAATTAATTAATAAATAAGATTGATATGTGCATCCTTGTATCTTAAAAAGTGTTGCTCTCATTTTCATTTTGGAAGATCTTGAGAATGTCGTATAGAATTGTGTCTCCCAAACAATGCTGTAAGAATGAATGAAAATAAAATGGTGTTAGGAAACTTTAGAACTTGAATGTAAACTACATAAAATAGTAAAAACACACACATTATGTGAAAGAATTCAACCTCACATAGAAGCATGATGAAAAAGCCTATTTGAAGCTTGCAATAGAGGGGAAGGCTACATTTTAATAGTTTAGCTAAGGAACAACTATCATCACCTTATATGTGAAATAGGTAGATAGTCTAGCCCCAAGAAAAGTGGGAGGATAGAATTTGTGTCTTTTATAATAAATATGTTGATTGAAATTGAGTGACATTTTATCTAAGGGTGTGTACCATATGATGATATCCGCAAGCAGTTTGAAGATACCTTTAAGGTGGGCAGTGTAAACAAGCTCTTTGAGGGGACAAGACTTCACAAGTTTGCAAACTTCTTGGTCAAGATTCACAATAGAAGAGATGACATAAAAGGAAATATGAAAATATGTTAATAACGTCAATTTTGATACCTTAAACTGCTTAATCTACTAGACGTCATTCATTTATTTTGCAATGAGACCTTCTTTTTTCATCTTTCCATGTTGAAAACCTCCCATCTTCCAAAATAGTGAGTTATTTAGAACCTCAAAAAGACACGTGCAATTAGAATGCATTCAATAGTCTTGAATCACTCCCCTGCAATTTTGGCCATTAATCTACGTAAGAATAATACTAATAACAAAACAAGTGGCATTAAAAGAAGTAATGTTCAATAAACCATCATAACCATCATGTCTTTATTGAGATTTTATCAATTTCCTTATCTCTTCCTTTCCTTTGTTCCAACAATTCAAAATATTTTGATGGCTATCTAGACTTATTACTTGTCATGGTGTCCTAATCTTCCATCCTTATTTTTATCCCTAAAATATTAAATTACCTCTACTTTGTGGACTCACATCTATTTGTAACTGAATTATTTTAGTTTCCAATGCTCTTGACCTCCAACCCTCGTATCAACTTCTATCTTTCATCCTTGCACTTATTCATCCTTTTAGACTTACATAGGGTACATTTGAACTTCTTCTCATTTCATTCCTAATACTAACCTCTAGTTATTCTTATCTCCAAATACCCACAAACCTCACTCTTTGTTTCCCTTCCTTCTTCTCCACTGGTTCCACATATCTTTTCTACACTCATTTCAATCCTTCATGTAGATTTATAATAGGCTTCTTCCATCTTTCCTACTTATCCCAACATCCTTTCCTAAATAATTCCCCCCTATCCTTTTCATCTTCTTGTGGGTTTTTCATGGGTTTGTAGACTTTCATCCTCATGTCTAGTTATGAGCACTAGTCTAACAATGAAACTTTATGCATATCATTCTTCTATTTTTCTTCTTCTTCTATTTAATCTATTCTTGTAGAGTTTTAGTAAACTTCTAGGCTTGTATTCTAATGTCCCATCATAACTGAACCACTTTTGTTTCAAATTCTTGTAAAGTTCTTTAGTTATTTTACCGTTCATCTCTCCCTATTTAGGATTTATTTTGGCATCAAAACTTCTATTTTTCCATATAAATATTCCATCCTAATCTCTAGTTCTATACTTCATCCCCATATTTCTTCATCCTCATGCATAGTTTAGTAAGTCACATGGAGCATGGAGAGACCTGATACATCTATTAAAGTAAGGAAAACTCTTCAAGAAGCACTAGTCTTAGTAAGTACAAATCATTCTAATTCTTTCTAGATCTGCTCCTCTACTCCATAGTGTGCTACTAATGTTCTTTCACTTTAAGATGATGAGGATGGGTATGAACAACCTATTGGACTTATTAGAAAATATTTATATGATGATAAGTGGAGGTATACACCATAGAGTAATAACATATTATCAAAGGGAGATATTGGGAAGAACATATTTGAATCAAATCATGAATGACTTTAGGTAAGATACTGATTAGCTTAGTAGATACTAGTGCATGTGCTTACACATTTAAATAGATCAATGGCAATGATTCAACTACTTTTTCTAGTGCATAATGTTTGCCTCAGAAATTGCACCTTTTTTGATTTATATTAATTAATAAAAAAATAGAATACAATTTATTTTTCTAATTAATTAAAAATCATAATATAAATATATTTTTATTGTTAATTAATTAATAAATAAGATTGATATGTGTATCCTTGTGTCTTAAAAAGTGTTGCTCTCATTTTCATTTTGGAAGATCTTGAGAATGTCGTATAGAAATGTGTCTTCCAAACAATGTTGTAAGAATGAATGAAAAAAAAATGGTGTTAGGAAAGTTTAGAACTTGAATGTAAACTACATAAAATAGTAAAAAAATATACATTATGTCAAAGAATTCAACCTCACATAGAAGCATTATGAAAAAGCGTATTTGAAACTTGCAATAGAGGGGAAGGCTAACATTTTAATAGTTTAGCTAAGGACCAACTTTCATCACCTTAGATGTGAAATAGGTAGATGGTCTAGCCCCAAGAAAAGTGGGAGGATAGAATTTGTGTCTTTTATAATAAAGATATTGATTGAAATTGAGAGACATTACAACATAGGATGTGTACCATATGAGGATATCTGCAAGCAGTTTGAAGATACCTTTAAGGTGGGTAGTGTAAACAAGTTCTTTGAGGAGACAAGACTTAACAAGTTTACAAACTTCTTGGTCAAGATTTGTAATAGAAGAGCTGACATAAAAAGAAATATGAAAATATGTTAAAATGTTAAAATGTCACTTTTGATCCCTTAAACTGCTTAATCTACTAGACGTTATTCATTTATTTTACAGTGAGGCCTTCTTTTTCCATCTTTCTATGTTGAAAACCCCCATCTTCCAAAATAGTGAGTTATTTAGAACCTCAAAAAGATAGGTGCAATAAGAATGCATTCAATGGTCTTTAATCGTTCCCGTACAATTTTGGCCATTAATCTACGTAAGAATAATACTAATAACAAAAAAAATGACATTAAAAGACATAATTTTCAATAAGCCTATTGATTGCTGATTTTTTTCAATTACTTAATAATTATAATCAACGTTACCCTCATTTTCATTTGAGAAGATCTTAAGAATGTTGTATAAAATAGAATATCTTATTCTAAGAATGATAACGTCTTCTCCTTCCGCTATGACGTCAATCTCCTCTTCATAGACAACGTCGATAATTTCATCTTTACCATTTTGAAAATTCCCCATTTTCCAAAACAATTCGTTATCTACAACGTCAAAAAACAGATGTGAAATGACGATGTATTCAATAGTCTTTATCGTTCTTGTGCAATTTTGGCCATGGATTCAACATGATTACGAATACAATTAAAGGCGTAATTTCCAAAATCCCTCGGCGGCACCGAATTTAAGCTATTAAACCTTACTTCTTGAGTATGGTTTATCCTCATACCTGCTCTTCTTACCCTTGAATCGATCGCCACCTGGTAATCTCCCTTGCAGAGATGGAATTGGACAAGACCATGTTGCTGTCGATGATGGGTTTCATGTCGCTGCAATCCAACACGCTGCCCGGCTTCCTTCACGAAATTTACAATCTGTGGAAGAAGTACCGAGACAATTCAGTTGAATACTCCAACATAGAAATCCCCGAATACGAAGGATCCTCTCTCAGTTTTGGCAATGAAATATACCGTTCTGTGGGAATCTATCTGAGCAGCCTGGATGTCACAGCAAATGCACCCACAGTCTCCATCACGCGCCCCAACAGAAACTCACAGCCTGTATTTAGCCTGCCCTATCAACACTCGGTGACAGATGAATTCCGGGGAGCCCAAATGCGCTGGACCCACGTTGTCAACACGAACACGAACATCGATGAGAACGGAGAGGCCATCTTGGAGAGAGTGAAATTCTTACAAACGATGCGTCCTCCAAGTAAACAATCTCTCCCCTGTCTTAGCTAGTATTAAATAAAATTCCAATTACATGTGCTGAAACAGTTAGTCAAGTTTCTTAAATAAATGCAGGCCTCTTCTAGGTATACATATTCAGATGTAACCAAAACGCCGTTTATTCTAATTGTTAAATTGTGATATTGCCATTACGATTCAATTGTGTAGTTTTCGAGTCAAATTCATTGATTTCAAGAACAGGTCATCTCTAATGAGAATGAATGGAACACTTAGCACTCATTGCATTTAGGTGATGTTCACAGAGGTGAAGCATTGGAACATCCTAGAAGATCAACCATCTTAGTACTATTCCAGGTGAAGCGCACTTAACTTTAGATTTTCTTCTAAGGTTAAGCCCACTTTGCTTGCAACCTCATTTGCAAAACCTTCAATAAGTGTTGTGCTTATGAATCATTCATTAGAAAGCCTCTTAAGCTCGTCAATTGATAAGTAGGAGATATTTTCCACAAGTCAAATTGTGATATTACTATCAGGATTCTCTGTGTAGTTTTTGAATCAAACTCATTGACTCATGTTTCATGAGTAGTGGCTCACAAGAACCCATCTCTCATGAGAATGAATGAAACACACATCACTCATTGAATCTAGATGATGTTCACATAGGTGAAGCACCGGAAGTCACCCATCCTAGTACTACTCCAACTGAAGTGTGCTTAATTTCAGAGTTTCCTCACCGATTAAATTTGTTTCCTTATCAAACTGTTAAGTTTGTTTATTAAAATACAATCAGTTTCCAGGTTTTCTGTATTCGCTTCCACGTTTCCACTTTGTTTTGGTGTAGTATTTCAGGTTGTTTTGGACTCAGTCACGAAAAATCCTCTAGAAAAGGAATGATTATAAAAGGAATCACTGTAATGATTATAAAAGGAATAACTGTAATGTATTTGTGAATCAATAACATAGTTACTTATATATTCTGTCTCTATTCTTATATTTACCTGTTTCTCAGTGTATCAGGGCAGACCAATGAGCATGAAAAGATTAGATGGCTCCGAAAGAAAGTATGTCTTGAAAATTTCCAACAAAGAAAAAGAGAGGGTTTTATCATCCTACATCGACCACATCTCGGGGTTTGCAGAGGATCTGCAGAGGCGCGGCGAGGAGAGGAAGCTCTTCAGCAATATCGAGAGCCGTGGAGGATGGAGCTCCGTTCCGTTCAAACACCCTTCCACCTTCAAAACCCTCGCCCTCGAACCCTCGCTTAAACAGAAGATTAACAACGATCTCGACAGTTTTCTGCAAAGCAGAGAGTTTTACAGCAGAACGGGGCGCTCTTGGAAACGGGGTTATCTTCTGTATGGCCCTCCTGGTACGGGCAAATCTAGTCTCATCGCCGCCATTGCTAACTACATGAACTACGATGTTTATGATCTGGAGCTCACCATGGTTTCAGACAATTCCGTTCTCCGTCAGCTCCTGCTCGCGACTTCAAGCAAATCTGTTATCGTCATTGAGGACATCGACTGCGCTGCAGATTTGCTGTCTGAGTCTCGCAAGGACGAGTACAAAGACATTCGACGGGGTTCTTCTTCGACTATTACTCTGTCTGGTTTGCTTAATTTTGCAGATGGGCTTTGGTCCAGCTGTGGAGAAGAGAGGATCATGATTTTTACGACTAATCACAAGGAGAGACTTGATCCTGCGTTGTTGAGAACTGGTCGAATGGATATGCATATTCTTCTGTCTTACTGTGAATTTGAGGCTTTTAAGCAATTGGTTTTTAATTACTTGGGTCTGGAGGATCACTTGTTGTTTATGTCTGTGGAAGAGAAGATGAAATCCGGAGGGTGCCTTACTCCGGCAGACATCTGTGAAATGTTTGTTCAGAATAAATCGGATCCTGAGGCTGCTATTAAGGCTGTTATTGATGCTCTAGATGCAGGAATTTGCAGTGTAAGTGAGAATGTAATTGACTCTCCTGAAGATGAAGATTAAAGCCGAGGAAGAATCGTCATTGTCTGTGACATCATCGTCAGAGGAATAATCATAGTGGGCGTAAACAGATGTAAGTATGGGTTTAAGGAATACTGGTTATCTTGGGTTTAGATTAATTTAGTGTGATTGAAGAACGCTGTACATGCAAGTAATTTCAGAAGTAAAAAACATCCGAGATCCATTTCAGTGCTGGGAACCTAGAAAGAATCGTATACAATGAAGCATAATATCTCATGAAATCTAAGAATGGAATCTCGATAAAGGTTGTGTCAGGTAATTATGAGATTGTGAGATTTCATTTGGAACCGGAAAATTTGAATAATTATTTGTGAGGTAGTATCATTATTTGATCTAGTAATAGCAAGGTATATTATATAAAATTGAAGTGTGTAGGATAACTAGTATATCATGAGATGTAAAAATAGAATTAGAGTGTGTAAGATTAATAGTATATGGTGAGGTGTAAATTTTTTTACTTTTCTTCATGTGAAGTTGAATGAGCAGTTTGGTTTGTATCATAACTAGTACTAGTATCTTAGAACGGTGAAGGGTTACGTCAACAATGTTATATATATTAAATAATGTTAGTGTAGTGTTGATGTAGAAAGTTTTCTCATAACATTTTGTGTGCACAGTAAAACATTGGTAGGATAATTTCATCTTTATTGTTTTTCCTTCCTTGGTACCCATAGAATACACCTTGTTAGACTTTTCCTTTGCCAAATTTCATCATTTATTTTCAAGAAATTGTCTTCTCCACAAGTTTTACCTTTATATCTACACCCTATTTCGTCCACAAGGTTTCCCCGAGCCGAGTGATTTCAAATTTTGAATTATGCGATTGGGTTACGTTAAATTTTGTGTTTTATTTTAATCATGTGATCACTCTTTTGACCAACAACTTAGTGCACTTACTCCTTTCTAAGATATAACTTATGTTAGGGCACATTAAGGTTAGAGTTAGTGTTAGAATTCAAGTACATGATTACTATTCTTGAATAAAACTTAGGGTCAGGGTTATAGTTGAATTGAGGTTAGGGTTAGCATTAGGGTTCAATTAGTGTTATGTTTAAGGTTATTATAATGGTTAATACTAATGTGTTACATTATAATTAGGATGTAATTCAGGCATTTTATCTACAATCCTAACTACCCTAAACCTAATTCTATTTCCAACCCTCAAATCCAATTCAAATTGTAAATTATTATCTCTATTTAAAAATTTTTTCCCCTCCAATTTATTATCTATTTAACTATATCTTACTATCAGCGTAACTATTGCACCTCCTTTGAACACAAGTGCTAGTACGTAGTTGTTCTAAGTATTAAATATGTTAGCTTCCTAGACATTTAACATTTGGAGAAAGTGTTGCACAATTTAACTGTTATAGTATACCCAAATAATTATAAAATATAGTTCTAAAATAACATTTATTAACATATTTTAATTTAAAATAAACATGTGACTAATAAAATTGTATGAAGATTAATTTAAAAATACAATATTTGTATTAGTGATATGTTACACGAACTAAGGTGTCGATTTAATATGTTGATATGACCAATTTATTTGTGGTAGGCTAGCAACATACATTCTCCTCTACTTTAAACTCTAGGGGCAATTTTAGAATCCACTAATTATCTTCTACCAAAATGGCAAACAATTTTGCAATTACAATAAAATAATTTACATCCTTAAAGCTATGAGATATTGTCTCCATCGTCATCATCTTTAGAGGAATGAGTAGAGGCATATCTTTGTGGACTGTGTGCTGAATGTCGATCCAAGTATGAGTCTGAGGAGTTTGAGGTTATTCTTGTAATCAACTTTCATCAATTAATAAAAAGTAATCATTTCATTTTTGAGAAGATAATTAGGCTGTCACATACTACAACTAACATGGGTCATGCTTACATCTTAATCTAGATTACTAAATTTGGGATTCCCCATTATTCTTCTACCATGAATTATCACAATAATTTCCTAAGAAAAAAAGAAAAAAAAATTAGTCTGAGCTATTTCCAAGCAAATGCAGTATAGTGACTGATCCAATACTTTTCTGCCTCGAAATTTATTAGCAATTTCTCTTTGAATGTATCTCCAATGAATCCAAAGTACATTCTATGCTTTTTCTTTTTCTTTGCACTTTACATGTAAGATAGTCATACTCTTTTTAGGCTTGAATTATCTTTTTTGTGGAGTGGGAAGACTCTTTAATGCTTGGGTTGTCCTTTTTTTTAGTGGGCGGCTTCTGGGCCCATTTATTCATTTTTTTTTGGAATTGATTGATGTGGATTACAATTAAAAAACTAGTAGTTCAAGGAGAACTGCAAATAAGAGAAATAATAACAAATTTTTGATATCAATTATTTGTCAAAGCAATCTAGATTTTAGACACTAAGTTTTAGTGAAAAAGAGGAACATACATCAAGTACAATATCTAAACTTGGAGCTTAAAAAGTTTGTGCAATTGTCTTGAGAAAGTAACATTTCCTACTCTCAATTTAAAAAATTGGTACCTGATCTTCTCCAACCGCTTGTTGTAGGCAACCAACTTTTTTATCTAGGAACACAAAAAGACAAGTTGTAACATGATGTCATAGTAAAGCTGCAACATTTCCACTTCTTAATGAAGAACATGGTTAGAAAATATAGATAAACATTGACTTTTCTAGATACTCAACAAAAT
Source organism: Chamaecyparis obtusa (assembly GCA_027943335.1). Lineage (NCBI taxonomy): Eukaryota > Viridiplantae > Streptophyta > Pinopsida > Cupressales > Cupressaceae > Chamaecyparis > Chamaecyparis obtusa. The sequence continues at coordinate 366,313 of BSBK01000545.1, forward strand.
AGTTTGTCTCAAAGAATTAACAATTAAATTCTTATACATCCTAGCACCCAAGATGGCTTCTTTCCAACTCAAAACATGGTCAGATATAACAAAAAAATGAGCAGAAACAACAAACCATTTTTTACTAGCTTAGAAACAATTTCAAAAGATGTGTTTAATGTTTTTAGAGTGTTGGGAAAAAGGACATTTGGATGGAACAATCTTTAAACATTTTAATGTCCCCAATAGGTAGTTTAATATGTAAGACTTTCCAAGCCAAAATTTGAGCATTGGATTCATCTTTAGATCTCCAGATTTGGGCACTCAAGTTTCTCTACCTTTTCTCCTTAAATTTTTAACCTCATCTTACATTAAGTCTTGGATTAAGTTTCATATTGGGAAGGAGTTCTAAATAGATCTTTTTCAAAGGAAAACATGAAAAGGATATTTACCCAAACCATAACCCATCTTTGAACACATTGCAATAAAAGGTGGTTTGTTAAAAAAACTCCATAAGAAGTTCCATAGGCACCAGTGACTTCAAGTAAAAAAAATTTATACTTATTATCCAATTTGAAAGAGATTTTGGAAGTTTTCCAGTCAACCTAATCAAGAGAGTTAAAATCTGAAATATCACTAAATTGTTGCACACCTTTCTTGAACAGATGTTGAGCTTGTTTAGGGAAAGTTACCGCAAGTGGATGACCATGATATAGAACTGATTTGTTTCACCAAATCGAAGAGGTTGCAAAACTAAACTCGAGTTGAAGATTACTGACTTTTTGCCAAGCCTTCTAAATAAATTCTAAAGGAAAGGACGCTCTTATACATGGAGCCATCAAGATCTTATCAGTCCACTCCACTCTTTACCATTTTTTATTCATAGTAGCAAGTGCAATGTGGAAGCAAACTAAAAGTTTCCATGGCTCATCACCTATTACCTCTTGTGATCCATTTAGCTAATAAAAAAACCCTTATAGTTTTGGGGTCCAATAGTCCCTATCCACCCTTACTCTTAGGTTGTATGTATTGTAACCAAGATGAAGCTTTAAAACTAGCCTTTCCATCCCAATTTTCCCACAAGAATCATCGAACCATTTTGATTAGATCATCATAATCCTTTTTGGAGGGAATCCAACAAGAAGAGTACTAAACATGAGAAGCCAAAAAGATTTAGTTAACCACTTGAATCTTGCTAGCTAGAGATATATATTAGTTCCCCCAATTAAAGATCTTATTTTTTAATTTGACTAAAAACCAATTCCATGTGTCAGCTAAGGATACCCTCAAACCAAAGGGAATACACAAATCTCTTATAATCTAACCATGTCTAATTTGCTTCCATTATTTGGGTATCCAACAAGGAACAAGATATGCTTTGATCATGATAAATTCTATTTTCTAATGGGTATCCAACAAGGAACAAGATTTGCTTCCTATTTTAGCTTCTTACATGTTTAACAATTGGAGCTAGTGTAGTACAATTCAACTATTGTGGTATACACAATAAATTATATAATGTGGTTCTACAATGACCTTTATTCATAATTTTAATAAAAATGGCACATCTAATAAAATTGTAGACAAATTAAGTTACAAATAAAATATTTGTATTAATAATTTAAGCTAGATGAACTAATGTCTCAATTTAGAATTTTGATGTAACACGGTCAATTTATATGTGTCACACCACCAACATACATTCTCCTATACTTTAAACTCTAAGGATACTTTTAGAAGCCATTTGTTATCTTCTATTAAAAAGTACAAAAGATTAAGCATTTATAATTTTAAAAAATCACTTTTAGAAGCTACTTATTATTTTCTACTAGAAAATGGAAAAAGATTACACATTTACAATTAGAAAATTACATCCTTAAAGTTTATATTTTGAAAGAGTTAGGAATGGCTTACCTAAATTTTTAATAGCAATGCATATTTGACAAAATCAGAAAATGATTAATTTTGAATTTAATCAAGCCCATTGTTTAATCATGAATTTGAATTAATCATTATATATAGATCTTAATTATAATTAATTATTAAATATTAGATAAAATATAATGATTTAATCAATACACATATTGATAATAAGAATTTATTAATAAAGAAAAGGAAACATTGATGACTTTTTTCAATTAATGAGTGGTTTTGGCTCTAGGCTTCTTGTTAAAGAATAGTGAGAAATAAAATTCCCTTTTTTTTCTCATTGTCAATTGATTCCCTAACTACAATTTCAAAATTGGAAAATTAAGTTTAGTTAGGGATACAAGTAGTCACATCACATTAGCTGACAAATAAAATAAGTAATGAATTTTTTTTGAATGGAAGCTCTAGGTACTAGTTGTACACATAGATATTGTACACACTAAAAAGATGCACTTCTATGAACCATTACATGCAAGGTTGCTCAAGAATGAGGCCTCACAAAGCAGCTCATAGCTCTCTATGCATGGAGTTGTAGGGGACTATGATGTGTTTGCTCTCAGCTAGAGCTACAAGCTTGTGACCTTGCTAGTCAACCATACAATGAGAGATTCAAGTGAAGACAAGGGCAACAATGCCAATATCTCCAAGAATCAAATATATGCAATGCAATGCAAATCTAAGTGAGAATGCAATCTAAGCTATGAAAGGAAAGTACAATGCAACTAATCCATGAAAGGAAATAGCAATGGATTACAATGCCTCCTATTTAGACTATGTGAGTTAAATCTATTGCATAAGAAGAAATCTACACTAAGAATGCCATTATCATGCAACTAAGAAAGCAAATATGCAACTAAATGATGAGAGCAACAAGTCTTCAATATCCTCAAAAGCTCTGAATGCACCTAAAACCTGCAGCATAACATTAACATAAAAACATGGTATATGCAAATGAAGGAGAGAGCTCTCCTTTCATAAGAAATGAGGTGAAATGGACCATGGAGATTAAGAGGCAAAAAGTCTTAATCAGCGGTGGAGCTTGAAAGAGGAGCAATCCATGTGCACACATATCCTCCAATAGGAAAATAAGAGTTGACTTTATGTCCATATGAGACAAAAAGTGCTTTTCTCCTTTTTATAAAATATGAAAAATACTTTATTTGTGCAACTTAGGATAAGAGGAAAAGTGGGGCTTTTTATTTAATTAAAAGGGGAGGAAATATTCCTTTTAATCAAATAAAGGCTTAAAATAAATGGTTAGCCCAAGGATAAAAATCCAATATATGATCAAATTTAAGATTTGATCAACAAATTGATAATGTTGAAAATATTGATTATTGATAAAAATGATTCAGGATTGATAAATTGAAATAAATGGGGCCCAAAGTCTAGGCGACCATTTTAGGTGCATACAGATATCATTAAACTATAATTTTTAGTCGATTGTTAAGAATATAAAGCATTGAAAATGAAATGTTATCAATAATGCAAGTGTTGTGATTGTGTTGGAAAAAATGAGTCATTTCACAATGACATTACTTTGTGAATGAGACACACTTTGTTCATACTTTGTGAATGATACACACAATGTTCTTATTCATGCCCTAGATGCAAGTGAGAAAGTGATTGACTGCCCTAATGACAAAGATGAGGAAGAATCATCATTGTCTCTTTTGTCATCATCATCAAGGGAATGAGTAGAGACAAATATTTTTGGGTTGTGTGTTGAAAGTGATACAAGTACGAGTCTCAAGAGTTGAGGATATTTTGGCATTAGTTTAAGATATTTTAATGGAATAATGCTTCTTGTGCAAGTAATTTCAATGTTAATTAGGGGAGCACATACAACTTGCACGACTGGTCATGTCCGATGCTTAAGGGAGAGGGACCAATAGTGGTATGGGGTCCAATAGTCGATAACCCACTTGTGAATACATTATCTAGTCTTACCACACATTTTTACTATGTATTATAATTAAATAATCCAAATATAAATTAAAAAATTTCCAAATGTTGATAAAAATGGACCAATACTTGAACACATGAGAACTTATAAATGTTATAGTAGAAATACATAAATAAATTCATTAACAAGTGAAATAAATAAATTTTTATCTCAAATAAAATATCATAGCTATCTATTATATGTGTGTCACTTAAAAAATAATATGCTCACTTAAAAAAAAAAGATGCTCACTTAAGCAAGTATTGTTATCTTAGTGTACAAATACTATTCTTATGTATACAACTATCGGGGTAGCAATGCATATGCATTATAGTATTTCATATTAACAATTTTTTTTAACACAAATATAAAAGGTGAACACAATAAATGCCTTGTATTTTCCCATGAAATGTGTGAGATTGTCAAAAAGTTTTAGTTCTCAACTATTGGTCTCTTTGTGTTGGATATAAGTTATATTTTATATAATAATATGTTATTTTTAGAACCACAAAATATTTTTTGTGTTGAAGTATTGGTCCTTTTGTGTTGGAAATAAAAGTTAGATACAACAAATATTTATGATGACTAATAGGTATTTGGTCCATTTAAGTTGCATATATGTTATATTTTATATAGATTTATACAATATTCTACGAATAACAAATGATATTTTTAAATTCAACTACTAGGGATTTTTAGATTAAGCTTTGGTTGTATCTTTAAAAAGTCATTTTTTAGACATGTTTCACTAGGAGTGCTATTTTAACTAGTTGCATAATGAGTCACACCTTCAAACCTTGGTTATAGGTAGTTAAGTGTCCATTTTACATTTCTAAAAAAAAAAGGTCTTACAATATTCCATGCAACGGCTACATATTGACGAAGTTAGCCCTCATGACTATTGGTCCTCTCCCATACTTCTTGGTCTATGTTAGTAAACTTGTTTTAAACTTGTGAAACAAGATAGGAATATATAATATATGTATATTATATATAAACCTAGAACTTTATCTATTCAAAAGTGTAATATTATATAATATGTATGAAGCTACAAATTTATCTTCGAAAGTAATTTTTTCTCATTGACTCAGAGGGCGGCTTAATTTCTTCTTGTTGGCTGATTCTACAAAATGGTCATTCATGCATCAAATCTTATCATTACACTATAGGCATTCATATATGAAATGGACGGACTAACATTCCAAATCCACATTGGATTTTGTTCGATATGCCATGCAAGATGATGCAATGCATCATGGTTGTGGATTTTCCTTGCTTTTCATTCATTGGTTTTCAGCACGCAGATCAATGAATGAATAGGAATCAATGTAGGAAAAATTTAGGAGGTTGTTGGTATAAAAGGTTGCAGACATAAAATTGCAATTGCAAACAGTTGTAAACTGGCTGGTGGTACTCTAGCAGAGGATGAAGATAACAAAGATCTCTTCTAGTTTCTTCAGGAGGAATGGTCCAACACTCTGCTATCTAGGCAGTTGGGGGAAAAAAATTAGTTTTTGTTTTGGAGGTTTTTATTTTGGTTAATTACAGTTCGAGTTTCCCCGGTGTTGTGTGTGGGGACTTTGTTAACTGTTATTGTTTTGATACTAGCCCTGTGTGGCTTTGGATTGGTAATACTCTGAACATCAATATCTTTAGGCTTTTTTTCATTTTTTGGTTAGTTAGTTTCATTAAATTTGTTTTTGATAGAGGCAAGTGTGATTGGTTTTGCTGCTTTACTGTTCTATTTGGCTATTTCCACTAACATGCTATTAATGTGCTTTTAGTCTTTGTACGGGCCAGCACCCTCTTGCTGCTTTTTCCTATCAAAAACAATGACCTAGCTAGACATGTGAAAGGGTAAAACATGGCACATGAATTTTTTTGTCTATTCATTTGCCTTAACCATTACTGTTCACTTTCCATCCACCATGATTGCAATTGCTCATAACAGTTTAATGTGTATGCAAAATGTGGAAGCATAGACAAGGAATGTGAACCATTTTGACAAAAAGCTTTCAAGAAATGTGATCTTGTTGAATGCAACATTTATAGGAACTATGGATTGGCAAGTGCAAAGCCAAACTCTGCAAGCTTTACCAACATCCTACCTGCCTGCCTATGTCAAAATCATAACATTGAAACATCAACTATCCATTGACCACCACTAATGTAATAGTTTTTCCATTTTCCTTTTTCATTTTTTTCTTGACTTCCCTAATTCACAATCACTCATTCCAACTATGTTTTCATGAACTAGATTAACCATATTGTTTTTAACTCCTGATCAATTTTAGCCTTCATTTGAATTAATCCCAATCCTCTAATGATTTTGTAAGAAGCTCCAAATAGAAGCCTATAATTTATTAGAAGAGAAATTTAGGTTTTTTTTGTGGGATTATAAAGGATCTCACTAAGAATGGTCAAGCTCCTACATAGGGCTCTCAACTTCCATTGGTAGCCAAGGAATATATAAAGCAAAATAATGTGTTTTGTTATCTTAAGTGTGTCTAATAGTATTGAAAGAGTAACTTGACAATGTAAAACTATAATATAAATGAGAGTGGTAGTGATAGAAATTCCAAAGTACTATAGGTACTACAAAAGTGATATAATAATAATAATAATAACAATAAGCAAGTGGAAAACATAAGAGTAAAGATACTAAGAACAATGTCATCTAATAGCTAGAATCTTGATGAAACCAAGAGAGACACTTGGATGTTGTCAAATACCTATAAAGCTTTAAGAGAATCTCTTAATTAGTACTAATTTTCCCACGTGGTATTGTAGGAAGCTATAGATACTATTGTAGAAAGCTTGAAAGTATGACACTATACAAGCATAAATAAGAGATACATATTGGAATCAAAATGAGAAATGTAGGATATAAATAATCATTCAGATTCATTTTGACTTGTTACAACTCATAGAAATAGTTGTTGAATAGAAAATTATTGTGGGATATAAGCATGTGATGTGCATATCTATACATGTCACACTAGCATTCATAAATGTTCACCTTTGGAAAGGGCCAAACACCTAGAAATTGAAAGGTTAAGACATTTGTGACATTAATTATGATAAAAAGGACCTCAAGAAGAAAGAACTTAGAAGCATGTGAGGATAAAAGATAAGGTAAAGGATTAGATAACCTATAAATATACTATGGGAGGTGGACACAAAATGATTTGAAAACTCAATACGCAATTGGAAGGCTATGCAATTTTGACATTACACCATAAAGTTATTCTAAGAAAATAGATTTATCATCATGTAAGTATGAAATTTGTGCTCCCCCATATTGTAAATAGCACATATATAAGCTATATTTCAATACCCCCTATAGATACGCTCTTTTATCTAGTTGATGTAAACATCCATGTAGATGAGAATATCTCTTCCAAGGTTTTTGATGTATATTTTTCTCATAGTTATTAATCCAAAATTTAATTCCTATGATGGAATAATTTTCTATTCTAATTACTAAGTTAATCCTTGTATTTGTGCTCCTCTCCTAACAACCAAGACTTCGTCTTCCTCTCTTTGTACAAACTAAAACCAAGTTTCCTAAGAATTCTCTCTTAAGTCCAATAATTTTGTCACCTTTGGAAAATAACCCTTTCCTCTTAAAGTCCAACCTCCTTCTTCCTAGTAAGTCAATTTGAAGGATTTTGTGAGTTTATGAGAACTTAGTTCCTATTATGACCAACTAATAGACTAGAATAAGGTATTCCACATGTAAGATAATTATAGAAGTTGTTGCAATTACTTCCAAAAATTATGCTTGCAGCCGCCCTTGCACCACATATCATGCCATAATTATGCCACTTAAATATGTTTGGAAATTAATAAGAAATGAAGATTTCAAAATTTGAAATAATGCAAGTCAGTGATGATATTGATATCAAATGAGAATCTTAACATTTTGGATTATTGGGTTATACACAATCAAAAGAAAATATAATAATCTCTTTGAATTGTTAAATAGAGAATCAAAATAATTGTAGAATGGAAAATAATGCAATCTTGTGAGAATTTGGGTTTAGTCCTATATTCTTAACTATCTCATTTGCATTCAAGCCCATACATTTATTGAGACGTCATTTTTTGCATACTTTCTCATACATAACTATGCTGATTGCATTTTCCATGATTAGACATTTACATAGATTTGATTTTTTGTTATCCTAGATCTTTTTCTAGTTATAGTAGTGATGCGAAGTCTATGAATTCAGCTCATGAATTTTGAAATTCAAATTTAAAATTGACCAAATTATTTTATTTCACTAGAGTTCTATTGCAAATGGAAGCAAACACATGTTTGATTCATTCATTTCTATGTATTTACATTTAAAGGAATTAAATTGCATTCATTTCACATCCTCTTATATAAATAAGAATATCCTTTCTCGTCTTAGATCATTTGAAAATTCAAGGAGCAATTATTAGAACATTAGATATGGTGCACTAAAAGATCAACATTTACTTTGACATATTCATCTAGGACTTTTGTTGCATGATTTCTTGCTACCTACCAATCCTTTGTATGACTATAAAACCAATCTTCTTGAAGGATTAACTTAAGAGAACAATCTAAAAATCCCTAATATATTTTAAATGCTACTAGTCTTTAGAGAAATGCAAGCATTAACAAAATCAATTATCAAAATGTATACATCTACTTGTGGACCAAATCAATGCTTCGAAGGATATATTTGTGGACATGGATATGATCAACAAATATAATCAATTAATTCATCTACAAAGGAAAAAGATCTTATATTGTATTTGAGATAATCAACTTAATATCTTCAAAATATCATATCATATGTTTCATAGATGAATTAGATGGTAAAGAATCATTAACAGAGGGCTTGATCCCTATGAATTGAATATTTTCATCCATGTTAAATCTCTTAAGTAGATCTTTGGATGCCCTCTTTACATTGATTGCTCGAGCTTATAGGACAAAATAGTGTCACCCTTTTTATTTAAGAGAGTATAGAAACCATTTGCAAGAGGGGTCAATTTAAAATTTTTCCAATATTACATCTGAACACTGCAAAGAAAACTGAAATATGTAAATCAAAGAGACAAATGGAAAAATATATCCATGAGCAGGTGATGGAACCAACAATCCAGTTGTAATAGCACAATCGAATGCAAACTATGGTAACTTACATGTACAAGAATAGTGCCAAAAACAATATTAGACAAACCTTCATGTGAACAAGTTATGCCTATGTATCTTTCCTTCTCTCTTCCTCTACATGTCTTTCTATCGATTGACCTCGTGTACAAATCATAAATATATACTAATTCCTAATTGACCTCACTCCTCTACAACTCTGCAATGTACCCATTGCACACCAAAGGTACAATTGCTAATATAAGATCAATACAAAAATATAGTATTGAGCAACGTCTAAACAGAAGACTAAAAAGTATATCTTATCCACAGGGCACTTAGTATTTTTCTCAAACTTTCTTTATATATTTTACATTTTAGTTTGCTGGATTCGCGACTGACAATTAATCTAGCAGCTCACATGGACCAATGATTACAAATTGCAGGGAAATTGATGGGTCACTGACGAAGCATACTAGTAATTGTTGACAGGAACATAAATTATTCTAAATTTGAAGTCGCCTCATCTATTCGCAGTTCACGTTTTAATTTTAAATTATGCCCGTGATAACCAGCACATTTATTATTTTTAACTTGTAAAATAATATTGTTAATAGCTGGCAGATTGGATTCTTGGTCTGCAATTGCATTATTATATCTCATCGAGAGGTTGGCGCCCTTGGCTATACAGGGGCCAAAACACATTTATTTTATTTGTTAAATAAATTAAAATTCAAAAACCAATTATACTGTGATTTTTAACTTTATTAATAAATGTAAATAAATTGTTTAGTCAGGTACATTATGGCTTCTGTATAGACATTGCCCAGTCTGGCAGTCGTAAATTCAAATAACATGAAATATTCCATATTACTTGTTCAAACACAATTTATAGTTTGTTGTAGTACTATATTTTTGCAGATTGTTATACCATTACTCTGTTTTCTTATAGTAGTTTGTACATTGTTACAAAGAGAAGTGTTTGATAAAATGTTTTAAAGAATTGCAGTATGGAATGTGATTACGAAAGGATATCTATAAAAGATTTTTTATTTGATTTCATATTTTTGAAAATACATGGCTAAGCATGTTTGAGTACGATCTTAGAGATTAGGCACAATAATGCTAAGTAGGTTTTCAACAGAGGTTGTGGTAGATGATCTTTTGTTCATAGAGACTGAATTTCATCTTTGTAATTATCTTTGTTTTAGTATTATAACACAACTAGAAATTGCACTCCAGTAAGGTGCAATGGTTATGCCAATAGAAAGATTTATCCAAGTAATATATAGATAGGCAGGGAGAAAACTTTTAGTAATTTTAGTCCAATATAAGAGAACAATTAATTAAAATCTTATAATACATTAAACATTAGTTTGATACATTGACTATGTATAATACATTTGATAGTATTTTTTATTTTGAAGACCTAAATAACAATAGAAAAATGATGTTTTCATAATATTGAGTTGAGTGCAAGTGATGTTGTCTGGATTTCAAAAATGTCTATACAGGAGTGGACCCACTCCAATGAAAAGTTTAAAAGTTTTACGAGTCAAGTCCTTTATCATGTTGTAGAAATTTGGAGGTGGGTTTCATTTTTTGTTCTTGTTAATCCATAGAAGACCTTTTTCTCCAAAATTCAAAGAGGTGAAAAGTCCATTATGAATTAACAAGGGGCTTTTGACATGTTGAAATTTTTTTCTTGTTGTTTTCAACTTCTCAATTGTTTCCCCAATCAAAATTCATATAAAAATCATGTTTAAAAATCAATGTAAATACCATGTTTAATGTTATTTAATCATGTATCATTTGTTTATCCAATATTTCACTATTTTATGAAAAAATTAACATACAAATAAAATTATTTAATTTTTTTTAGTAACTTTTTTTAAAATGCTAATTTTTATTTTTTAATAAACAAATCAAATTCTATAATATAACATAATTTAAGTACATATTCACCTCTTATAAAAATAGCTTAGTTTTTTTTATTTTAATGTATGAATGTCAAATGTGTCATGGAATTTAAGGAACATAAATGTATAAAATTGAATTTGATGAAGCTAATTACTTAACATGATTTTAAATATGAAAAACTTATAATATACTGTACATATTTATATAATAATATGCAATTCTAATAATATAATAAAAATTATGAAATAACAATATTAATTATGTGTGGACTTGTCCTCCGACTGGCTGGACCAAAGCCAACTTTGATGGCATGGCGAAAGGGAACCCTAGTCAAGCTGGCAATAGAGGTATTATCAAGAACAACTTTGGAATTGGTACGGTGGTTGTTAGCTTCCCCTTGGGATCTCAGACGAATCACTATGCTGAAGCCAATGCAGCCCTTCAAATCACCAAACTTGCGAAAGATCAAGGTGTTAAGTGGCTCTGGATGGAAGGTGATTCGATGGACATTATCAATTGCCTCAACCTCACCCACCCTCCCTCTTGGTCCATAGCCAACATTATCACAGAAACCAGAGCCATTCTCAATAGCTTTGACAAGGTGTTCATTTCCCATGCGTACAAGGAAGCCAATTGCGTGGCTGACTGGTTTGCCAACTTGGCAGTCAAAAAGCATGCTAAGAAGATTTGGAATAAAGGGGATGACCTTCCTATAGATGTGAAGAGCATAATAGATAAGGATAGAATCCAGTGCATTGAAGGAGCAATCTTACAACCTTAGTCCTTGGTTTGGTGGCCGGGGGTGACTGTTCTTCTTCTACCACTCTCTGTTCGGTCCTTCCTTCTATTCATTTTTCTGGATGTTGTGCCGGCTCTCTCTTGCCTTGCCTGTCCTGCTTTGCTAAGGTCTTCTATCCTTGGCCTCTTCGTTGCCTGCCTTTTGCTTGTTTTGTCTAGTTTTCTTTCTTTTGATCGAGACTTGTGGGTTTCAGGCACCCTGTAAAACTTGTTTTACTTAATAAAAAACAATATTAATTATGTTATATTATACTTATGTAATTTATAATACAAAAAATTTATTTTTAATCTATTATTATATTATTAATTAATATATGATTATATTTATCTAATTTTATCTTTAGTTAAAATAGAATTTTATGAAACCATAATCATAACTCTAAATTGACACTTTATCCTTAAACTATTAGCAAACCTTAACCTAATATAACCATACCCATCCTTAGATGAATCCATAAAACTTACACAACTCAAAATTGTAGTTATAAATCTAATGATAATTCTTCTGGGATTAATTCATGGCTCAATTAGGAGTGACATTTAATAGAGTTTAATGGTTACTTGTGTTTAAGGTCAAGATTTAATAAGGATACATAATATATTTTTATTAAATTATTTTTATATTGAAATATTATATTATATGATTCTTGTTATTGCAATATTATATTTTTATATTATTATTAAATTATTATCACTATTTATATCATTAATATTAGAATTTTAATATTATAATTAGAAAAAGTTATATATTTTAATGAAATATGGCTCTACAAAATTCAACAAGCGAAGGTGCAAAAATCAAAAGGCAACATTTCTATTTTAATTAGATGAAATATGCAAAGCTAGGGTTTTAGCGATCAGTAATGGGAATTGGGCTCCCCTTCCCCTAACACAAGAGGATTTGGGATGGAATTTGGTTAAGTCTAAATGGACACAATGAGTAGAAAGGAGGGGTTTCAGAAACACTAACAGGAGAAAGGATTTTTATGTGAGATCCCTCTGAAATATCCCTCCTTAATCAGGGAAATATGCTCCTTTTTCTATCCACCAAAGCCTCAACTGATTTAGTTATCTGTATAATCACGGGGAAGGTTCTTTAAAACCGGTTCCCATAAATAACATGGCATAGAAGGGAAAGCCTATGATTTACCCCTCTAAAGGGAAAAAAGATGATAGGGTTATCCTTTATAATCCAAGGAAACAAGGATTTCAAGATGCTCATAAGGATTTGAAGATTCCTCAAACTTGGCATCATTGACTATCCACAATGCTAGGGCATAATTATGAAGTGAAGCAAAAAATCCCAAACCCTAATTTAGAGGACAAGATTGTATTAGAAATCATGGATGGTCTAATAGAAAGAACACAAAAACTTTGCAAAATGTTTAGGGCCTTTGCTAGGTGGTACAGATTTCGGGTCCTCATAGAGAAGATAGAAGAATGGTTCAAAAATACCTACAAAGGTTGGGTAGGTATTTCTATCTTATCTAAAGATTTTCTTTTTATTAGCTATAATAGTGTTAAGCTTAAAAATGATTTTTTATATGGTGGTTATCCTTCAGGCCTATAGAGGTTATTGTTGTCATATTTTTGACACATTTTGAAAACCTAATTACTAGATGTGCTTTGTACCCTAGTTTGCATTATTATGTGATCTGGATTAAGATTTGTGTTCATTTATTGCGAGTACATTGAAAGGAAAGATAAATAACTACATCTGAGATTACATATCATATTCTGAATATGTTGTACAAAAAGGAAAGAACTGAAAAGAAAACATTCATATGAGCTCACACATGTCATGAGCATAACAAATTGGGGAGTTGCATAAATGAGTGCAAGTATAAAAAATTAATGAAGCTAGATGCGAGGGTACCAGACATTGCCTAGTAATGAGAGTCGATCTCCTGTGTTCCCAATGTGCTCCTGTGATCCTGAATCTGCAGAGAGAGAAATAAAGGCATTAGATCCAATGGATCTAAGCAATGAATGGTGCCACAACATCTATAAATGCATGTGTACTCAGTCATACACCTCTGGCATGGGCTGTGCTCAGGGCATGTGCATCAAGAGCCTTTGGAAATAAATGAAGTACCATTGTTTTCACTAATATGTTTGTTCCATGTGCAGAGATAGAAGAAGTTGATTCATAACAGATAGTTGATACCAGGATTCAAATGAATGATGATGCCCTGTGATTTGGGCTCTATTAGGAGGATCTCAAATTCCCTAGAGAGAGACCACATTACAGGCCAAGAACACCCATGATCAGTATTGAGTCTCCAAGTACCCTACATTGAATCGGTGAGGGTTGTCAGAAGCTCTATTCCCACAGAGTTTCTGGCAACCCTAACCATCTCAAGGAGAGGCACTAATCATATAGGGGGCACTCACTGGATGGTGGTATCAGTGAGACATAAGTCAAATCAAATGGAGCATGGTGAAACAGGGCATGAACCAGTTCCAAGAGGCATTCTCAGCATATGAAGATGGCATGAATTATGGTCAGAATAGAGCACTGGTAGATTCAGAGGATATACTTCATCAGAATCATAGAGGACAACATGGCATCAAGTGTTGAACAGTGCTAATGACAGAGTACACAAATCTATGAAAGAGATAGGGGCACTTTGTTGCATATAGGTGTTCACATGGAAAATACATGCTAAGGGCACACAATCCAAAAATTTGGTGAAGGTATAACACATGGTGTTTCAAGTTAAAATTCAATGCATGTGTACTTCAAACTACATTTAATACTTTAAATGCTATAGCATGAATATGACAAAATCTGCATCATGAATTCAAGAGAGCTCCAGTTGATTAATCAATACAATATGGCATATCATCATATGAAATAATGCATGGGCCTCAAAGAATAGCAATGGGACAATTATGATAGGTTGAGATAGTCTCATTTTATAAAACACCTTGGCAAGTTGGGTAAGCCAAGAACATGGTATCAAGCTTCTAATATCAGCAATGGGCATGAATATAAGGGCACCATGAGATCTACATCAGCACATTGCTCACAGGCTCCCAAGAATAAACAACAAGATACATGGAACAGTAAGCATCAAGGCATAACATATCCAATAAAAACATTGCAAATGCCTCGGTTCAACATGAGGATGACAGTACCCTCGAAAGCTAAGAAAGCAGTCAATTATAAGCATGTTACAATCGATGCCTTACTGTTAATAAATAGTGCCATGAGTGCAATGAATGCTGATCAACACATTAAAATAGAAAGCAAAGAACATGATGTTCGGGCTTTCAAGTAAGGAAGGATGCAAGATATGCTACAAGGGGCTCAAGACCAATTTTCATATGGCGATGCAACCAAGCAATATAGAGCAATGCAAGCCCCAATCTATGGGCATCACAAAAATAAAAATAGAGAGGCAAATTCAATGCCCTAGTTTTTGGGCTATGTACAAATGCTAAAACAAAGATTCAAATGTAACAGTGATAGAGTGATTGAATTCATAGCATCGATAGCATAAATGAAACAAATGCAATTCAACAGTGCCCTAGCCCGCGGGCCATGCCATCAGTAAATGGAGGGTACAGTGTCAGCATCAATGCCCTAGCAATATCTCGAGCCTTGAACTTTAACATATTGCTACAGTAGGTACCACAATCAAATCACAATGCCTTCAACCCAAGCACAAAAACTAGTGCCAATGTGATGCCCTAAATTTCAAAAGCCAAAGCAATAAATAAAAGCAAAATACAGAGAAGCTCGGTGCCCCATTCTATAATAGCAAATTAAAATGTAGAGAACACAGTACAATGCATGGAATAAACAGTGATACGCCCGAGCACAATACAACATAGTTCAACATTTAACAAACAAATTGCAACCAAGTGTAAAGAACAGAGAACACTAAAAAGGTCTATGCCCTTGAAATGTAGAGAAGAAGATGTAGTCTTCGAAGTGCCTACCTCATTCGATGATGCAAAATCAAGAAAGACATTTGTTGTTTCTAAATCCAATAAGGAAAGTTGCCTTTCGAGCTGCAGTGAGTTTTGATATGTTCCAGATGCCGAGTTGCAGAGCTATGTTGACAGAGGATGTCCATTCTTTGAATAAGGGTTTCATATTGTATTTTTTCTTCTTTCCTTTCTAAGTTTGAGTGATTTGGATGCCACGTTGTATTCAACTTTAGGTTGTGTTTTGTAATGGTTTATTAATATTTTCCCCATTATTTGGGTTGAGAATATTTAATAGTTGCTTGTAACCTATAGTTGAGTCCTAGGGTCATTAGGATTAAGATTAATTAAAGGGCTATCTTTTAGGATGTATCTATGTGTAATGTGGATTTAATCAAGATGTAAATATTTTAGATTTTCTCCTCTTTATTGAGTTGAGATCATCTCTAAAATATATTTAGAATCCACTTTATTTTGGTGTAGGGGAATAAAATTTTAAAAGTAAGTCATTGCAAGGGTCATTGTAAATTTAGACAAATGGCATTTTATAAGCCTCGTCAGAATATCATTACTGTGCATGACTTAGTGGGTGATGGGCTTTCCTTTGACAATCCATTTTTAGGGTCCCCACTTTTTTCATCCCCCTAGATTCTTGGGAATTGGGCATCCAAATTTCAGAGTGGTGTGATCATGGTCCTAGTGGCAAAATTTTCTATTCTTGGAAAGATAGTGGACTTTATTGCAGATTCTATAGATTTCCTATAGGTGCCTCTCACCTTTGGTGATTTAAGGCTAGTTCTTCATTCCCTCATTCTCACGAGGTGAATTTTTTAGCTCTTGTGAAGCAATCTGATATTGTAGCTCCTTTTATTCCAGCTAATAGAAAAATTGTTCCCTTCTTTTTCTATAGTTTGTGAGTTGGTTTGATGAGCTTGGTGTCTCATATTGTGATTGAATTTAATCCTTTACATGATATTATGTTCATTTGATTATTTTGCAAGCATTAGTTTTCTTTGAAGTTTTTTCAAATATATGTGCATCTATTTGTGTTGAGTTGTGAAAATCATCTTTCCTTCTCATCTACAATCAACACTTGATTGTTTTTCTAAGAGGAAAATCAGATTTGGAAGAGTTGTGGTGCTCATGTTATGTACTGGGTTACATTGTGAGTTTGATTTTTAGTTTGTGGATCTATCCAGTTTGGTGAATCACCTAAGTTAGATCTCAGTTATTTCAATTTTATGCAATCTCTATCCCTTTCCCTTCAAAGTTAGTATAGTTCAAGTGATACAAACAGGGAAGCTGGCCCTTAATCAGAAGGTCTATTCTAAGTGAAGCAGTCCCACATCCTGAGAGTATTCCCATATTTCACAGGATTGCTAGGCTTTATACTTAGCCATCACGGGTGCAATCCCTAGTGACAATAATTTTTGGCACGCCCGATGGGACTTCTTTGTTTCCCATCATTCACTAAGATTTTGGTGTGATCTCAGTGTAATCAGCCTTTTAAGAGGTGGTTTGTTTCTAGCACCATGGTGACTCTAAGAGAAATCTACTGGTTTTAGCAGTTTAAGTGCTGAAAAGTTTCAGAAAATATCTCTTATTAGCCCATTTGATGAGCAATCATGTCAATGCCTAATGCATATTCTCCCTATCACTCCCCATATCATGAGAAACCTGCCTATGTTCCAGCATTTGTGACATATCAAGCTGGCCAAGCAGCAACATATAATCAAAATAACCCACAAACAACAAATTTCTAGCATGCACTACCATACCCTCTCACCCAACATCAAGCACCCTGGCAACATTCCTATCAACCATCCTATGCAAATAACCATTGCAATCCTCAGAACCAGCCCCATACCACTTTAGATTCAAGCTCCATGTTCTCTTTGTTGGCAGTTTGTCGGGAGGAAATGAACTCTTTCATGAAAGGTTATGCAGAGATGAGGTCTCAAAAGGAGGAGCTCTCAAGAAAGTATATGGAGGTGGTGACTTTCTCAAGGCAGCTTGAGATCCAGATAGCGGGTGCTGAGTAGACCCTTGAAGAGAAGAACCAATTGATCTTGACACAAGAGAAGATTCATGAAGAAAAGATTGAAGAATATCAAGAATTCATAAAGGCCATCTATCTTACAGCTACAAAAACTAAAGAGGATCTCCAAAAAGAGTTGGAACAAAATGATGAATTCCATGATCATGAATGAGAGACACTGGCCAGAGAGATTATAGAAAAGGATAGGTTGATTAAGGATCTGTTGGCATGAGTACCAAAGGAAGAGATCTAGAAGGAGATGATCCATGCTGCTGAAGAGAACCTAGAAGCTTTGCAGACCAGACAGGAGACTCACAAGGTTCAGATCCCAAGTTTCTTGCCTCGTAAGTCCTCTAGCACTCCTATTGAAGTTCCAAGCTTTAGGATTTCTCCTTCAGTTTAGAATCTTAGTCAACATGACCCTGATCCCCATGCATGTTTAGAGCCTATTCATGATCCTATTTCAGATTTCCAGCCAATTCATCCCACTCCTATAGAGGAGACACCTGTGAGTTTTGACTTCCTATATGATGGTGAGCCTATCCTGCAGCAAATAAAGCCCTACAAGCCACTTCCTAAAGAGCCCCCTACACCTCATAGTATTTCAAGCCACCAGAAAGAAGATGATTCTTGTCTCTTAGGTGTACCTTTTCATAATGATAATGAGGAACAAGTAAATTTATTACATGAGGATGGATTGGAGCAGCCAAATAGGGTTCAGGAAGCAAAAAAAGGTGAGAGTCTAGTTGATTTGTTAGAAGAGATGCCTTCTTATATTGAGCAAGATGAGGTAGTATAGGACCCACTAGTTAAACTCACTGATTGTGAAAAGGAAGAAGATTTAGTTGTTGCTAACTTAGGACAACAAGATGATTTTTATTTGATAATTGATGTATTCTGCTCAACTCTTGTTGATGTTCCCTTTCTTCCTGAGAAAGATAATGGCTTGCATGTTCTTGAAGAAAAGATTGTGGTTCAGGAGGTTAATACTGTCCCAATTGAAGAATCAGTACCTGTTTGCAATAAAGAGGTGGATGAGTCTCAAGAGTCTTGCTCTTTGGACTATGAGGAGGAGGGGCTAGTTCTGGTTAAAGACTTTCTATAGTTTGATAGCTTGGATAAGTTGTTGGTTGTTCAAATTGATGAAAAGGATGGTCTTCTAACCACAGAAGAAGAATTTTTGTGGAAAACTATCATGGAGGGGCAGAATTCTGATCAGCATGCTGGAGATGTTATTGAGATGAATACTGTGCAGTAGGAGAGGCCTAGTTTTATGCTCTCCAGGGGGTGTCCTATCAGGTATCTAGCTCGGATGGGGTCAGGCAAGGCATTTATACCCAATGATTTGATGGAGGGTGATGTCAAGAGTTCACTCATTAGTGAGCATGAGCTTGTTCAGAGTTATCCGTCTCCCTGGAAAGGCAATACCTATGATTTGGTTGAGGTGAGTTGTCTGGACTACAAGTTTCAAGAGTTGATATGCCAGGTAGTTCAGTACATTTTTGTATTTCATATTCTCCCTATTGGTATTAAGTGTGAAAAGTACAATGTTTTGAGAAGAATGGGAAGTTATTTTAACAATCCAGTTAATGGATTTGTTTGACCAGTTTGCTGATTGGTTAGAGTAGGGTAGAGTAGAAGCTTTGTTTCCTGTTTCCCCTAAGTGCCTAGCACAAGCTTGTTTCTAGTTTAGTTTTCAGTTGGGTTTTGTTAGCAATAAGTCTGAGCAGTCTTCTCAGACAATCAGCTTTAGTTTGGTTGGAGAGAAGGAGTTTGTTTTTGGTTGGGAGCCAAGTTTAGTTTTCAGGCTTAAGGACTCTATTTCCCAATGGATCTATCAGGCAGCTGGTCAGTATGCTTAGCAGGAAAGCACTCCATAGAGGTCACCAGAATGTTGTCATATTTTTGACACATTTTGAAAACCTAATTACTAGATGTTCTCTATACCCTAGTTTGCATTATTATGTGATTTGGATTAAGATTTGTGTTCATTTATTGCAAGTACATGAAAAGGAAAGATAAATAACTACATTTGAGATTACATGTCATATTCTGAATATGCTATACAGAAAGGAAAGAACTGAAAAGAAAACATTCATATGAGCTCACACATGCCGTGAGCATAGAAAATGTAGGAGTTGCATAAATTAGGGCAAGTATACAGAATTAATGAAGCTAGATGCGGGGGTACCAGACATTGCTTGGTAATGAGAGTTGATCTCCTATGTTCCCAGTGTGCTCCTATGATCCTGAATTTGCAGAGAGAGAAACAAAGGCATTAGATCCAATGGATCTAAGCAATGAATGGTGCCACATCATCTATAAATGTATACATGTACTCAGTCATACATCTCTGGCATGGGCTGTGCTCAGGGCATGTGCATCAAGAGCCTCTGGAAATAAATGAAGTACCATTGTTTTCACTAATATGTTTGTTCCATGTGTAGAGATAGAAGAAGCTGATTCATAATAGATAGTAGATATTAGAATTTAGATGAATGATGATGCCCTGTGATGTGGGCTCTATCAGGAGGATCTCAAATTCCCTGGAGAGAGACCACATCATAGGCCAAGAACACCCATGATTAGTATTGAGTCTCCTAGTACCCTACACTGAACCGGTGAGGGTTGTCAGAAGCTCTATTCCCATAGAGTTGCTAGCAACCCTAACCATCTCAAGGAGAGGCACTAATCATATAGGGGGCATTTAGTGGATGGCGGTATCAGTGAGACATAAGCCAAATCAAATGGAGCATGGTGAAACAGGGCATGAACCAGTTCCAAGAGGCATTCTCAGCATATTAGGATGGCATGAATTATGGTCAGAATAGAGCACTTGCAATTTTAGAGGATATACTTCATTAGAATCACAGAGGACAACATGGCATCAAGTGTTGATTATTGCTAATGACAGAGTACACAAATCTATGAAAGAGATAGGGGTACTCTGTTGCATAGGTGTTCACATGGAAAATACATGCTAAGGGAAAAAAATCTACAAATTTGGTGAAGGCATAACACATGGTGTTTCAAGTTAAAATTCAATGCATGTGTACTTCAAACTACATTTAATACTTTAAATGCTATAGCATGAATATGACAAAATCTGCATCATGAATTCAAGAGAGCTCTAGTTGATTAATCAGTACAATATGGCATATCATCATATGAAATAATGCAAGGGCCTCAAAGAATAGCAATGGGACAATTCTGATAGGTTGAGATGGTCTCATTTTACAAAACACCCTAGCAAGTTGGGGAAGCCAAGAACATGGTATCAAGCTTCTAATATCAGCAATGGGCATGAATATAAGGGCACCATGAGATCTACATCAGCACATTGTTCATAGGCTCCCAAGAATAAACAACAAGATACATGGAACAGTACATATCAAGGCATAACATATCCAATACAGACATTGCAAATGCCTCGGTTCAACATGAGGATGACAGTGCCCTTGGGTAAGAAAGCAGTTAATTATAAGCATGTTACAGTCGATGCCTTGCTGTTAATAAATAGTGCCATGAGTGCAATGAATGTTGATCAACACATTAAAATAGAAAGCAAAGAACATGATGTTCGGGCTTTCAAGTAAGGAAGGATGCAAGATATGCCGCAAGGGGCTCAAGACCAGTTTTCATATGGGAATACAACCAAGTAATATAGAGCAATGCAAGCCCCAATCTACAGGCATCACAAAAATCAAAACAGAGAGGCAAATTCAATGCCCTAGTTTTTGGGCTATGTACAGATGCTATGCTCTATGAAAATAGTGTTACTATTTGAAAATGATGATTTCAGCACCATACCAGTTTTCGTGGGAGAAAGAAAAAAGTATTCAAATAAATTTAAAAAAAATAAAACAAATATATTTAGAATCTAGATAGAAAATCCTAAAAGATTCTAATTTACTTCATCCTCTAATTTTGAATGGTTCAATGACAATATGCATCCGAATCTAAATTTTTTTCTCAAAATGTAGAGTTCAATGTCTGTTCAAGCAAAAAAGTGTAACCCACTATTGTGGGTTCACCCTATAACAAATTTATTAAGGATTCATAGCTTGTTTATCTCAAGGATAACATTTCAAAACCCAAGACTACTTCGTAAGGATTGGAGATTGATATCAGATTGAATGAACATTAGGGAGGATTTGGAATCGAGGAATGAAGATCTGAGATGGTTTCACAAGATGAGGAGGTGGAAGTGGGAAAAATTATTGATATCCAAGACCTCATTGGTAAGATTCAAATGACAATGGAGGTAGAATCAGGTAGCTGAATTGCAAAAGATAATTCCACAAGTGAAACCAATAAGGCGTTCACAACTGAATTTAAAGGAATATGAAAAAGAGAAGAAGAAAGTAATAGGGAGGGGACTGAGCTCCTTGGAAAGGAATTAGTAAGTATTCCTCCCCCCCCTTATAATTCTAAAGTAAGGTGTTATGGAGGAACACAAAGTTCAAATCTTGGAGATAACCCCAGAGGATAAGAATAAGAAGGAAGAAGAAGTGAGCTGTATTATTAATTATCTATGTGATGATATAACAGAGGATCTGATGGAGCAATTTTTGGATGAAATTTTGGATGAAGAGGAAGTGAAGCTATAGAATAATCTACTCATGAAAGAGATCCTAAATTTTAACCTCCCACCTAATGTAATAGAGGTAGAAGAGATGGTAGTGGAGTTTTATGATAAAGAAGTGGGAGAGGTTAAGGAAACTTTAGGTATTGAGTAGTGGGGAGGAGAAAAGAAATCTCTAGATTGTGCCAAACAAAGAAAGAAAAGGGGAAGGAAGTCCCTCTCAAAATTAAGAGCCAATGATGGAGATGTTGAAGGATAGGTTAAACTCATAGCGATGTCTTATGTAGGGAATGGGAAGGTCCTTCCCATGGAGCTATGAAACTCCTCACATAGAATGTTCAGGTCCCTAATGCCCCTAACAAGAATAGAATTGTTAAATTCTACCATTTACCTCAAATTTGTATTTAGTAATGTTACAAGAAACAAAACTCAATAAAGAAGATTTGGAATCATTTTTAAGAAATCTTGGAGTTTGGGAAGTTGTGGGTTCTCCTACCAGAGGATCCTCACAAGGCTTAGCTATTATTTGGGACCAATGAATCATAAGATTCACAATGATGGAGTGTCATGATAATTTGTTAAGTGGCATGGTAAATAGTATTAAGTTTAATGTAAATTTTATTTTACTAAGTGTTAATGGACCCATTCAAAATGTGGACAAAAGGAAAGTATGGCTGGAAATTGAAGGATTCATTAAGCATATATCTTAGATCAAACTTGTATAATTGGAGGGGACTTCAATGCCATCATCAATAATTCAAAGAAAAGAGGATGAAGCTACAAGACCTCAAGAGAAACCCTATACTTTACAGACTAGATAAGTAGGAATGGTCTTCTAGAATTGAAAATGGTGGATAATACCTTTACATAGAATAATAGGAGGTTACGATTTATAAATATAGATGAAAAGTTAGACATGTTCATTTTTTATGGTAGTTTGATAAGATTCTCTTACACTATGGAAGCAAAAATCCTTCCACTTTCTGGATCAGAACATTACCTGATTCAAAGTAGCATTCTAGAAGACTCAGGACCTAAGAGATTCTATTTTAAGTTAAATAGATGTGGAATAAAGATGATAACACTCTCAAACTCATCAAAGTTTGGTGGAATGAGGCCGAAGTGTTAGGTTCCAGGATATTTAGGGTAGTTAATAAGCTTAAAACCATCAAACAAAAGCTTCTTAAATGGAATGAAGAACACTTTGGGAACATTTTTGAAGAAAAAATTAAGGTAGAAAATTAGTTAGAGGAGGTCGACTTAGAGGTTATTAAAAAGGGAAAGGAGGAATCACTTTTCATGAAGGAGAAAGAATTGTTGCAAAAACATGAGGATATATTAACTAAGGAAGATATTTTATGATGACAAAAATCAAGGGAAATATGGTTGGAGGAAGGTGACAAGAACACTAAGTTCTTCCATAACATTGTTAAGAAGAGAAGAGTTACCAATAGAATATAAAAAATCAAGACTAGTTGTAGTGCCCTGATTGAGGACCATAAACTCATCTTGGAGGAGGCTACTAGCTATTTCACAAATATTCTTAATAAGGATTCTATCTCCAATCACATAATACAGGGGGGATTCTAAAACACATACTAAAAATATTAACCATAGAACATTACTTGGGCCTTTTGGCCAGATTTACTAAAGAAGAAGTTGAAGTTTCTCTTATGCAGATGAACCCTGACAATTCCCCAAGTCCAGATGGGTTCCCAGCTAGACTCTACCAAAAGTGTTGGTCCTTTATAGGGGATGAGGTGATAGAATCCCTAGAAGGAACAAGGAGCTCAAGAAATTCACTTTAGGAAATAAATAATACCTTCCTAGCTCTTATTCCCAAAAAGGAAAAGGTGCAGAGTCTTGATGATTTAAGACCAATAGCTTTATGTAGTTATATAAAAAAATTCTAAGACCTTAACAAATAGGCTTCAAAATCTCCTTCCTCTTTTTATTAGTGAAGAACAAATATGATTTGTGCCAGGGAGATCAATTTATAACAGATTCATTATCACCCAAGAAGCCATTCACTCATTTCAAAAGAATGGTAGTCCTAGTATGCCTGTTAAACATGATATTAAAAAGGCATATGAAAAGGTGGATTGGAGACTCCTGTGAAAATTCTTGGAAGCCTTTAGGTTTCCTAAACCTTGGATCAATCTTATTTTTTTATGTATCTCCTCACCAAAAATATCACTGTTAGTCAATGGTACACCAAAAGGCTATTTTAGTACCTCTAAGGGATTAAGGCAAAGGGGCCATATTTCACCATTCTTATTTATCATTATGGTTTACTCACTAGGTAGATTGATTTCTATAGAAAAGGAACTTAATCAGGTCACATGCATCAAAATTACTAGTAATGTTGATCCCTCATTGATCAAAAATTTGTTGATGACATGATGCTATATGGGGTAAGTGAGCAAAGATAGGATTTTGTGTTTAAACAAATTCTAGATTCCTACTCTAAAGCATGACAAGAGGAAATTAACCCTAGTAAATCTAAAATATTTTTCTTTAACACTAAGAACTACCTTCAAGTTGAAATCTATAATATTCTTCATTTTAAAAAGGGGAAGCTTCTATTCAAATATTTGGGCTTATCCCTGGACAAAGGCTTTGGGTCTTCCAAACTTTGGGGCCTAGCAATAGAAAAAATTAAGAAGAGGATTGCCTCTTGGAAGCGTAAATGGATATCCTCTGCAAGTAGGGAAACTATGGTAAAATTAGTTCTATCAACCATGCCTATTTATCAATTTTCATGCATCAATCTCCCTCGGGCCAAGAAAGAGGAATTGAAAAAAAATCTCAGATCCTTCTTTTGGCAAGGCACTGGAGAAAAAAAGAAGATACCTCTTATGGCTTGGGATAATGTATGCAGACCTAAAAATGAGGGGGACATTGGTATTAAAAATATAAAGGAGAAAAGTAGGACCTTAGGTGGGAAATTAATCTGGAGAATGTATAAGTTCCCCCACCTCAAGTGCGTAAATATCCTTTCCCATAATTACCTTCATAGAAGTAACCCATCTAACATATTTAAGGAACAATCTATTGGAGTTGATGAAAAACAACCCATAGCTCCCAATAACACCAACACACAAACACCTGTCAAAGAAAGAGAGAGAAGAAAATAGCTATGGAGACCTAAATGTATGTATCCATGAGAGAGAAGAAATCCTTGATGTGCAAAAACAAAAGTTGTAATCAATAATGAAATGTCAGAAAAGGTTACAAAGTGTTATGAGATCAATCCTTATAAAAGGAGATCAAAAAACCTAAAAAGGTAAAACCCTAGGTTGCATAAGAATAATTAATAAATCAATTAATTATTATATGTCTAGAGTTTAGCTTAGGTCGAAAGAGGTAATAAGTGACCGGATAAATAAATCAATATGATTCAATTAATCAGTAAACACTTTATTACCCTAACACAATCACCTCCTAGACAATCATGTATTTGGAATTTCATGCTAGAGTGTAGAAGGATCATTACAGATAAACTCAATTGGAATTTGGGCTATGGGGAAGAAGCCCTTTTTTGGTTAGATTCTTGGGATAGTTATAGTTATTTGAATAGGATGGCTAGAACCTTGAAATAGAAAAGACAGATATGGAATCTAATTCGGGAGGCATGTTAAGGATTGTGTAGAACCCCTAGAAGGTGATCTAACTAAAGGATGGAAGTGGAAGTCCCTAGATTCCTTGGAGATTCTGGAAGAGGATAAAACTATTCTAAGAAATAAATTAAGTGATAAGAAAATTAATTTCAATTGGAAAAAAGACTACCTTGTTTGGGATTGATCAAAGTCTGAAGAGTATAATCTTAAGGATGGTTACAACCAATTGTTAAATCAACAACTATTTCCTCAAGCCTCTATCCCCTTAGATTTATGCAAGGACAAATTATGTTTACCAAAAGATGGTATGTTCTCTTGGTTGGCCCTACATAAGAGGATTCTAGAACTATAGATAAATTTATGAAAATGGGCTTTGAAGGCCCCAATCACTTCTCCCTATGAGAAAGTACAAAATACACACACACACACACACACACACATTTATCTAATAAATGTATTAGATTGTTAATGATTTATGATAATATATATTTTAAAATAAATAAAATGACAATATTTAATTAGAAATTTGATAAAGACATTTTGACTAATATGTGAGTTTTTAAAAGTTCAAGATAAATATATTTGAATAAGTAAATTTTATATTTATTATATTCTAACATTGTTTTTAATCTATATATTTATAGATGTGAATTATGCACATGGTATTGAATCATATTTTATTTGAAAATTTAAGACTCTATGTCTTAATATTTCAACCCAAATTTATAGAAGGATAGTATTAATGAATATGCTTTAGAAGATTGCTATATTAGGAGTTGATCAACATAGTCAATTATAAAAAAGTAATGGGATACACTATATTAAGAGAAGTGTACAAACAAATTTCGTTGTGATCTAAAACAATGATTAAAAGAAAAGAGATCTCTAAGTCAACAATGTAGACAATAGAACACATTACATTGTTTTATGTGGGAAAAATCCTTTTGAGAGGGAAACATCATGCTCTAAAATTTAATGTATTATTCAAATCTAATAGAAAATAATAACTCACCTGCGAAACAAGTCTTGAAGCGTTTCATCAACATATAATTTAGAAGTTTAGCAACATATAATACTTCCAAATTCAGCATTCATACAAGTCTAAACAAATGAACAAGTTAGAAATCATTTGTGATTTACAATGCCATTTACTAAAACTGCCACAATAGAATAGTTAATGTTGCCCTAATTTTTAATATCATTTTGAAGACTCTTATCTTATCTTAAGTTCTTAGATTTATTCATGAACATATAATTTAGAAATAATTTTGATAACATCCTAATACTTGCAAATTCAACCTTCATACAATTATTCACATACTGAAATTATAAACAAATGAACAAGTTAGAAATTAGTTTTGATTTACTATATCATGCGTCTAAAACAGTACAAAGATAATCACTTTAGATATTCCTACATTACATTAAGCCCTTAAATTGAAATTTGAACACATTTTAAAATGTCATTTGATTCATAAACCATGCTCATGAGACATGCATCAATTAATCTTGATTCTTGAAGAGACATTTGATACTAGAAAGTTTATTGATACTTTACTAAATGGAATCGATAAGAACAAGGTAGGAATTAACTTAAACGGACTGATTTGTTCGTGCAGAGGACTCCAGGAGTTTGATAAAGTGGTTAATGTATTTATCCTTCGATCCACTATTGCGTAGTATGGTCTCTCTCATTTCAGCGATTCTCGATCTCACAGTCCTTCCCTCCTCGCAGTCTTCATCCGCCACCTTAAGAACAGCCGTTTGAATATGATCCTCCGTGAAACTTCCATCCTCTTCTCTTTCCACTTCCAACCCCAGCTTCAGCTCGCCTCCAAAAAGCCTGGCGTTAAGACCCCGGTCTGAATTCATCGGCAGAAGCACAAGTTTCACTCCCAACTTCACCGCCTCCACCACTGAACTCCACCCCGCATGGCTCAGAAACACTCCCACTGATGGATGCGCAAGAATCTACAGCTGTGGCGCCCACTCGCTGTAAACAAGCCCCCGCTCTCGAGTTCGAGACTCAAAGCCCTCGGGTAGTAAGCCAGATACGCTCCATTCCTCATTGGAAAAACGAGGGAAGCGCAGCACCCACAGAAACGGCAGGCCAGTGGACTCCAAACCATGTGCCAGAGCACGGATCTGCTCTTTTGACAGAAAACATTCGCTCCCAAACGATACATACACTACAGAAGAAGCCGGCTGCTTGTCCAACCATCTCAGACAGAACGATTCCTCTTCCGAAAGATCTTTCTCTGGAAGATCAGGTGGTAGAGGACCAACCGGAACTACTGCCTTTCCGATGGCTCCTTCGAGATGTTGTAGAAACTTTTCTTCCATTTCTAAGCACGATCTGATGATGAGAAAGGAGCATGCGTGGACTGATTTAAACCCGCGTCGTATGGCTGAGATCTGTCCGTCTATTTTTTTGTGACTAGGGGCAATATACCGCACTTCAAAGGGCCGCCAGGCAACTTGAGTAGACGGGAAATCCGGCGGCGGTTTCCTCTTCCTTCTCTCTGCTGGGATGCAGCGTGTAACTCGCCATCGCAGCGGTGAAAATGAGGAAGAAAATTGCCGGAATACTAAGCTTGGCAGCAACAGTTGCAGCCCAGTATTGTGAAAAGTCGTGGACAACGTAATCAGGTGAGAGCCGCCGTAAGAGATCCTCAAATGGCTGCTCCAGGCCATCCAGCGCAACTTTTAATACGCCTTCCATTTTATTGGGTACGTCGGATGTGCTCTCTGCTCCTGCCGGAAGCCCATCCACCGCTGGCAATGGCAGCTCCACCAGATCGATATTCCCATTCTTGTCTAACAACATTGGCCGATTTTTTGCAATATTACGTGGGGTGGAGAGGAAGGTTACTTTGAGCCCGTGATTAGCAAGCCTTTTGGAAAGCTCGATGAAAGGCACGATGTGGCCCTGTGCGAGCCAGGGAAGCATAAGCACATGAATCTGCTTCTTGCCTTCTCCTTCCATCGTCTCGCTTGACAGTATCGACAACAAGAACTGAATTTTAAGCAAGCCACCTGTTATCTTTATAATGAATCCTATGATTTTCAGTAAATGGCATCAATAAATAGTAGGCACGTGAGAATCAATGAATGGCAGGCACGTCAGAATGCATATATACCCGCCTGTTATCTTGATATTATATCCATGCGGACATTGTGGAATCAATAAATGGCAGGCACGTGAGAATGCATCGATCAAGGTGTTCAACCTTACCCATGTTATTATGTAGCTGTTTAAAGATAAATTTTGTATAGTTGGAAAGGATAAGTTAGAATCTTTTTCTATTTTAATAGAGTAGCTACTGTTTAAAAATGAATAAGCTTGGAAAAAATAGGGGGCTGAAATAAGCAGGAGCTGCTTATTGAGAAAAATCATATCCATAAGATTTGATTCAGTGTTTGTGCAGACTTGTTAGTTGGCCTTGTTAGTGGTCACTTATGCATTGGTGTGGTTGCTTTGGGATGAGAGGATGGATGATAAGTGAGTACTTGGATAGTTGGTTATGGTGTCCTATAACATGGTGTATTTCATTAGTTTTGAAATTTTGGTTTCACTTGGTGTGGTGCATGGACCTAGATGATTTTCAGATTTGGGAAATGGTGTGTCATGTGCTTGGAGAGATCAATATTACAATTCAATGTGAGCTTTAGTAGTGACTGTATATTCATCACATGGTGATGGATGATCTTCTTTATTGCTGTAGATGTTGGAGGATGTCTTAGATCCTGTTGTTGTATTAGGGTCTTTCACATTTGCTAGTTCACTAGTTAGAGATGGTATCTTCATGTGACTAGAGATGTTGACATCTTGAGGACTCAATGGGTCCTTGGTAGAGGTTTTGTAACTTTTGTTTATGTTTTCATTTGATATGTAGTCATAGTGGCTTTTATGTCATAGTTTTCTCTTGATTACAGGTTTAGAGTTGTGACATGATACAATTATTTGATATGATCATAAGGAACATGTTATCTCTTTGGAGGAGATGGTTTAGATCATGTTGTCATGTTTATGTTCTTGATTCCATGGTTGGGGATTTGACATTGATCTTGGTTTTAGTTTCTTGGTATTGAGTACATTGATCATTTTCTTAATACTTCATGATAGTGTTGTGTTGCATTTGGAGTTTGGCATGCATTGATTGATTATAGGTGCTCATGGATACTTGCAAACTTAGATGAGGCTAGATTTTTCTTGAGATGAGAGACATGTTGTTGATACGATACTCTTAATGAGAGTTTAGCAGGAAGTTCAAGGAGCCCACACCTTGTTTGGATGTGAGTACAACACAGACATATGAGGAGATTGTTCTTGGATAGGTCATGATGACTTGTATATCTTGGAGGAGCATTCTAATACCCCACTCTTTCTCCACTCGATGGTTTATCTACAATGTCTCCATTTTGAAATAAGATTTAATAATAAATAATAATTAAACATTAAGATTTTAATAATGGGCAAAAAATCAATAAATAATATAAGTATAATTGATTAAATAAATAATAATAATTATTTAAATAATAATAATATTAATGAAAATTACAATATAATTAATATTATCCATAATAATAAATTATTTCATATTAACTATTTATAGTATTATAGTCGATTAAATAAACCAATAGACCATCAACTATCTTCAACAATTAATAGACAAATAGTAAGGTATAATCGACTTGAGAATATTTGATGGTACTAGTGTCGACCTTATCTAATTAGTAAACCGATTCTAAAATTTAAACATGGAGTTCTTGTTGTTAAGGAGCTGTTATTCATACGTAAAATCAGAAGACTAATACGGGGCGATTAAAGATAACATATACATAGATTTACAAGTTGACTAAGACGATGATAAGAACCAGGAGGCAGCGTCTATTATTGATAAACGATATGAGGAAAAGCCAAGGAATGGTCATAAGAAAATACTCACCGCTACTTATGACATCGAGCACAATATCAAACTACCTGATAATCCACTAATCATTATCATTATGAAGGGACATGAGTCATGTCCTTACAGTGTGACTTTCATTACAAATACAAGCTCAGTGCACACCATAGAGAGAGGAGAACATATCAGATTATAACAGAATTACACAATTACACAGGAGGATTTAGACATGTAGAAAATACTAAAAGAATAAGAAAGACATTTCTATACTACTCAATCAATATCAGATTCATTATGAAGTTCATTCGAATTACGAGAATATTATGAAATAAGAGATACCATCAAACAAACCGACTGAAGTATTCTCTAAGATCATAACCAATAGTACACAAACTATCCTTGGATGCAACGTTATTCCAAAGTATAGTTGGGAATAGATATATAAGGACAAATATATGGAATTATCTCTCTATATCTATATATCGATTTATTACAAATATAGATATATCTAGATATATATACATATAGTAAATATATAACTAATAATAAGAATCAGAAAACATATGACCCAAACTTTTATCTTCAAGATTCAGTCAACCCATTAATTAAGACAACCATTGTTCATCGACATATAAAAGAACGCTCCAATAGTAATCAAAATTTTTTGCAGCAGAGTAGAAAAGGAAGGAAAAAACATGAAGGTCAAGTATTGAATAAGGGAAGATAATAGGAAGATCATTTTAAACTGAGAAGCCTAGATTCCAGTGAATTATTTGTGGAAGCAATTTCAGCAAGTACCATTTAAATCAATAAGGAGTTTTTAGGGGACGAGCATCAACATTAGTCAAAGAGCTATACAATCTTAGAAGAGGACATGGGGTTATTACAGTGGTATCAGAGTATGATCCTTCCATCCTATAGGGTAAAGATAAAATGGGGATCCACATATAGGAACAAAGATTGATCACAAAAATGAGGCAACAAATCAAGGCATGTGTATGCACCAGTGAATATGATGATTAAGATAATTTCTCATCCATCCATTATTTGAATGAACTTATCAATCAATACAAGATAGATATGTGCATGATTAATGTTAATAAGGTTGACATATTTAATCAGTGTTACCTTAATCACATAATGAATTTTATCAATTCACCTCATCATAGTTGGAGGGAGGGAGAGTAGGTAAGAGGGTATAAGGATGATCCCTAAGTGAATCCAAGAGGGACAAATCTCCCTTTGGACTTAGGCTATACGAGATGATGACCCCATTACATCTCCTTGACATTCCTTTGTGATGAGAAAAATCTAATAATAAGTTCATCCCATCATAGTTGGAGGGAGGACTAGGTAGGTTAGAGGGTAGGGATTATGGCTAAGGAAAGAGGGATGAATTCCACTCTTGGGCTTAGACTAATCGATTCAAGGGACCCCTCTACAATGTCTTGACATTCCTTTTTGATGAGAAAAATATATAATAATAAATTCATCCCATCATAGTTGGAGGGAGGACCAGGTAGGTAAGAGGGTAGGGTTGATGGCTAAGGCAAGAGGGATGCATTCTGCTCTTGGGCTTATACAAATCAAGTCAAGGGATCTCACTACAACATCCTGACATTCCTTTGTGATGAGAAAAATCTAATAACAAATTCACCTCATCATAGTTCCAGAGGGATGAGAGTAGGTAAGAGGGTAGGTTGGATTTCTAAGCATAAGAAAGGGAATCATACTAGAAGCTTAGATTTTCTGAGCCAAAGGCCCCACTATGTCTTCCTCAAAACTCCCTTATGATGTAAGATACAAGGAGAAGGAATTATTAGAGGAGGAAAGTAACCACCCCAGGTTTCCCTGTCCAACTTTAAGCTGACATGTTTGTAAGGAAGGCACGGTTAGGGGAGGAAAGTAACTATGCAAGGTTTCCTTGTCCACTCTATTATGTCCTGACTCTTCAAATTATGAAAAACACTAATGAGATTCTAAATTAATATGAACCAATAACTAAAGGATAGATCATGTTTTTCAGGTTGTAAATAATCAGATTAGTAAGGGACATTACAGTTAAATAATATTCTCTACAAACCATGAATATAATATCAAATTTCTAAACTCAATTAAGTAACATGGATCAATATCATTTCTAAATCTGATCGTCATAACTATGTCTATTCTGATAGAATGATAATAGTATACTCACATTTTGGAGTTTATATATAAATATATACTAACTTATGCTCCCTTGTTGTGAGATTTTTAGTCAAGAGTATAAATAAATTGTCTTAAGCTTGGCTTATTGAGTTACAAGATTTAATCAATGAGAAAGAATGTAAAATGTTTGCATTATGTGTATACAACATGTATGCTTCATATCTTCAAGCATTCATGTGTCTACATTGTGTATGCCTCATGTCTTCATGAATTCATGTGTCTACATCGTGTATGCCTTGTGTCCTCACATATTCATACATATGTTTTCAAGTGTATGTTCTACTTGGTTTAACTAGAAAATAGAATAACTCAAGAGAGATGAATTAGAGGCATGATTATCATGCAAATATAGTGTTGAGAAAACTTAAGTAAGTGCCACCATGAGATGATCTAAAATCTTTTCTCTCAAAAATAGGAGAAATATTGTAACCAATTTCTCTTATTAAATTATAAGTGGAAAATATACATTGCTTGAGGACAAGCAATTTGGAGGAAGGACGGACTATAATGTCCCCATTTGAATTAATATTTAATAATAAATAATAATTAAACATTAAGATTTTAATAATAGGAAAAAATTTAATAAATTATAATATTAAATAGATAAATAATATAATTATAATTGAATAAATAAATAATAATTAATATTTAAATAATAATAATATTTATAAAAATTACAATATAATTAATATTAACCATAATACTAAATTTTTTCATATTAACTATTTTATATAATAATAATATAGTCGATTAAATAAACCGATAGACCATCAACTATCTTCAACAATTAATAAAAAAAATAGTAAGTTGTAAGCAACTTGAGAATATTTGATGGTACTAGTGTCGACCATATCTCATTGGTAAACAAATTCTAAAGTTCAAACATGGAGTTGTTGTTGTTAAGGAGCCGTTGGTCATACGTTCAAAATCAGAAGACTAATGCAGAGCGATTAAAGATACGATATATACATATCTACAATTTGACTAAGACGATGATAAGACCCAGGAGGCAACGTCTATTATTGATAAGTGATACGAGGGAAACAAAAGGAATGGTCATAAGAAAATACTAACCGCTACTTATGATATCGATCAAAATATCAAACTACCCTATAATCCACTAATCATTATCATTATGAAGGGACATGAGTCATGTCCTTACATTGTGACTTGTCATTACAAATACAAGTTCAGTGCACACCATAGAGAGAGGAGAACATATTAGATTAGAATAGAGTTAAACACAATCGCACAGGAATATTTAGACACGTAGAAAATACCAAAAGAATAAGAAAGACATTTCTATATTAGTCAATCAATATCAGATTCATTATGAATTTCGTTCAAATTCAGGTGGAGACAGTCCATTATATGTTTAAAAGCCGATAAATAAAATCGAGCGTCTGATTACAGAGCGTTGAATACAAAAAATGTGAAGAGCATTTATTGTTAATTATTTTACAGAGAGAACAAAGTAGAGCCACGGGACTGGGGAAGATCATCGAATATAGATACATATAAATAGAAAGTATGTCCATTATTTTATATTAAATAATTCCCCAGTGTACTGATTCACAAACATGAGTATTGTACGAATAATTCACACAGCTTTAGTTACAGATCCTAGAGTGAGTTTGATCAGTGTTCATGTGCTATCTCAATGTGGGAAAATAGAAGAAATTATAAATTATAAAATAATCTATCGAATCCAATCGAAGGAATAATTTTGAAAAGCATAATAAGAATAATGAGAATATTATGAATTAAGAGATACAATCAAACAAACTGACTGAATTATTCTCTAAGATCATAACCAACAGTACACAAACCGTCCTTCGATGCAACGTTATTCCAAAGTATAGTTGGGAATAGATATATATATGGACAAATATATGGAATTATCTCTCAATATCTATATATCAATTTATTACAAATATAGATATATATATACATATAGTAAATATGTATCTGATAACAATAATAAAAAAACATATGACCCAAACTTTTATCTTCAGGATTCAGTCAACCCATTAATTAAGACAACCATTGTTCATTGGCATATAAAAGAACGTTTCAATAGAAATCACAAAATTTTTGTAGCAGAGCATAAAAAGAAGGATAAAACATGAAGGTCAAGTATTGAATAAGAGAAGATAATAGGAAGATCATTTTAAAATGAGAAGCCTAGATTCCAATGAATTATTTGTGGAAGCAATTTGAGCAAGTACCATTTAAATCAATAAGGATTTTTCAGGGGACGAGCATCAACAATAGTCAAAGACCTATACAATCTTAGAAGAGGACATGGGGTCATTACATTATCACTTGAGAGGTATTGCCCATTTTATTTCAGGGTCTTTACATTTTTCTTTCATATTCATTGATCTTGAGCTACAATCAAATGGTTCTAGAGGATTCATTTTAAAATATGGATAGCATGGTTATCTCCTTTAGGTGCATTTTCATTTCTGATGATAGTAGGAAATGGTAGTGGGATGATAAAATGGTAAATGGAATGGTTTGATCTTCTTTGAGAGGCTTACACCAATGAGGATTTATGATATTATGTCATGTTTGATCTTTTGAGGTTAAAGAGTTTTTGATGTTGTTGCGGCTTTTCTCTTGGGGTTGTGAAGGATATCATACTTGGCATAGCTATCATTTAGAGGTGTTCGTGCTACATGCTTAAGATTTTTAGGTTCTCTCTTTGGTCTTGGTTATCTTCTTGCATGTTCAGATTCCCTTGACATTGTTTTTTGAGATCTTAGGTGGAGCTATGGTGATAAATCTTTTGTGTTCATGTGTTATCACTTATACTTTATTATTTTTTGGTGATGACATGGTGGTTCCTTTATCTCTTTTATTTGTTGGATGTGGAGAACATGGGAGAGTTGTGGAGACTGATTGAGAGAGATGGTTCTTACAATAATTTTGTTGTAGGATTTGCATATCTTTTTGGATGGTCCTTTATACTACATGGTTACACTTTCTATGTGTTGTGATTAGTAGACTTAGTGTGTCTTTGATCTTTTAGATTTGACATTAGCCAAGTAGTGGGAGTTCTTGTATGTGTTTGGTCTTCATCAACTAATTTGCACATGGAGCTTGATCTTGCCATTTATCGGTTAGGTATGCTGGTGGCATGAGTTTGTTGATGTTGGATACCTTTGAGGTATGGGTGATTAGATGGGTTAGAATTTACTATGGATGCTATTTTTCAGTCTCACAAGTTTATTAGTTGGACTAGAGTAATTAGTTTGGTTGTTGTTCTAGATGATGTTTTATCTTATTTCTTAGAGGATTACTTTGTAGTTGTGTTGGAATTTGAAACTTATGTTTTTGATGCTTCTGTATAACTCATGAGTGTAGTAAAGTGATAGCAATATCCTATAGCCTTTGTTATCACTAGGATCATATGCTTGTGTTGTTTGGACTAGTGTTTAGATGGAGCACAAGAGTATGTGTTAATATTTGTGTAGTTTAATTAATGACTATGATGATATGGTTTCATCAGTTTGACTACTTAGAATTTGATGTTTTGGACTCTTCACAAGTCTTTGACAAGTGGGAGAATGTTGGGATTAAGGTGTCTCAACTTTATAGTCCTAACATGTTGAATTATTTAATTTATTATTTTATCTTAAAATATTAACTTCCTAAGTTATCATTCACTTTGTGGGACCTCTTGGTGAGGTGGTATCCTATATGGCAGGAGATGAGATGACATATTCCTTATGTTAGGAAGTTGGAACGCACTTGGAAGATTTTAATTTTTAGGAAAGATATTGTCATTTATTTCCAGTTTGGAGTGGAAATTGATTTGGAAATTTCTTATATTGACTAAAGGGTTGTGGTTGACAGTTTCTATTGTGCATTGGTGTTGTATTTTAGCTACCGACATTTATGGTGGAGTTCACTTTTGTCAAGTGGTGTGAGGTAAGGAAGGTGCCTATTCTTGGTCATGGTAATTTCTATATTGTACTTGCGTTACATTTGGAAAGATGACTGTTATGGATGAGATAGGTGTTTTTGCCTTTGAAGTTTCTATGAGAAACGTGTCGTGGAATTATCAAGTTGTTTATATTATGACACAACTTACCATTATGTGTTGAAGATGGTTTTGGAAACCATGTACACCTACCTCTTGTGTTGAGCTCTATATATGTTGGTGTCTTTGCTGATTTATAACTTATGAGTGAGAGAGAAGAGAAGTTTATTTCACAGGGTTATGTTGTCAGATATTCTCTAAAATGGAACAAGATGTAAATCTCCATGTGAAGGATTAGAGATTGAAAAGTTATTGTAACTTTTTGTTGAATAATACATTGGCTTGATGTTTTGGAGTGTAGGGATTTTTACGTGAAAGGGTTTTCCCCATGTATATTTGTATTTTCTATTATGTTTCATTCTTCTAGTTTCATGATTCTAGAATATTAAATCTATATGTTGTAATGCTATTGAAATCTATTAGATCCGTAAATTGTAATCACTTTCCTTTAAGGTTTTAATTGTGGAAAATCAAATATGTTTGTTTCCACTTTTATAACATAGTAATATATTCTTGTATTATTTTTTTAGAAGCGATTGAAAGAATCATTGAATACATGATGTGCATACTGATCTTGTATGGCTTTCTGGGATGCCCTTATTACCCTTCAAGATTGATACTTACTGCTAAGGGGAGCTCTAGTTTTATGCCAGTCAAAATGCATGCCTGACTGAAATTATAATAATAAGTTAAAAACATCATTCCAATACCTAACATTGAGCATGGGAAATTCCATCGGTGAAGAGAGAATTTTTTGTGCACCAGCCCAATTCTATTTTTCACGTGTCATGCATTCAAATGTGCATTCACAAAGTTTTTTTCTCCATTGAAAGATAATTTTTTGCGCAGCATTGTAAGGCCCATTTTTACGGCAAAGGCATTTCCTTATTTAAAAAAAAAAACCTGGAATTGCAGATCAATGATTTGTAACCTACTAAAGGCATGAAGGACCATAAAAATTGTGTTGGCCATTGGATTTTTCAGTCCAATTTTCGCACTTGCGACTGCTTTTCATGTAAAACACTTTCCTTACCAACTTGCATTTTTCGATTTTTTACATCAATATTTTTTGCGTGAAAAGACTTGCGTCAGTGACCATTCAGGCATTCATTACATTCAGTACGAAACAAATATTTTAAAATAATTTTATTTGCCGAAGGAGAATTGGGTATAGGACAAAATATTAAGAATTTCGCTATACTTCAATTTACATAGGAATTAATTCCGCACCGAAACCTATAATTTTTTTTTAATCCCTTCATATTTAACATTTTCTACAACTTTTTAAACTTTAATTTTTAGGTTTAGTTTAAATATAATGTATAACTAATCATTTTTTTATTTTTTATTTTTCGAATAATTATTATATTATAATATATAATATATATAATATACAAATAATAAATTATATTTTAAAATTTTTTATTCTTACTTATTTTAATAAAAACTATGCACGTGAATAATAATAAGTTTTCAATAAATATATTTGTTTTATAATATTTATTAATTTCATAAATTTTAAAAATCTATTGTTATTTAGATATTTTAAACTATTATTTTTTCTAAATTTATATTTTAATATATTTTGATTTTACATTTAGTTTATTCTATTTTAATGTTAATTGAAAAATTAAGTTTAACATCTATTTTAAATATGTATGTCTTTCATAAAATTACAAATAATTATTAGAAAATTAAAAAAAAGTAAATATAGAAAACATATAAATTATCATACATTTGAATTAATAAAAGATTAAGGATACACATATTTAATATTATTGTAAGTTTTGATATAATAGTTATATTATATGTCATACAATATTATTAATAAATTTAATGTGAAAATATAATTAATAAAATACAACAAACTAAAATATCAAAATAGTAGAATAATAATATGTCTATTTTTAAATTAAGATTTTTGTTTGGTCGGTAACAATAATATTTTATTAATTCTAATCAGTACGATTTACATTCATAAGGATCAAAATAAATTAGAACACAACCCCAAACTATAAATTAAGATTTATATTATCTAAAATATATGACATGTAAATAAATTATATACTCCAACAAATGATAAGAAAATATGCTAATATAATAATTATATCACATTTCATATAATACGATTATATTATTATTATTATTTGGCAAAAGTGGACAAGCCACTGAATATATTTTATTAAATAAATCTGATTCAAAAAAGCTCAACCGGGAAAGACTCAATAAGAAAACCTAGAATCGTTGCTAAATACAAAAAAGATGATCATCGATATTTACAACGTTACCTATATCGATGAAATATTAGTGCTCAACATACAATTTGGAGATAAAACTCCCTCCAATTACGACATACTTTGAGCAATCATAATACAAAATTTCAAAAATATGGAACTATCTCTAGTTTTACTCCTCTATTTCTACACAGTTAGCCACATGAGTGGATACCTGATCTCCCAAGAATCATGCAACACTCTCCCAGCTAGTGGTCGGATGGGGCTGTGGTGAAGACTCCCAACCTGACCCGCATTTCATCTCCAAAGCTGCAAGAGACACATCCGTTGCCACCGAATCCCAGTTGCAAGCATGTTCACCAAGATGAAGCATTGACCAACCAGACCCCACAGCATTTGATGAATTGCCACCTGACTCATCCAAGACACCATGAATTCGACCTTGAGGAGGTGAAGAGTCCAAACCCTGTGAGCCAAGCAGCGCACCTTGCACACCAGGAAATGAGTGAAGTGGAACCCCAGAAGAAAGCCCTTGAGAAATCTGCAGTGTGTAATCTTTCTTTGGTAACCTCAGCATATCCAATAATTCATACCTTGTATGCTTCACCCTTTCTTCCAACTGAAAATCCAAAGCCCTCACTATGACTTGCAGGGTAGATTTCATGAAGCGAGGGGTTTGGTTTTCAAACGATTTTTGCAGTGCTTCATACATTACCATAAACTCATGTTTCTGGAGCAATTGAGACCGTAGGAACAAACAACCAACTAAAGCATTTCCTACCCATAAATCATACTGCTGCATTACCCTTTTAAGCTTGTTGTCATTCCAAAATTGTTGATGAACGACTTTAATTGCCAAGATTTCCAATAGTGGAACTGACTGTAGCAAGTCCATTGCATTTGAAAGAAAGATGGACACCAAATTTGATGGAAATAAGAAGTGCCTAGAAGAAGGGGAGAGAATGTTGTCCCTAATTACATGCCTTATAGCCCGCCGAATAGACGATGAATGTACACAGAACATTTCATCCATGGTAGTGTCATCAATTTGTAGAGGAAGGGCATTTTCCTCCACCCTTAGAATAAGCCATATCTGATAATTTTTAGGAAGCATGGCCATATGGAATTGATAGAAGGATTCACATTTGACACAAACCTCCGCAGAAGTTGACATCTTTAGGCGAGCAATATGGAAGGGCACTATATCCTCTATCTTGAATGAAGAAAGTATTCTATCTTGCCTGATATAAATAAACCTGAAGGATGACACTTAAATGCCAAACATGTGTGAGTAACTTACAATCTAATGTGAGCTTTTGTCAAAAATTTGAAGGACTAAGAGCCATGTGATTATAGAATTTGATCAAACACCAAATTGATCTTGCATCATGTGATGCACACCACGCGGCTGTTGTGAGCACTTGACATACCAAAATGACATCTTCATAACAAAAAACTTGGTGGTTGAAGTTAAAGAGGCATGAAAAATATTGATTACCAACTTTATCATTGTAATGATGCCCGATTTGTCTAAATAAAAGTAATTAAGACTGACATTCCACTAAATCTAAAATAATCAATAGTTGCAACTCCTCATGCTGCTCAATGAATGTCATTAGGTGAAAGGGAGAATTCATGATGCCATCACATCCTAAGTTTGAAAGGTAATCTGCAACTTTATTTCCCTCCCTAAGAGTGTGAGATATAGTTACCTCTTGAAATTGATTGATCAAATTCCATATCTGATGAAGAATATACTTAAGCTGCCAGGAATAAGTCTATCTCTTGATGC
The DNA here is from genome assembly GCA_027943335.1 of Chamaecyparis obtusa. Classification (NCBI taxonomy): domain Eukaryota; kingdom Viridiplantae; phylum Streptophyta; class Pinopsida; order Cupressales; family Cupressaceae; genus Chamaecyparis; species Chamaecyparis obtusa. Next base: position 407,383 of record BSBK01000545.1, read on the forward strand.
AAGCATTAACAATTACCTTAGAATCACCTTCAATATGCACTCGTTGATAGTCCCCTTTCTTTGCAAGGATTAATCTTGTAAACAAAGCTTGAGCTTCTGTTATATTATCGGTTCCTTCTGGTAAAGGTGTAGTTGTAATTGTTAGCACTTTCCCTTTATAGTCTCTTACACATGCCCCAAATCATGATTTACCCAGATTTCCTCTAGAAGCTCCATCAAAATTGAGCTTCACAAATCCTGAGCGAGGAGGCTACCAATGTACAGTTGACCTATCTACTTTGGTTTGTGTTTTACTGGTTATTCCACTTCCTGGTGGAATAAATAGTGATTTCCATTCTTGAATAATGCTTCCATCCCATGAAGTAATAATAGGATTTATCTTACATCTACTAAGGCTTGCATTAGTAACTTCCGCTATCAACTTTTCAATGCCCTCTAACACCTTATCTATAGAGGAATATTCTTTTCTAAAGATCCTCTTATTTCTTTCCCACCAAATAGCCCATATGACTAATGTTGGGGTACATTTCCATATTCCTGCAAAGAGAGCCCAGGGGAAAAGAATTGGCCATGCTTGGAATATATCCCATATGTTATTCTATAGAGGGGTAATGTAATTTAATTTCCTGAGAACGAACATCCAACATTGGTATGCAAAAGGACATCTCACAAAAAGATGATCAACTGATTCATATTCTTCATCACATAATACACACTTGAACGCTAGGGCAATATTTAACCTTTCCAAACAATCACTTGTTAGGATCCTATGTTTGATTGCAAGCCATGCAAAGCATCCAGCTTTTGGAAGAACCACATGATTCCAACAAAATGTATAAGCTTGTGATGGACTCTTCTCTGATGCAATTATTACTTAAATTCTTATTTTGTATTAATATTTTGATTTTGATATGTTTTAACTTGGAATCTAGTTAACTAACTTAAATGACTTATTGCATTAATGACACTTCTGGCATGTGTAGAGGAAGAATCATGGTCATTTGATTTTGCTCATTTTTATTTGTTGTTTGTTTTTTATTATGATAACAGAAGGTTTTGAAGGGATCTGGAATCCTTTAAAAAAATTTAGACATAGATTTATTAGTTTGCATCAACCATGAGATACATAGTATATAAATAAAAAAACCAAAAGAAGCTACTGAGAAGATAGACCAATAAAAGGTAGCTAAAACCAAAAACTAGACAGTGAAAAGAAAACCAAACATGAAAGTGAAAAACTGAATTGGAAAAGATTAAGCCAGGTTCTTCAAAACATCATACACCTCATCTTCTAACATGTTCATATCCTGAGCATTCTTCTTAAGTTCCTTGAGCTTCACTAGGGAGCTTTTCATTTCCTTTCTTTTGAGGATACCTCTGGTCCTCCTACTGGGCCTGGACACTTCTTGTCCTTTATCCTGATCAAGCTTCATGATCTTCTTAATTTGGTGCTCTTTTTCAGGGGTCTCAACTAGCCTAGTCATAGCCTTAGTCATGTTCTTTATACTCTTATGGCTTTGGTTCATGACCTTTTGAAGAACATCCTTAAGACTATTCATTTTCTCCTCCACCTTAGGGTGGTCCTTTGTCATCTTTTCTAGGGCATCCTCAATTTTATTTGTTATTTCTTTTTTTATTAATATTTTCTCTTTTATATGTTTTGACTTGGTATTTAGTTAAATGGTGTAAAATGACTTAGTGCATCAATGGTTCCCTCATGACGTCTCTATTGGATTCAAGTGTGGAAAGGTAAGTACTGAGAGGGAAGGGGTGAATCAGTACTCTAAAATACTTTTAAACTTATCTTCACATTCATTTACCAATTCCTTAATATTTGCATGCATCACATGAAATAAATAAAATATGTAATAATGAACACATAACACAATTATTTTGGTATCATAGAAATCCTTGTTAGAGGATAAAAACTATGGTGGGAATGTAACCTACAACACTTTACTACTATAGGATAAAGTTGCTTGGTTAGAGCTATAATTTTTAGCTATTTTTGATAGCTTACCCTTTTAAAGATATTAACCCTGTTAAGAGTTCTAAAGAGTGTTAAGTCTACTTTGTTAAGAGATTTCACAACTCTAATCTAAGAATTGTACCTTGTTAAAGGATTTATAATTAAGATATGTTAGGATGTGCTTGGTTAAGAGACTTAGACCATTCTCATTACTCTTTAATCAATAACAACAAAATGTCTTTCAAACTGGCATCAATAAATGTTATTTAGACTCTATGATCATCAATTCATTACCTCATACTATGTATGGATATATATAACAAGTAATGGTGGGGATTGTTACATCGTGTGGATCCCGCAAGCAAGAAACTATGACTTCATCCCTCAACCATATCAGACACATCAAATAGGAAATTAAAAACATACATGATAACCATACCCATGCAAGTGTGGGGTAAGTATACTCATAATCATCAAAATCATTTAAAACATGTAAATCATCATCATTAAAATAACTAACATCATCTAACTACATAAATATAATATCCATAATTATTCATTTATCAAAATCACCATGTAGTGTCATACATTGAAAACCACATAATAATTGCAATATCAACACACACATAAAAGTGGCCTAAAAGAGTTTGGCAGTGTAGAACTGAAAAGTAAAATATGGGTGGGCACTACAAAAATGTTGATGATTCAGGGGCCTCATTTCATGCTACACCTCATAGAAGTTATTTTATTGATTATGTCCAAGGGGATTTTGGGATAGTTTATTTGGGAGATAATGAACCCTGTAAGATTGTTGGAAAGGGAAGAAGTAAGGTTAAGTTGAATAATGAGAATCATTGGCTACTACAAGAGGTAAGACATGTTCCAAGGTTGAGTAGGAATTTAATTTTAGTGAGGCAAATAGGTGATGAATTTTTTTGATTAAGTAAAATAGGTTTTACAGGGTGCTTGAAACCCACACATCTCTAACAAAAGAAAGAAAATCCACCAAAACATGCTAGAGACAAGCCATAGAAAGGCCAGGGAAAGGAGACCACAACAAATCAGGATAGGTGTGGCAAGATAAAGCCAGGGCGCCATCTAGAAAAACTAACAAAAGGGAGGACCGAACAAGGAGTGACAGAAGAGGATCAGCCTCCCCCAGCCACCAAGAAAGGGGCTAAGGCTCTAAGATTGTTCCTTCGATGCACTGGAATCTATCCTTATCCATAATGCTCTTGACATCTATAGGAAGCTCTTCCCCTTTATTCCAGCTATGCTTAGCCTCCCTTTTGACAGCCAAATTGGCAAACTAATCAACCACACCATTGGCTTCCCTATACGCATGGAAAATGTACACCTTATCAAAGCTGTTGAGAATGGCCTTGGTTTCCATGATTATCTTTTCTATGGACCAAGAGGGAGGGTGAGTGAGGTTGAGGCAATTGATGATGTTCATCGAATCGCCTTCCAGCCAGAGCCACTTAACTCCTTGATCTTTCACAAGTTTGGTGATTTGAAGGGCTGTGTTAGCTTCGACAAAGTGATTCATCTGGGCACCCAAGGGGAAGCTTACCACCTCCATGCCTATGCCAAAGTTGTCCCTGATGATACCTCCACTGCCAGCTTGAACAGGGTTCCTTTTCATCGCACTATCAAAGTTGGCTTTGGTCCAACGAGTCAGAGGACAGGTCCACACATAGTTCCTTCTCTTATCCTGAGTTGTAGCTTGAGCAATTCCTACAAAAGGATTAGACTTTCCATAGTAGAAGAAATTTTCTTTAACTGCATGAGTAATTTTTTCAAAAATAATTTTGGAAGGAGTAGAACTATCAGGAAGGATACAGTTATTACACTCCTTCCAGACCCCTAGCAAAAATGAGGGAGAATCCAAGTATAGAGAATGTTGTTCAACTCTTGATCAACCTACAGAAGGCCCATTGAGAGAAGAGATCGCTGAAAGACAGGGGGAAGCACCATGAGAGATTTAGAGCTAAAAAGATGAGATGCCAGATGTGACTAGCAAAGGAGCAATGGATGAAAAGGTGATCCACTGATTCTTCTTGACATTTATAAAGAACACATCTATTGGTGAATTGGAATCCACGCTTGATGAGGTTGTCCACTGTGAGGATACGGTTCTATAGCAGGAGCAAAAAGAAGACATTGATTTTAGGCGTAAGACCAGGGATCCAAGCTTTGGTCCACAGTGGATTTAAGTCATTGACTTGAGTAGTCAGCAAGGAGTAGGCAGAGGCCATAGTGTAATCCCCATCTAAGGAATCTTCCCAGATGATCTTATCTTGCTTGGGAGACTGGGAGATAGCATTGAGAGACCTAGGTGATGAATGTTGCATAGTTATTTTTAATGAAAAAAAATTGAAAGGTGTCAAAAGGTTCCTTAGTAGTAGAAAAAGGTGTGAAAGTAGGAACCTTATATCTTGTGTAGGTCATATTATTCCTTCTACTTTAACTGTTATAGATAAAAGTTAATGTTTAGGAAAAGTTATTGCAGTTGAGTGGGTAGAACTTGAAACAGTAGTTGTGGAGTTTGAAACAACACTATGGAACTAAAGAATTAGACACATGAGTGAGAAAGGTATGAAATTAATTCATCCAAAGTAAGTTTTATTGGTTCTAAAATGTGTCAATAGGGATTTCTACAAAATTTGTGTGTATGGGAAACAAAAGAGATTTAGTTTTCTAAAGAGTACGAAGGGAAAGAAAGATGATAAATTAAAGCTTGTGCATACAGATGTATTGGGAGCAACTCATGTATCTTCCCTTGGTGGCTCTCTATATCATGTTACATTCATTGATGATGCAACTAGGAAATTATGGATTTATTTCTTTAGGAATAAATTTGATGTATTTGAAACTTTGAAAATTTGGAAAAGCTTGGTTGAGAATGAGATTGGTAAAAGACTAAAATGTTTCAGATCAGATAATGGTGGTGAGTATTGCAGAAAAGAGTATTAACATTATTTTTCGTCTAATGGTATGTGTAGGTAGAAAATGGTTCCAAGGACTCCACAAGAAAATGAAGTGACTAAACGCATTAGTAGAACAATAATGGAGCATAGAAGGAGTATGAGGTTGTATGCCCTTAAACATGTGGGAAGAGGCTGTAAATAGTGATGTTTATTTAATCAATAGAGATCCCTATACTCCTTTGGGTTGTGGTATTCTAGAGGAAGAATGGACAGCTAAGAAGGTGAGTTATTCTTTTGTTATAACCTTGAGTTGTGAAGCATTTACACATATATAGATTCTAAAAATAGAACCAAGATGGAAGCTAAGTCAAAGAAATGTACATTTTTTGGATATGACATTGATGAATTTGGCTATAGACTTTGGGATGTTGAAACTCATAAAATTGTAAGAAGCATGGATGTCATATTCAATGAGAAAGTGTTGTACAAAGATCAGTTGCAACAACATGAGAAGAAAGAAAATGATTATGTAGTGTCAGATGATACTCTAAAAGATGATGCTCTAGTGGTTCCTCATGCTCTACAACAACAAAAACAAAAAGAAATACCATAACTTTTGGTGAATGTTATACAGTCAACAAGGCTAAGTCGACCTCCTGAAAGGTTCTCTCCTCTCTTTGTATTCTATTTTATTAACAGATGCTGGTGAACTAGAAGGATATGATGAAGTTGTGCAGGTGGATACAAAATTTTAGTAGGAGCTTTCCATGGAAGAAGAAATGGACTCCTTGCTCAAAAATCACACTTGGATTTATGCAAGTTCTCTACAAGTAAAAAGGCATTACCAAATAAATGGGTTTATAGGATGAAAGAAGAGGATGGAGGTAATAAAATATTTACAGCCAAGTTAGTTGTAAACGTATTTGTGTAGAAAAAGGGCATTGATTTTGATGAGATCTTTTCTCCAATTGTTAAAATGACTTCTATACGCATTGTTTTAAGTACTGTGGCTACTAAAGATTTGCATTTGGAACAACTTGATGTGAAAACTGCTATTCTCCATGGTGACATGGAAGAAGAAATATATATGCAACAACCACAAGTTTTTTAGGTCAAACGCAAGGAGAACTTAGTGTGCAGATTGAAGAAAAGTTTATATGGCTTGAAGTAAGCACCTCAAAAATGCTATATTAAATTTGATAGCTATATGGTTGAGCATGGCTAAAGCATTTGTAATTCAGACCATTATGTTTATTTTAAGAGGTTGGATGATGATAGCTACATTATTTTATGTTTATATATTGATGATATGCTTATAGAAGGGTCTAACATGGATCACATTAAGGAGTTGAAACAACAGTTAGCACATTCTTTTTCTATGAAGGATTTGGGGACAAAAAAAAAATCCTTCGTATGAAAATTTGTAGAGATAGGGAACAACAAATTGACTCTATCTTCGGTTGACTATGTTGAAAAGTGTTGCAAAGATTCCATATGGAGAATGCAAAATCTATCAACACACCTTTGCCTGGTCATTTGAAATTGACTAAGGAGACATGTGTCCAAAGACATAAGAGGAGGAAGAAAAAATATCCAAGGTACCATATGCCTTACTTGTAGGAATTTTGATGTATGCCATGGTATGCACTAGAACATATATTGCACATCCTATAGGAGTTTTCAATAGGTATATGAGTCATCCAAGAGTTGAGCATTGGAATGCATGAAAATAGATTCTCAAATATTTGAGAGGTACATCCAATAAATGTTTATGTTTCAAGGGCTCTCATAATGATTTAAAAGGCTATGTTGACTCAAATTTAGGAGGAGATTTAGATACTAGGTGGAGCACCACAGGTTATGTATTTACTATTTGTGGGACAATAGTGAGTTGGATTTCTCAACTACAAAAGATGGTTGCTTTATGCACTATAGAGGAAGAGTATGACGTTTCTACAAAGGAAGCTAATGAGATGATATGGCTATGATTTTTCAAGGGAGAGTTGGGAAAATTACAGAGTAATAATTATCTATTTATAGATAGCCAGAGTACCATCCATCTTGCAAATAATTCTTCTTTGTATTCAAATACCAAACATATATAGTTGACGTATCAGTCCATTTAGTGAGTATTAGATAATGGACAGTTAAAGCTAGAAAAGATACATATAGATAAAAATCCAGTGTATATGTTTATAAAGGCAGTGCCAAGGGAGAAGTTGAACACCTCTTCATCTTTGGTTGGTCTTCACGATTGAAAACAATAAAAATAAAAACATAGTCCAAGGTGGGTCAATCCATTGGGAGCTTCAGGGGCAACAGTGTTGCTAAAGGATTAGTAACCAAGTGGGAGGTTTGTTAGTGTGGAGCCTAATTAGTCATCAAGTGGGAAATTGTTGTTTGTGGTGATTGATCAGGTGAGTACTATACAATTTTCATTTATCAAGGGGTTCGGGGCAATGGCCTAAATTTTTTGGGGGGTTAAATCATCAAGCATTTTTGAGTTGACACGTCAAGCATTTCCTTAGGTTAACTTGTCAAGCATTTCCATAGATTGACTCATTAATTTTTTGCCTAGGTTTACTTGTCAAGTATTTTTAGGGATAACTTGTTAACCGACATAACTCTTGTTATAATGGCTTAGGATTAGGGTTTTTTCAATATATGAGAATTTCATAACTTCTTGTAGCGATATTGAGTTGCAAGGGATTACAGATTGTAATAGGCTGAAATTATTGGATAATAAGATTGGACTCTCTGTTCGGTGGACATATCCCAAGATTGGGTGAACCACATTAAAACTTTGTGTCTTCTTGTTCTACTTATGTGTGTTTTATTCCTTTGCATTATTGATTACATTTGCATGTAACTGTTAAATTTTTATCTGATAATCCTAACACAAAGCCCCTTTCAAGATGTATAAATACTCTACATGCACAGAATGATAGGAAAATATCTCACATAGGATAAACATGTTTTAAATTATAATTTAGTATAGGTTATTTTTAAAAATTTATCAAATTTGGTAGTTCTTTTGGCTTGATGTTTTGATTATAATTCACAAATTAAAATTTAACAGATGGATTCTTTTGTTTGATAGAGGGCTTCAAAAAAAAATGTGTAATATTTTTTTGATTAATTTTCATGATTTGAGGTTATCTTTTTCATTAATTTCATTCAAAATTACATCCAAATTATATATTTTATTATTTTTTCATGAAAATAATTTGATTAATTATATAATAAATTATATGTTGAGAATAGGATATGCTAAAAGATTTGATATACAATCCCTATAAATTGTGCATTTCATGGTAAATTTATTATTTTTCAGGTCATATTCCAATCATGATTTCAAATAATTATTAGTGAAAGGATCATGGAGATAAATTATAATGAGTTTATTCTTAATGATAAATTGATTATTTTATATAATTCACGTTATAATAAATTTTATCCTTTTATATTTGTTGAAACATGCAAACATATAATCCTCATCTCATCCTTATTTTTTACTTTATGAGCTTGAAATTAAATTTTGATTTATAGAATGATCTTAATTAGTCAAAACAAACATTAAATTTAGTTAGAAAAATCTTAAAAATACATATTCTAATTATTTATTGATAACTAATATTAAATTTGAAGTTTATTTTTTAATTTATAATAGAAATAAATCGTTATATAAGAAAATAAACTTAATATTTTTAAGGCTTTATAATAGAAACATTTGTTATGAAATAAAAAATTAGAAATCATGAAATACTAAAATGTTTGATTTTCTTTCTTTGTCTCTTTTTGCCTCATGGCAGTTGGGTAATTTTTGGTCTTCTCCCTCTAATGGTGCTTCAGGGGTCTCACGGTCCTTTAGAACCCTAATAACGTATCTATTCAATAAATTTCTATGGGTAAATTTTGGATGTTATCTTTGGTTAAAAGTTATCATTCTAAATTGTCCTTTTGGTTATTTAATATGTATGGTCCTACTGTTGTCATTGAGAAATAGAAGTTATGGGACCTTCTTGGGGAAACCATTAGGGATTTACAAAGAGAGTTATTTTTTTGGGGGTAAGACTTCAATGTCATCCTTAACAATAATGAGAAGTCTGGTGGGATCTTTCCCTCTCCAAAAGTCACGGTAGACTTTAATCAGTTTATTGTTGATTGTAGTTTTGTTGATGTCTTCCCTAAAGTGGGTAAGTTTACTTGGACAAATCAAGGAGCATATTTTTGTAATATTGCTAAATGTCTTGACCATTTTTTTCTTGCAGACAAATGGCTTAATAATGATATAGATTTTCATTCTACCATTCTACCCTTCTTAGGTTCTAATTATTTTCCATTCTTGTTACAGATTGTGGAGTCTTCCTCCCATCATAGAGGCACATTTTGAATCAAACCAATGTGGTTCAGGGATCCATCTTTGATTCCTCTTTTGAAATACTGGTGGTGAAATTATGCTTTTATGAAGGGGACCCATCTTCTTATGTTGGTGAAGAAGTTACAACTCCTTAAATCTAAAATCAAAGAATGGAATGTTCACCATTTTAAAAATATATTTCATAAAAAAATAAGGTTGCAATATGAACTCAATATTTTGAACATGACCATATTATTATCAATGGCCTGAATGCCCAAACCTTTGCACATGACAAGAAACTCAAGGCCTCTTTAGAAGAAGTTCTTCTTAGAGAAGAGATCTATTAGAAACATAATTCTCATGAAACTTGGTTAGCTAATGGTGATAGAAATACAAATTTTTTACATGCTTCTACTAAATTTAAACATCTTAGTCTAGCAAAATTGTTTGCATTGATTCCTCACTTGGGATGTTGGAGGATAAAAATAATATTGTTGTGGAAGGCATTTATTTTTTCCATAACTTGTTATCTAAGTTACACCAAATCCATTGTTCAGATATACATTTTTAGATTTGGTTCCTTCTTGTGTATCTCATGTTGATACTTCAATGCTCATAGCTCCTTTCACACTTCAGGAAATTAAATAGGTTTTTTTTTAGCATGGCTCCAGATAAGGCCCCAGGGCCTAATGGGTTCACCATTCCTTTCTTTCATAAATGCTAGGATTTTATTGGTCATGACATTTTATTGGCTTTAGAAGAAGCTAAGATGCACAAAAATATGTTGAGAGAGAATAACCATGTACTTGAATTACTTTGATTCTAAAGAAAGGTATTTCATAAACCTTTTCTGACTTTCATCCTATTTCCTTAAGTAATTCACTTTATAAGGTTTTTACTAAAGTCATTTTGACCTAGTTGGCAAAAATTCTTCCTGACATCATTTATGAGGAATAAGGAGGCTTTGTTCCAAGTAGAGAAACCCCAGATTGGGCTATTCTGGCTCATAAAAGCTTGCATTCTATAAGTTTACAAAATAAAATTTCCATGATTCTCAAATTAGATATGATGAAGGTGTATGATCATGTTGATTGGGACTTTCTAGTTAAGGTTCTTAAGAAATTTGGTTTTCATGCAAATGGGTTAAGTGGATACATTCCTCCATATCTTCTACTTCATTTTTTGCTATTATTAATGTTTCTTCTAGGGGTTTTTTATCTTCTTCAAGGGGTATCTAACAGGGTGATCTCCTCTCCTCCTTTATTTTCATTCTTATGCCTCAAGGTTAAGTAGCACAATTTATCATGCTAGGACTATTGAGGCTTATACTCATAATTTATTTGTGAATGAAACTTTCCTTTTTAGAGAAGCTACTATGATTGAGTCTTGTCACATTAGAAAAATCATTGAAGATTATTCCATGGCTTTAGGTCAATCGATCAATCTTACTAAATCTAAGATCATTTTCCTAAATGTCCCTCCTTTGGTCCAAAGGAGTTTGCTACATTTTTGGAGATTCACTTTGGAGAAATTCCCTTGTTGCTATCTTGGGGTTCCTATTTACATTGGTTTTAAAAGAATCAATTATGGGATAAAATTATCTCCTCAATATCTTTGAAGATTCTTTCATGGAAACATAAATGGCTTACCTTATTTGGTAAATTTATTATGATCAAGACTGTCTTAAATTCTATTCCTATCTATTTAGTGTCATTTTAAAACATGACAAAGTACTCTATTCAGGAAATCCAATCATTCATAAGGGATTTTTTATGGTCTAAAAATATGTCGCAAAAGAAAAAAAAAACTTCCTTTACTTTCTTGGCATAAGGTTTGTGCTCCTAATCCCATACATGGAGCTAGTATTCACGATCTTTCACTTCAAAACAAAGCGCTTGGTGCTAAGCTTTTGTGGAAATTATATCGTAGTCCAGATTTCAAATGGGCTAAACTTATGAGGGAAAAATTCCTTGATTCAAATGATCAAGAGAAAATATTTACAACCTTGTCCCTAAATATTGGGTCTTCTATGTGGAATTTTATGTTGTCTTGTTGAGATCTTATCATTCCCCATCTATGTTGGTTGATTCACAATGGTGCTAAGCCATGTTTTTGGGAAGATTATTTTAATGAGAATAAGTCATTTTGTAACATTCAAGATTGTTCTCTTTTGGATGTGCAGCTGAAAAATGCTTGGGGTTCTAAAGTTTGTCATTATTTTTTTCACAATAATGGTACTTCTATTTGGAAGGATCTTTCCACATTTTATGATGTCTCTAGATTTGTTTCATAGTTATTCCATGAGTTGAGCTCTTGTGCTATCATATTTTCTCCCCAAGAAGATGAGCTCATTTGTTTGGGTTCTCTTTCTGGTCAATATTCTATGAAGGCTAGTTATAATTCTTATTTTCCTATTCACACATCTAATTTTTGGCTTTCTAGATTATCATGGGGGTCTACTTGTCTTCCTAAGGCTGGGTCTTTTGCTTGGTTGGTCATTGAGGACATAGTCTTAATAAGTGATAGGATGGACATGTTGAGGATATCAATTATTTTTCCATGCACCTTGTGTGGTTATTTTATTGAATCTACTAATCATTTTTTTGTTCACTTCCCTTTTCCTATGGATTGTTGGTACTAGTTATTTTGAATATTGGGCTAGAATGCAACTATTGGACCTAATTTGTGTGTCCATTTTAAGGCATGGACCTTTGTTATATAAATCTTCAACTTTTTCCCCTATTTGGGAAATAAGTCCTACTATAATCTAGAATATTTGGCTTGAGCATAATGAAAGGGTGTTTAGGAATAAGAATACCTTTTGGACTGATGTGATCTTTAAAATTAAAAAATCTATATCTAAAGTGGTGTTGTCTTAGGTCATATTAAGAATATTAAATCTACTAAACCTTTCTCTAAATGGAATTTCTTTATTCATGATAATTGGCCATTTCTTTAATCCCTCCCAGCCCATGGTTGTCAATCTTGCAATCCATCTATGTTATCTCAACTCTAGGTGAAATGGTTCCCCCCTTCTGAATTTTATAAGCCCAATTACAATGAGGCTGCTAGGGGTAATCATGGCCCCTCTAGGGCTAGGGATGTTATAATAAATTCAGATGTAAAGTAATTAGAGTTGTTTGGAAGAAATTTCCACCTAATTTGAATAATGTTGTAGAAATGGAAGCCCTCCTCCTTGGTTTGTCCTATGCTGTATCTATGAATATTTCTAATCTTATCATCGAAGGGGATTCTACGATTGTTTTTAATATTGTTTCATCTAAGAAATCTTCTTGTTGGAAAATCCAATATAGATTGGATCTGGTTATGACAAAACTTCCTTTTTTTTAGTATTCTAAATTTAATCATTTCTATCATGAAGCTATCATGTTTTCATATTGTTTGGCTAACAAAGCAATTCATGATGATTTAGTTCTTCACGAAATTGATGAAAATTATTTTTCGGACTTGTCTTAAGTTCTCTTTTTGAGTTCTTAGTATGGTAGCACTGAGATTTTACTTAAAATGTTTTTAATTATTTGTCAACCTCTTTTACTTTGGGATTTCTCCATCTACAATTATTCTGTATCATTCTATTTGGTTTTATGACAATTATCATTCTTATTGCTCATTTTTCCCATGGTTGATATATTTGTTTGTACATCTTTTTATTCAGTATTATGGATGGAACCCATTTTACTAATCTCATCCATGATGTGGGTAGGGGGCTTGATGAGGCTCTTTCTCTATGTATTTTTTGTTTATTTTATATCTTATTTATTTGGGATTCTTACCTTTATCTTGGCAGATTGTTGAGGATATGTATATGCAGGTTTTTAGGTTGTGCAAATATTCTTGGCCATTTTTCTAGAAGCCTCACTTACTTATTTCTATGGTTCCTTTTGGTTGTGTTTCATTGTCTTTGGTCCCTCTAGTATTTGTATTCATTTTCTTCTTAACTCTATTGTATACTATTGGTGGATATTTTGGTATGGGGTCTATTCATTTGATGACCCATTGGTATGTTGTGGTTGTCATAGCTTCTCTTCTTTTTTATGATCTTTCTTTAGATCTAGGAAAGGGTAGAGGTTTTCTTTCCTCCATTCTTTCCTAATGGAACCCACAATGAATAGAGGTTTAAATATTTATTTCTAGTAATATAATTTTTCGGCTACGACCTTTTTCCAAAAAAAATTAAAAATAAAAAGTTCCTTTTATGTTTGATTTATAATAGGAGAAAACTTCATAATTTAAAAAGCCAGTTCTAGAGAGAAATAACAACAACAACAACAACAACAACAACAACAACAATAATAATAATAATAATGTTTACAAGAGAAACATTTGTTTTAGAAGTAGAAAGTATGATATTAGAAACTAATTTAAAAAATAAGATATTTAAAGAAACTAAATAAATCAATAAATAATAAACATTTTTTTGTTTACCTTATTAAAAATTTAGCCTATGGGAATTCCAACTCTTATCGTATGGTTCTTTGTTGATTGCTTGTATTTTTTAAATCAACTAATTTAAAGTAGATTTTTAGTGTAAGATTACATTGACAATTTTTAGATTTGGAAGAATTTTGTGTTGGTATGTTGATGAAATTTTATAGTTGTGGATTTCCCAATAATCCTTCGAATTTTAGATTTTCTCTTATGCAAACTTTTACATTTTAGAAAAATCAAACATCCTATTGACTTACCATTGGATGCACAAAGCTATTGACGACTAGTTCTGATCCAATAGAAGATTATAACTCACTTGCAAAGCAAGCATTACAAGAGTTTCACCAACATATAATTTAGGAGTAATTTTAGTAAAATTCTAATACTTGCAAATTTAACATTCATAGAACTTTTCATGTACTCAACTTATAGACAAATGAAGAAGTTAAAAATCATTTGTAATTTACAATATTATATGTTTAAACCACCACAAAGATAGTGTTCAATATTGACCCAATTTTCAAAACTATTTTGGAGATTCCTACTTTATATTGAGCCCTTAGATTGCTTCCCGTATGTTGATCAAATTTGAATACACTTAAATTAAAAGAAATCATTTAATTAATAAACCATCCACATAAGACATTCATATAAATCTTTCAAAGTACAAACTTTTAATTTATAATACAAGTAAATTAAACATTCAAAATATTTGATTTATAAACAAATAAACAAGCTAAAACTCATTTGTAATTTACAATGCCACATGCTTAAACTATCGTAAAAACAATCCTTTTAAGTTTTGAACAAATTTTCAATGCGTCTTTATAAATTCCACTACCTTATATTAAGCCCTTAGATCCATTCAATAATAGTGATCAAGTTTGAATACACCCAAGTAAGAACATCATCTAATTGATAAAACATGCTCATTAAACATGTATTAAAAGAAAATGATTCATGTTAGTGATGCCGATTTCAGATCTTAAAGAGACATTTGATGCTAGAAAGTTCATTCATACTTTATTGAAATGGAATCGATGAGAACAAAGAGGGAATTTCCTTAAACAGACTGATTTGTTCATGTAGAAAACTCCAGATGTATGAAGAAATAGAAATTATGAATAGCTATATTATTAGTCCATGCCTCTATGGCAGGGACTTATGTTTCTATCTCTTTGTTGTCTATTAATCGAGGTGTTGGAATTGGCACTAGGGGATAATATTTTCCTCTAAACCAAAGTTTCCTTATATTTTTCTTATTAAAACAATTTTTCTATATTTCATTAACACCTTTCCTATTGGATGCCCCAGTAGTCTTTTCATTTTACGTCATCAAAATTTGGGCAAAAAAAAAAACCCTCCCCAAAGGGACAATGTTGGTTTGTAGAGAGCATGAATTGTGGCATGAGAAGGCAGCTACCTATGGCATTTTGCATGCCTGTTTCATGTGTCTCTTCCCCATATATTTACATGCATTCATTCATTCGATTGCTTATTCCTTTATTTCTACTTCACATAGTCTTCGACTAGACACATTTTTGTTTTGAGCAGCAGGTAAATCTTTTTCTTATGTTATGTCTTTCTTAGTTTCATTCTTTCCAATGTAGGAGTTCATTCTTTCCTTCTCTAAGTTGTAGATTACAGACAATGAAGGAGTTCATCTAATTTTTTGAATTGTAAAGTATGTTACCTTCACTGGCCTGCCTCATTAGGTGTAGAGTGCAATGTTGTCAAATTTTATGAGTTTTGATCCTTTTCTAGTCGAAAATAGAGGATAATCTTATTGGGTATGAGAAATTCAAAGGGTTTTGAATAAAATTTCTTGTATTAATTAGAAACTACATTGAATGTGTGGTTTTTGCTTCAATTTTGCATCTTTTAATTTTCTTTGCGAGTAAAAGCTATAGATAATTTAAAGGATATGAACTATTTTTTGCTCATCCATTTTTTTCCCCATCTGCAATCACTCAAAGGTTTGAAATACGTTCAAAAAATTGGCCAAGTTTAGAGAGCCCTATTTTGACCATTGTCATTTTTCTAACCTAGAGCTTTCTCTTTGTTTATAAATAACTATTTACATCAGATTTAATGATTAGTTAATTAACCCATGTGTAAGGGCATCTCATTGAATCTCACTGTGACGTGATTACCAAACTACCTATTCCACATATTGTCTAACATTTTGTCATTTGAATTGTTTTTAATTTTTTGTATGAAAAAAAATGAGCAAAAACCTCTCTGAAACTTTGATTTATGTGATGGAATTTCAATAAAGTTTGGCTGCAAGATTATATAGCTTGTGTATTGTTGTATATTTTAGAGGTGGGTAAGCTGCATACAATAACAAAGAAGAGGGAACGATGCACATAAGAAAAAGTAGAGAAGTTCAAGTTTGAATTGAAGGTATTTCATTTTTCTCATCTTTATAGTTCTTTCACTCTTTGGTTATTTTAGCTTGAGATACAATAATTCTGAACTGAACCAAAAGAGATAATAAAAGAAGCCCATATGTAGAAGGAGTTAACTATGAAAATCATTACAATTTTTCTATTTCACTTTTTCCTATTCCACTTCTTTTCCAAAGCTTGTGTACTTTTAAAAAAACTCCTCTCTGATATCTGCTCTTAGTAAGGAGACATTCTAAGCATTAGGTTTAAAAAATTATTAGGTTGCATCTGTTCTTTAATGTGCTAATGTCTATTGCACTATAGGCATAGGAAAAAGGGGAATCCACTTAGAACTAAAATTTAAACAATTGACATTAGGCACCTCACTATATTCATGTATTTGCCACATTATTACATGCACATAGAAAACAATATGCAAACATAGACATAGAGTTGTTACTTTTATATGGATACTTGTACATTTTGTAGCACTGAATATTTAGTAGTTTTCTTTAATTCAATGCTTTAATGATGGTAATGATATAATGTGTAATATCAAAAATCAAATTATTGATTTTTAGGTTACTTTACAAGAATTAGAAACAAAGACATCATTGGACTATATTCAATGTTGAAATGTCATTTTTAATACATTGTTTTGCATTTGTAAACCTCCTATTTTATTTTCAAAAGTGACATACAATAATACACGTATTCTCTATTTTTTGGGTTTCATAGGCTGTCCATTGTACTTGTCTTTTGCTACACCTATACATGCACAGTGCCCAAGGTAAGAAATCCATTGCTACACTCTTGAGATGTTTTTACATTGACATGTTGACACAGGGCCTTCTACATTCAAACTATCACTTTGGTTGGACATGTACATTGTTCAAGGTAAATAATCACCTACTAATATTGTTCCCGATGACTAAGCTAGTCCAAAAATTGCACTTCTCCAACTATAGCCATTTACTTTGCAATAGGCATTAGTTTACCAATGTATACGTATCTACCACATTTACAATACAAGCCAAATCACTCATGACCAATCAAATGACCAATATGGAAGCGAAGAGCTTTACCCATATATTAAAAAAGCTAAAAAATTTGATTATAGTAGAAACGTATGAATCAAACAACCAAACATAGACAATATCAATTGACTAAGCTCTCGACAATGCCAACTTCTTTCAGATTGATCAATTCAACTTCAAAATTGGAGATTTCTTATTTGATACAATCCACATTCTCCTTCATTGTCGATACATGGCTAATCAACTTCACTGTGGTCTTGTTGACCATTTCTTGCATTGCCTCTACCATGGTTGTGCTATAGCTTTAAGATGTTTTGAATATGAGCTTCACCCAGCAATACTATATGATTTGCATAAGATATATGAAAAAACCACCTACTTACGTAGAATGCCAATTTTAGCAATAGAAACAAACACACATGGTGAGACTGGGCTTTGGAGTGACACATTTTGTATCCAATGGCTAGCACGGTGGCTAAACATCCCCATATGATTTTGGTCATCAACGTGAAAGAAACCATATATGCATTTCAAAAAAAATGTATCCCATCCTATGATATCAATTCTTTTCCACAATGATATCCCAATGTCAAGACACTATGAACTGATCTTTTCAAGGAAAAGCACACATATTGTGCAAAAAAACATAGAGCTGAAAATCTCAGATGCACACTGCAACATTGTAGATGTTTGGAACAAAATTGCTGCAAAATTTGATAAAATTAGCTTCAATTAGAGTAGTACTTTTACTGCCCCATGTGGTGAAAGCATGTTTGCTACTATAGCCTTCCTAGCTGATAATTAGTTTGATGCAATAGCTTTGTGATTATTTGCAGCTCAATCATTAGTTAATGCATGTAGTATGCAAAACAAATTTGCATTATCATGTTTTAGATTATTGCAGCAACATTCTAAAACAAATAACTATTCTCTCTCACAAATACATACACTAATTTATAAGCTTGGAATATCGTATTTTGAAAGCCATGTTGAAGGTTCTAAAAATTACTTACTATATCTATCACACATATTTCATCTAACTATATACGTATGGAAAGAAACTCCACAACCAATGCTTGAAGTATATTGCAATTGCACATAATCAAAGAAAAACATTAATCTAATTTGCTTCAAAAATAGCTTAAGTCATTAACATTAGGAACTACTACTACCAAGCAAACATTAGTCTAATTACATGTACACAAACCAAGACATGATTCCTCAAATTATGTCAAATGCGTTGTAATTAAAAAGCACAAATAGAAACATAATAGAAAATGCTAACACTGCACAAACTACAAAATTTTTTGATATAAATTTGAACATTAGTCATTCATTGTGGCTATTAAAGAAACAATACAAAACAAGGATATGAAGCAATCAAAAATAGAAAATGCCCATGCTATTGAGTCCCAAAAAATAGAAAACAGTAGCACTATAGAGGTTGCAAAATTACCTAATGCAAATTTGAACATTTGTTGTTCATTGCGACTATTAAAAGCAGCAATACAAAATAAGATTATGAAACAATCAGGAATAGAAAACAACCATGCTATTGAATCCTAAAAAAATACAAACCAAACACAAGTGAAGAGAAAATCTATATTCTATAATCCAAAGCCAAGTCACTACCCCACTAGGCATGCACATGCAAGTGCACAAGACAACGCAATTGACAAGTCCAATAGACTATACTTGCAAAGCATTAATGATACAACAACCCTACCATGTAGTCTATGTGAGATGTTATGTTTCCATAAATATGTCTATAAAGCTGACAAAACATTTGTCTATACTTTGCCTATGCTTTCTACTTCAACCAATATGAAAACAACTTCAATCGGTGAAGCTATTTACAGATGATGTATAAAAGCTATTACAGCTGGTAAAGTCCTTGTCTTTGCTACTCCATTGAACATAAGACTCAATAAATGCATAAAAATTGTCTATACCCTAATCACTTTAGAGGAAAGGCTTGTCTCCCTCCGCATTGCTTTTGCACAGATTAGGCAACTTGGATACAAAAGAGCACAATATGGCTTAAACGGTACAATTATCAATGTTCCTGTGGATTTTGACAAAGTACAAAATGCATTTCCTAGACAAGTAAATGAAACTAAAATGATAGCAATTAAATTAAAATGTAAGTTACAATATGAAAATGCTAATGCACAAGGAAATGTTAGACCTACATGTGTCATAACTGCTTTAACAATGCTATCAAAGATACCCCTACATATTAGAGAGAGCATCTCCATTGACTAAGGTTGGGAAAATTGATCCACTAACAACAAAATATAGGAAAAAATAGAAGTCAAACAATAGACACATATAGATGACATACTATTAGAATATGATGAAGAACCCATAATAGAATCACTTATCCACTGGTTCAATGACCCACACTCAATCAAAGATCTAGATATGACCATTATTGAAATTGCACTATCAGAAGGATTCAAGACTCTAAACATATTCCAGGATACCTATTCAGAAGAAATGAACTTTCCAATGCTCTACTACGGGTCTGCACACCCTAAAGATGTTACAAAGAATTTTTTGTACTAGAAAATAGTGAAATGAGAGCTCATGCATAAAGACAATGACTTTGCAATAGATATAACATATATTTTTTTCAAAGTGACCAATATAGTAATCCAACAGATATCTTTAGTGGCATGGGTTTGTATACACAAAGCAGAACTAAAAGGTCAAAAGTTAAATGCAAAAGATGTCCACAGTCCTACAAACCTAGAAAAAATATTAAAGTCACTGTTAGTCTTCAGATCTCTAAGAAGTATTCACACATCTCCCGACTATTTAGAACACATGAAGAAAAATATATTTGTAATGATATGACAACTAGGCCCCCCGACTTTCTTTGTAACATTGACAAGTGCTAAGCATTTATGGTTTGAACCACTATGCAAAGCATTACACCATACCTTTACAAAAGCATAACACAACAAAAATATACAAGATAAAGATCTATACTTTGACATTAGGAAAAACCCAGTACTTTGCAGCCGCTACTTCAACCACAAGATCAACACATTTTGAAAGATGATGTTGAAAAACTACAAACTATTTGACAAAGTTTTAGATTTCTTCTTTGTAATAGAGTTCCATAATTGAGGAAAAGAACACGTTCATTTCATGTTATGGATAAAAGATGTAGCTCTATAAGGAAATTGTAAAGACAAAGAGATTGAAAACTTTGTCAACAAATATATTTTACATGACTCTGCATTACTGGACACAAATCTTGTAAAAATACAAACACATCACCATAAAAAAAGTACAAAACATCAGCTTGTTGATTTAGCTTCCCACTACCTCCCGTGAGAATTAAAACACTATTAGAACCTCTATGTGTTACGAATACCATATTGGAAGAAAAAACAAAAAAATTATTCAAGCAACTAAGAAAAAAATAGTATGCAAAGGAAGATACATTTGACAGTTTCTTAGATGAATTCCAAATAGATGAAGCAAAGTACATTTCAATGCTACAAGCAAATTGCCACAAAAAAATGTTTTACTAAAATGGAACCTGACTGACATTTGGATAAATGCATTCAAAAAAGTCATCTGTCCACTATGGTATGCAAATACAGATACACAATTCATCTTAGATGCATATGTCACTGCATCTTACTATAGTTTGTACATGACCAAGCAAGATAAGACACTGTCACTTGCATTTCGCCAATTAGAAGAAGAATGTAGTTATGCACGTACAATGAAAAAGTACAGTTCATACACAAATTAGGTAATGCATTTCTCAACTACCAAAAAATGTCTACTTGATAGGTTGCTCACATTTTTATGTCATTACCATTACATAGAAGTTCAAGGAAAATTGTTTTCATCAGTACTGCCCCACTAGAGAGCAGAATTATGATGTTAAAAAGTCCTAAGCTAGTAGCACAACAACCGAATGATTGAAAATATCATGTAGACCTCTACAATAGTAAAATACACAAATCATTTAGAGCCCTTTGATAGTATATCATTAGCTGAATATACAACATTTTACTCTACCAACTCGACAAAAATAAAAAAGGAGAGAAAAGGCATTAGTCATACGCTATGTAAAATACAACCTACATATCGATCATGAAAACTATTGCAGAGAAAAGATTATGCTATTCATACCTTTCAGAGACAATGAATGAGCATTGTTAGTTGGACATGCAACATGAACTATAGCATATGAGGGAAAAAAAGTACAAATTTCAAATATTGAAAAAATGTTTACCGCATAGGTAGACAACAAATAGGGTCACATTGAACAAGCTGCAATAGAGGCCGATAGTGATAACTTTCCAGCAATAGACCTTGTCACAGAACATTTCCAAAAGATGCAAGAACATGAAACAGAGAAATATGATATAAGGGCCGATTTGAAACATTATAATTTAAGTGCAAAATATGTACATGACACTTGCAGCTCTTTATTCTCAGAAATAGCGCACCCATTTTTGCTTAGCAATGATGAATATTTAAAACTGCACATACAACTAAACAAAGAGAAACACACTATAGTTAAAGATGTATTGATGTCAAAGAAACTTGCACCCAAAAAACCACAATACTTGTTCTTGATAGGTGGAGCTGGCACAAGAAAAAATTTCACATCTAAAGTTCTTTTCGAAGCACTAGTTTTGATCTATGACAATCAATTAGATAGTGACCCATACAAATTCAAAGGCATTATTATGGCTTCTACAAAAAAAGTAGCATACAATGCACGTGGCATAACCACTCATTCCATTTTCCACTTTCCATGCAACTCCACAACGATGTTCCCTTTGGATTCAAACATGCCAAAAAACCTAAGAAAAAAACTAGAACAATTACAAATCTTTCTTATTAATGAAGCCTCACTTATTAGCTCTAGAATGTTGTACAATATTGATAGAAGACTTTGTCAAATAAAACATACACTAATGAAACCCTTTGATAATATTAATATAATATTTTGTGATGACTTATACCAAGTACAACCTGTATGTGACTCTTGGATATTTTAACAACCAACAATAAATAATGAGAAGTTCCCATACACATTTTGGCATGGTAATGTACTATGCTTTGAACTAAATAATGTCATGAGACAAACAAACGAGAATTTTATCTCCATCTTGAACTGTACCTGAACTTGTCAACAAATTGATGAAGATATTTCCTATATGAATAAAACATATTGCAAGTACCTTTCTAAAGATCCAAAGTTCCCATATTTATTTCATAGAAATTTAGCCGTTGACGCACAAAATAAGAGAATGCTAGACTACTTGCCCACTAAGCTCTATGCATTCAAAGCCATTGATAAGAAATATACTCCAATTGACCATGTCTATTTCCAAGTTGAATGGTCATCATTACATGATACAATCTATGTCAAACAAGGAATTTTGGTCAAACTAATATTTGGAAACTTAAACATAGAGGATGGGCTAGTCAATGGTGCTGATGACATCTTTCAAATACACATAACTAAACAACCAGACATTGTTTGGATACAATTAAATAATGCTACAATTGGGAAATTAGCACACCAAATAATGAAAAGCCTATACACAAACTCAATTTTTCCATCTTGGACACCAATAATGAGAATAGTCAAAAAAGTGAAAACAAGTACAAAAAAAGTCACAAGAAAACAATTCCCTTTTCAACTAGCAAGAGCATGAACTATCCATAGAGCACAAGGATTAACAATGGATGCACTTTCTTTTAACCCTTATAATGTTTTCCAACATGGTCTTTGTTTCACTTCTTTGTCTCATGTATGAGAAATTGACTCACTCTATCTAATGCACGATCTGCAACATGAAAACTTTAGGATATGCCACAAAGTCAATAAAGAAATGGACCATCTTTGAACCTCAACAAAATGGACCCCTCAACATATTCTTTCTTCAACACCATTAGATAGATTCATTATATGTTCTTTGAATACTTGAAGCTTCACATTACATCAACAAGAAATAGCCAGCAACCACGATTTTCTTCGAGCAACTATACTTTGTCTTCAAGAAAAAAGACTTACAACTCATGAACATGGTACCTTCCTCAAAGCTCATTTCAACTCGTATTCTACATTGGCTATTCATGGCATACTTACCTAATGTAGAAACACAACTACATTACTAAAAACAAAAACTTTTGCAACAAAACATTTAGAATCTATAACTACCAATCTCCTACATCTAGACAACCCTCTACGTATCACAAACTTATACATAACATCAAGTGCTCCTCTTGATGACCTTTTTAACCTAATAGAAACTATCAATAGCACATTGCTACCTAATGAAAAAATTCATTGTTCTTGGAGACATTAACATTGACATGTTACAACCCACAAAATCACAAACAACACTTCTAGAATTCATGCACGAACAAAAATTTTCTCTGGCTACTGACAATCTAACAACACAAGGTGGAAGTTTGTTGGATCATATTTGGATCCATAATATTGATATTGCTTATGCTAAATTCACTATACTAGATACATATTGGATAGACCATCTTGCAGTATCCTTAGAACTCCTCTTCAACCCCATGTAAGAGTGATCAACCCATATGCCAAAGATAGAATTGGCCAACAATCTATCTCAAATGCGCTTCGTGTAATATGAAGTAGTCTTAATAGCTAGAATATAGGTCGATATCCTGTGCTCGTCTTTTTTTTTGCACTTCTGTGAATAAATTTAAGAATAGCTATAGCTATGTTACGGGCCTACAACTTTGAAGCTTTGTACAACCAAATGAACACTATAATAGACAAAAGTCTCTTGCAAAAGACAATGCACAAACTATTTCTTGCAAAATAGAAAAATTGTTAAACCATTCAACAACCCATGAGCACATCTCCCAACAATAAGCAACATGCTACCCAAGCATTGTAAATAGAAACTTATTTTCTATCATTCTCTATTATCTTTTGGTTGTAAAAAGTTAAAATTAAAATGTTTTTGATAGAAAAAGTGGCAAGAGGGTGCTGGCCCATAGAACAAAGGGACTAGAGGCACATTAATAGCACATTAATGACACTAGTCAAAGCATACAAATAGTTTATTAGCAGAATCACCAAGTCTAATCTGCCTCTATGAAAAACATAAATCAAAGTACTAATCAAAGGGATTAAACTAGAGTATCTAAAATGAAGCGTAGTAGTTAAAATAACAATTATAAGCCACACAGGGTTGTACCAAGAGTTAGACAGAATAACATTAAACCCAAACACAAAATAGGGGAACCGAGGGCCATGCCCAGTCAAAGTTAAACAACTCATGACCACCAGCAGCTAGTTCTTTCCACCTAGATGTTTAGACATCAGGGTCCTATCCCATTCCTCCTACAGGAACAGGAATAGGTCCTTATTGTCCTCATCTGCCTCTAGACTACCACTCGCCAGATTTTCCTACACAGTACAGAGGGTCATAGCCGAAGCATGCATGACCTTCAGTGTAAATTTGTTAGTCATCATGCAGTGATGCTTTAGTTCCTACATATTCTTTTGATGTCAACAATTTCCTTGTCCATATCAGAAAACCTCATCTTGAGAGTTCCTTTAAGTTTGTCTTTGTTAGCCAGAACCCCAGTATTGTACTCACAGGTGAGGGGTTTATCCTGGAGAGGACTCAGGGGTGGGGTAGGGTTACAGAGGATTTCCATGGTTTTTTGGAGGTTGGGCGGGGGAGTGTTACTAGTCCTAATAGGACTCATGTGATCATCCGAGGAACCCTTCATGGACTTAGTGGTGTGAGAGTCTTTTTCAGATAGGGACTGCTCTCTAGAGGCTGCTTCCATCATTCTAGTTTTACACTACTCCTTCACAATTCTATTAGACCATCAGTGACCCAAGCCACTTAAGTCAACCTCCAGATTAACCTTGCTCTCCATCATTCTCCACTTTTTGGGCTTTTGTTCAGTCTCAAGAGTACTACCAGACTCATTCCGATCTTTATTCTCCATAGATTCAGAGACAAGAGACTCTTTCTGACCCTCCTTCCTATTGAAAGGGTTTTGAACACATTTTTTGCAAGTTCTACCCTCTTTAGCACCTAGTTTAGACTCTTGGATAACTTGGATGGTCTGGGAGGTGGAATGAGTGGGGTCTTCAGTTTTGGCCAGGGACACCTCCTGGGTTATCTCTTGGATAATCGGTGGGGTTGGGGTGGCGGGTAGATAGTCTTGTGGAAGTGGTAAATACAAAGAAGGAGGCCCTGATGGAGGATAGGGATTGATTTATCAGGGTTCTCCTTAATATCCAAAATATTACTTTCTATGGAATGCAGGAGATAGAAGGGTATGTAAATTAAATCCTTATTTCTAATATGATTCAGAAATGGTAAGTGGTAGTAGTAGAACATAGTGAAATTACCTTCTAGCGTGAAATACTTCATCACAATGAGACAAATCTTGGGCCAGAACTTTGGTAGCTCTTCCCGGTTAAAACCCCCTTGTTTCTTTATAGGAATCTTTCCTTCCTTGAAAAATTGGTTGAGGCTAGTAGGGTCAGGAGTCCGACTAGTCTTTTTGTATTTTCTCCCCTCCATAGAGAGGCCCATCACCTTCATAATGACCTCCTCATTGATCTAGAAATGGATGCCACCAACTGAGACACTCCTATTGTTCCAGGATGAGATGAATTGTTTGGAAATCCACTCATCATGCCCACCTTTCATGTGCTCCATAAAACCCTAGATACCACTTTCTTTGTAATAGTGGGTCACCAAAGTGTCTGAGGTGAAATCCTCATCAATCTTGTTAGGTTCAATGTGAAGAGTGTTGTCTCCCATGTCAATGCTCTGCCTCTCCCGTGCCAAAATATCTTGAAAACCTAAGAGCTGAGCTTCTTGGCAGATCGTAGAGAACCACTTTTTTTTTGTGTGTTCATTCTGAGGAAAGATTATACTCAAAATGTTGGCCTTGGGTGAAATATTGGGAGATGGGCTCTATACAGCCAAATCTAATGAATCTCCAAGCCATTAATATCAATAATGCTAGGGATGCACTTGCTGTCCTTATTAGGCAAGTAAGCCCACTAATTCGGATAACTCTCTCTCCACATGTTTGAAAAGTAATTATGATTCTTTATGGGGTTTTGGGTATTCCTTTTCATAATTGCAAAAATTGCTAGAGCATGCCAACACGTGATCTAGGAAGGATTCATAATGAATATGATAGCTTAGCTCATTTTAAGATGTAATATTAATTTCTCCTTTGATGAGTTGCTGAGTCACCATAGGAAGATCACTGACCACTCTCCAAATAAAGTTTGATTTGCTTTAGGCCTATGGCTGCCATTGAATTAGCAATTAAATTCCCCTCTCTATACGTGTGGCCAATAGTCATGCACTGGAAGTTGTTGAGAAGCTCATGGATCTATAGAATAATGGATCTAACATGCCAACCTACATTAGGTCCACTTTTGACAACCTCTACCACCACTTTGGAATCTCCCTCAATTTCCAACAATCTGATATTCATTTGGGTTGCAAATTTAATCCCCCAAAGGAGGGTCATTCCCTCCACTTGGTTGACAGTGTAGTTATTGAGTGGCCCAGCATAAGCCAACATGCATGTGCCATTATGATCTCTTAGAACACCACCCCCACTCTAGCCAAGATTATTGGCTGCCCCGTCAAAGTTTAATTTGGTCCATCCTCTGAGAGGGGAGATCCATTTGGTAGCTTTTCTAGCTATCCATTTAGCATCATCAAACCTGGTAAACCCAGCAAGGAGATTCCAACTGTCAGCTATTCTGACCTCCTAGGAAGCAGGGAGAATAGAGGGAAGCTTCTACTTAGCCACCCTGGCATCTCACACAGGAACTTAGTTCC
This sequence comes from Chamaecyparis obtusa, assembly GCA_027943335.1. Taxonomy (NCBI): domain Eukaryota; kingdom Viridiplantae; phylum Streptophyta; class Pinopsida; order Cupressales; family Cupressaceae; genus Chamaecyparis; species Chamaecyparis obtusa. The sequence goes on from BSBK01000545.1 coordinate 434,378, forward strand.
AATATAGAGACAAATCTCAGACTGGTTACTAGCCTCCTTGAAGATCCTATTATTTCTTTCCTTCTAAATAGTCTAGTAGATGTGAGGGGGAAGCATTCACCAAAGGAGTTGGAGGAGGGGGCGATTGGAGGGAGATCTCTAGTTGGTAAATTGATGCATATCACTACCCAAGCCCATGAGATACCCAACTTGCCGATTACTACTTGCCAAATGCTGGTGGCATAATCACAGTGGATAAATAGGTGATTGCATTCTACAATCTTTACAATTTCAAATAATGGACATTATAATGTTTATTTCCCCTTTACTTTCTAATTTGTTTATAAATAATTCAGTTGTTTTTTTTAATTTCCAAAATCTCCAGATCTTTATACAAAAAATTCTTAATATTTTGAGTGAAAAAAACATTGTTGCAACCTACCAAAAATAAATAAAAATTATATTCCTTGATATTTACATTTTTTCCTTCATTTCATTTATTTCCTTTTACCATTCTCTCTTATACATCTCAGATACCACGAATAAATTTGGTGGTGTGATTTAGCTTCAACAGCTATTTCCTCGTAATTGTTACAGTTTACGCCTTTCCAAAAAAATGATTTGTTTCAGATTATGAACCTGCGAGCAATGACAAATATACTGATAACTAGTACATGTCTTTCAAATAATTTATTTTTTACAATAAATTAAGTGAAATGCTCGACTTTGGTACATGACAACTAACTAGTCTACAAAATTTTCATATCTTTGAAATCCTCTTTCAGGATACTATTATTGTTGCAACTAAGATGGAACAAAGTTTCATAGATAGAAAACAACCGCATACTACAACAAGGTATTGTTATTATGGATTTACATCCACCTATATCCTTTCTCTATACATTATGTAGCATCTCCATAGCTAATTATTTCTAATAAAACTATTATACTAAATCCTATCTCACACCTTTTAGCTCCTTAAACACAAGCACTAATGGAACTACAAATGACCCCTATGATAGTCAATAATAAAAAAGGTAAGCACTACACTTAAAAATCTTAATTATCTCCATCAAATTTACTATATCTTTATTATTACTAACTTTTCTATCACTTGATGATCTCAAATACTTCTTCTTTCCTATGTGCAGAACAAAGGTAGACCCACAACACATATCTACTATACTTGAAATCTGTACAATGAAAAGTGGAACCACTTTCTAAGGTGACATAATAGTCACATACAGCCCTGCATATGCTAAGAACTAGGTCAATCCACCAAGAGCACAAATAGTCCACATTGACATGCTAGATAGTCAAGGGAAAATGACTATCATAGCTAATATTACCAATACCTTAATTGATGAATTCCTTTCTAAGTTCCAAATAGGCACAAGCATGTAGTTAACAAAATTCACAGTCAAGAAAAAAACTCAATATGAAAGAGGAGATGTTGATTACTACCTGCAGCTAATTTTTAGCACAACTATTGAGACTATTAAGAAATTCTGAAAATAACAAAGACTCATCCCTAACACAACAATACATGAGTTTCTCATCTTACCAATCAGCTACTTGGTTGGAATATTGTGTGTCATTGTTATAGGATACACCCAACCATCAAACGAATATCACCTACATGTATGAGATGGACAATGCATATCTGATTTAGCAACAGTAAGATAACTCTTCCTTAGATCATTGCAAATTCTGATCAAATTACACAATACAATTACAACTCCATATTGACTAATATACATAATCCATGTATGCAGGTCATTGTCCTAGACTACCACACTAGTGCATGCGCTTCACTAAAACAAATCCTCACCAAAGCAAGAACACCACTAGTACTACTTAAGAATGTCTCCCACAATAGTATGAAAGACATAGGAAATGTTAGGTCAACCCCAACAACATTTATAGATGAGCTCAATGATGAAAGCAATAAAGCTCTTCTTGTAGACTTTCTTTCATCCACTTTCAAGGCAAGAAAAAGAAAGTATTCAACAATGTAAACACAACTAATAGTAAATCATGCACATATTAATAAGAATGAACTTTCTTTACTGAATACTCTACTCACTGTATAGGTTATTGACACATTGAAATCCTATAATACTCATTTACCACCATATCAACTGCTTTGCACTATATGCTACCAACCAATAACCACATACCAGCAACACTCTAATGCTTGGCATGTGCAACAATAACACCCTTTGCATATGAACCCTTTCTGCAATGTGTAATAGAAACTATGGATGAAAATATCAAATGCAATATGCACAACAAAATATTAGAAGAACAAATTCCTGAACCTGGAAAGACAACTTTTGAAAATTACAAAGAAAACATGTCAACAATTGTCTACCTCCTATGACATTTCAAGATTCATGCCACATTTTCAATTTCTATGAACAATAACATAACCTCCATTGCCCAAGACTCCAACATTGTAAGTTTATTCTAACTTTAGTATAACGTATATTATATTAAATATTTTCTTAGCATTAGATCTCTCAAATGTACGTCATATTTTCTTAGCCTTACTTCTACATGCTAACATTCAATGCCCCTTCAACATGACCTTCAGAAATATGGACTATAACTACCCCTTTTAGTCAAGCACTGCAAGCTTTCATAACAAAAAGTAAGCTACAACGCTCTCTAATTTAATAATATCTGAATTCTATGTTATTAGTACCTTTTATTTTAGCTCAATAACAAACAAAATAATTTTATTGTCATCACTATTATTTTTTATGTTAATTTTCAGATATTTCAATTTCTCTTTGTTTTACCCTTACTTACTACTCCCATCAACTTCTAACATAAGTAAATTTCTTGCTGCTTTATGTTCAGGTTGACTATAAGACAATGCTGAAAACCATAGATAGTTTCAACTTCATCATTTTCATTAGCAGACATGCAACTATAATTTTATGTTACCATAGAGTTCTTTATATTTTTCTTTTATCTATACCTTCATTAGAACTATTTGTACAACTCTTTGCTATACCTTCATTACTATAGTTGATCACATACTTGTAAAAATCCTTCTGTAATGCTCTTTAGTTTGGATTTTTGTGTTTCTTCATTGGCCCATATTCTATGTGAACCTTATACTGGTAGATCATTTTACATCGATAATTGCTCCACTTGTTTCCTTTGATTGCTTCCTCTTTATTTGAATTGTTACTAAATCTGATCGTAGTTATATGATTGCAGTTATTTGCTTGCATTAGCTTTTATATAATTAAAGTTAGGTACATGATTATTTAATTTATTTATGTATCAATGTTTTTTGGATCGTAGTACATGCATCTTTATTGTATTATACCGTATCTGATGGTGGATCATGGAACGCAAACAAAAATACACTAGTTAACACATTTGTACTGGATCATTTGGGCTGGGGAGATACATCATAAAGAGGAGAAACTTGTTGGCTTAACTACTACTGGCAAGGGCTACCTATTCTAACAAATTTAGCTTCTTATTGGCTTGCTTAAAGGAACTAGCACTAGCTATGTACTTGTCTTGTGGTACTTAAACTTGGATTATCATTAATATAATTGCTCACTAGACCATTACAGGCTGGGCATGAGGTGTAGTTATTAGGTTAGGTAGATGTTAGGTACCTTGAACCTAGAATTCTTGTTGCTCCCCATCCATATGAATGAACCATTCAATCGAACTGACACTGAGTTTCCCACCAAGTCATTGTACAATGCCATCAATTTCTCCCCTATTTGTATTCCTTACTACCCAAACTAAAAACTAGCAAAAGTAAAGCCATACACCACTGCCCTGCTACTACCCTACAAAAAGTAGGGACTTGAGCTGCACACAACCCTTGTTATTACCATTTTAATGTCTTATATTATAAAAATCCTTAGGATCATTTTTTTGGGATGACTGTTCATGGAAGAATTGAATAATTGTTCCCAAAGTTTCACATGAGGAATTGTTCAAATTTTGAAAGGTTTCGCAAAAGGAAGTTTATAGGAAATCTTTAACTGTAAATTTTTATGTTGATAATTGTCAGTAATTTTCAGTAAACGAACATATTTCTAAATCAAGTGAATTTTTTTTCTTTTAATTGCAATGCTTATATGATGTGTTTGATTTTTTACCAAACTATATCATTTAACATTTTCTTATAAAATTTGTTTTCAAAATTATATTTTCATTTATTTTTAGAATTTATTTTTCATATTATTAAAAAGTATGAAAAAATAAAAAAGTATTCTTAATATGAATATGATTTTAAAAATATAATATTTTCTATTTTAAAAAAAAAAAACTTTTTTTTAATATACAATATAATTTCTTATATGAAATATTAGTTTGCAAATCTAATATATGAACTATTTATTTTTAATCTTTTAAATATTAATATTAAATTATTAAAACTTAAATATTAATTTAAATTATATTCTTGAAAATCAATATATTTTAGTCTAGATATCTCAATATATATATTTAAAAATGAAGTAGAGCTATTTTATTTATTCAAGGGGTACATTTGTTTATTTATATTCTTTTAAAACATGAAGATATAAAACTTAATTTGAAAGATACAAAATTGAAGTATCCAATTATTAAATTTTTTGCTCTATTGATATTATATATTAATAAGTAAAAATATTTTTAAAAGAATTAATTTGAATTTTACTTTTGTATTTTTTCCTAAATGGAACAAATTAGGTTATAACTCAAATGTATTGTAATAATAATAATGAGGAAGTGGATATAAATGTCGTAGATTGATGTTATTAAATAAAAAAAGGTCTAAATTAAATTTCACAATAAATGGGAAAATTATCTTTAGCCTCGTGAAACTTTAAAAACTTATATTCAAATTTTTAATTAATTTTTTAAATAAAAATATTTTAATAGAATTTGACTTTTATGCATTCTTCAATTTTTTAAACATGTAATCAATCAAATTTAATATAAAATAAAAAATAAGCACAATTATCTTCACTCTTCTGAATATTATCTAAAATTCCACAAAAAAACATTCTTCTTTTCCTTGAAACTTGCCATAAATCCACATAATTACATATTAATTTAAAATTATCAGTAAGTTTTTATCAACAAATATAATGCATTACTACATCATGAGTCGAAGCCTAAATTGAGCAATTAGTCTTTTCCTAATGAATTATGATAGCTAATTATAAATTAAGAATATTATACTCTTAATATAAAATTGACAAAATTTAGTTTAAAAAATAATATTAATAATAGTTATAATTTTTTTGTAACTAAATCTATTTTTTGAAAAATTTAGATTCAAATGGTTAAATTAGTGGTAGGTTTAAGTATAGGATTACCATTCTAGGATAAGGCTTGGGGGTTATGGTTACTATTAAATTAGGGTTAGGCTAGCATTAGAGTTCAATTAGGATTGCGTTTGGTGATCCTGAGATTCAAATTGGTGTTAGAAATAATATTAGGCTTATGGTTCAATTGTATTATGTTAGCAAACATATTTGTCCTCTTAAAAATGCTTTAAAAATGACCCATGAATGACCAAATTAGAAGACAAAACCTAAGACTAACAGTTGAGTCACATCCAATAGTTATGTGCAAGTGCTCTCTACATTTTGATATGAAGATACAACTCCCTTCATTTGATTTATAATGTATTAAATACTAATTATGTCTTTAACTAGAAGGCAACGAAGGCACACTCAACATAAAACGAATGCGATTTGTAAATTTAAATAACTTTAATTAAAACTAAATGATGGCACAAAGACCATTTACTCAATCTTCCCACTATGAAAAACAAGTGGGAGATTAAATATTTCATTTTTACATAGGAGTGTATAAAACTAACAAATTTTATATAACACAAATACACATAACAAAATGAAGCAAGACAACATCTAAAAATGACTAAAATAACCTACACATTAATCTCAATTAGAAAAATATACTCAAACTCACAAATCTTATATATATATAATATACATCTATGTATATACATACATCTATATATATACATACATATATACACACACACACACACACCACACACATATATATATATATAGATATATATAATATATATATATATTTATATATATATATATATATAATATATATATATATAATATATATGATATATACTATATATATATATATATATATATTATTTATATATATATATATATAGATTT